>BTCM01000011.1:0-517551 GCA_030805415.1 Cutaneotrichosporon spelunceum
CTCCTTCCGCTTTGCCCTTCCTTTCATCCTCGCTCAGCCATCCCCCGTCCCGCCCCTCCCCAGCCCCGACCTCGGTACAAAGACACGCAGCGCACAGACCGCAAGCGCTGACAACTCGACCGTCTCAACAGTTTGATCATTCCCCCTCTCCTTGCCCTGAGCAGACTTGGCCGAGGACATTCAAAGGCCTTATTCCGGCCTACCCAACTCGGATTGCAACGTAACGATCTAGTGGACGCCACCCAGGGGGTCAACGCCACCACACACTTTAGCAGCATCTTTCAGAGTTTTAACAATTGATACAACGCCGGATTTCGCGGCCCTCCACCACCGCTCCCCTGCACACCTCCACTGTACCGCCGTGTGCCCCGCCTCGATCATCACACTCGTACACCTCCCATTCTCCAACGTTCCCCTTTCCAACTCGTTGCGCACTTGCTTCCAAAGCGTGATGCTCTCGTTCCCGTTCTAGACTCTGGCGAGCATCTCCTCGCCCGATCGACAACGCGGTACCTTTCCGCCTCCACAGGCAACCTTTGCTCCTCACCTTGGCGGCAACGACGACGACGAGCGACAACGAGCGCCCGCCGCCGCCGCTGCCGCCTCGCTAGGCTCTAGCCACGTTCTTGCCAGTCCTGCACTCGGACTGCACATCCCGCCTCCTTGCTCTGACCGCAAACGGCGGTAGGCTGACCAAAGGTCAACCATCATCGCCGCGGTCCAGTCACACGCGACTGTCACTTGATCGACAAGGATACTGTCCTGCGACTGGTTCCCCTGCATCCCCTTCCCTTCGTGACTCGCCGAGCCGGCTGGTCATGGCTCAACACGCAACCATGGTCCCACCTCTCCATGGCGGCCACGAGCCATATCCTCCAGCTCCCCATCACATCCTCCCAATTCCTCACCACTCGATGCGCGCGCCCAACGGTCCCGTTCCCTCTCATCAGGCCCACCATCCACCACCACCACCACCACCACCACCACCACCACCATCACCACCACCACCATCACAACAACAACAACAACAACAACAACAGCCGCACGCGTTGACAGCATCACACGCCGTACACTTGGCTCCAGGTGCTGCGCCACCGCGAACAGAATACTACCCCCAAACGCACCATTCTACCGCCATCTCCAGCACCCTCCCCCGCATCACATCTCCCCCCCACCCCAATTACCCCACAACGGCTCATCCTCCTCCCTTGGCGGACCACTATCCATGCCAACAGCAGGACCATCGTCCTTGCGCACAAGTCCTTCCGCTCCTGGCACAGGCTTGGAATGGTCACACAGCCGAAACTCGTCACAAGATCGCCGACCGAGCCTACCAGCGGTCTCGGGCCAACGATCACAACTGCCCTCGCCTGAACCACTGGGCGTCCGCAGGGCCAGCGATATTCTCTTACAACAGCAGGCCGGCGTTCGAACAAGTGACAGCTACTTGGCCCGCGCCACTCACGAGCAACTGGGATTACACGACCGCCCCATGGCCCGACGACCAAGTGACATGGGTGGCGGTGAGGAAGACGACGGCCGTGTCGGTGTAGACGACCCTTGTGAGTGACTCGCCCGTCCACGCCCCGGCCAAGCGGCTAACTCAATCTCAAGATGCCGAGCGTTCTTATACCGAGCTCAAGGTGTTGGGCGACGGGTCCTTTGGCACCGTCTGGCTATGCGATTGGCACTCGCCGGTCAAGTCTGACGTCCTCTTGTCCGCCATGCAGTGCGGCCAAGGGGCTCGTGCCGAATGGGCCGGCAAGCGTCTAGTCGCGCTCAAGCGCATGAAGCGTGTGTGGGAGGGAGGTTGGCGCCAGGCACGCAACCTTGGCGAGCTAGCTGTAAGTGTCGCAACCCCCCCCCGTCGCTCACTCACCAGTCTCTCCGGAGCATTCCCCCTCACCCCGCCGTCATTCCGCTCTACGACGCGTTCATTTCGCCACGGTCGCGCGAGCTCTATTTTGTGTTCGAGTGCATGGAGGGCAACCTCTACCAGCTCACAAAGTCGCGCAAGGGACGGCCATTGGCCGCCGGTCTGGTCGCAAGCTGCTTCCACCAGATGGTCTCGGGTTTGCAACATGTCCACCGGCATGGGTACTTTCATCGTGATATGAAACCGGAAAACTTGCTTGTCACAACCACAGGTTTGTGCGAATACTTGTCGACAAAAGCAGTCGAAGAGATCAACGCGCGTCGCGCGGCTGGTGAAACCGACTTCCAGCTACAGCTCACCGGCGAAAAGGACCCACGAGTCCAGATGGATGTCCAGGTCATCATCAAGCTGGCCGACTTTGGTCTGGCACGTGGGATCAACTCGAAGCCCCCATACACCGAGTACGTGTCAACGCGCTGGTACCGTGCCCCCGAAGTGCTGTTACGGGCCACAGACTATGGTGCACCCGTCGACATGTGGGCACTCGGGACCATCCTGGCGGAAATGATAAACCTGAAGCCACTCTTCCCCGGTTCTAGCGAAATTGACCAAGTCTACCGCATCTGCGAAGTCCTTGGGGATCCGTCGCCAGAGTACGGCCCAGACGCTAACGGCCGCATGACTGGCGGAGGTAGATGGAACACTGGCATCAAGCTGGCAAAACGTGTTGGGTTTTCATTCCCCAAGCGCAAGCCCCTTGAACTAAGATCACTCTTTCCAAAGGAGACGCCGCGGTCACTCATCGATTGCGTCGCTAATCTCCTGCGGTACAACCCGCGCTACCGCATGACCTCGGACGACTGCATGACCCACCAGTACTTTCGCGAAGTCCTTCCCCACCTTCAGCGTGTTCCGCCGCTCCCTCGCATCCCCTTCTCATGGGGCCAGCCGTCACCAAAGCAGGCAGCGAGTGCTCAACACCCACCAATCGACACAAACTTCAACCTCCACAGCCACCCGCTTCAGCCGTCTCTTTCGCACCACGAGCCGCACCCCGCTTTTACCAACGGCGATATGCGCACGCTCCGACCTCCAGAGTCGGGTGTCGAGACTCCCGTCGCCGAGGTCCTCACGCCAAACGGTGCTGCCACTGGGTCCTACTTTCCTCACCCATACCCGCCAGAGGCCGAGCAGCGGGCGTATGGTGCGTCGGCACTCGTCCGCCAGCTGCGCGAGCTCGATCTTCCTACGGACGATCTGGCGAGTTATGGTGCCCGGCGGTGGTCGGAGGCGGAGATCAACGCGAGTCGCCAGCGTTACGCAAACTCTGTGCATACAGGCTCTGTGCAGTCTATTCCGGACAGCATATCCAACCCGTCGTACAGCAACTTGAACTCGCTGTCGGCGGTAAGCCTCGATATGCTCCCGCCTCCCCACCACCAGCAGCCGCACCACCCACACCACACTCCAGACCCACACGTCATGGCATACGTCCGCCAACAGGCAGCCTACCAGCAGCAGATGCAGCAACCAGCAGTGTCACAGTCCACCCCCAACCTGACTCCCACCGCCCCTGCAGCTGACCCGAACAGCATGAGACAGGCCCAGTCTACAATGACTCTCCCCCTCAGCTCGGCGAGCCACATGGCTCCATCAAGCGCTCACATGGCACCCCATGGGACGTCCAAGCTTGGACCTCCACCTCCTGTACCAGGCGGCAAGAAGAAGAAGTGGGGTCTATCGTCCGTCTTTGGCGCGGCTGGCAAGAGTGCCACGTCGCTGCCTGCGGTCGACGAACACGCAGCGGCAACTACTTCGCTCAAGCGGACCCAGTCTGGCCAGTACGCCGGCGATCGCGTCGCCTTGGGTCAACAGCCACTTGTGGATCCCAAGGCGTCCAAGAAGGAAGCAGAGCGCCAGTCGCGCGAACTTCTCAAAGCCAAGCGTGAGGCTGCCGAGCGCGCTCAGAAAGAACGGGCTCGCGCCGTTCTCAGCAAGCGCGCACAGTTAGTCTCTGGGAGGAACTTGGAGTTTGAGTACTCGAATGTGCCAGCCGAGGATACCTCTACCCGTGAAACCAACTTGACAAAGCAGACGTCGCGCCCGGTCGCAGGTTACCCCAGTGGTTATCCGTCGTCTCACCAATCCACGCTGCCATCGGCCTCGATTACTTCGCTCGGATCCTACCACAGCGCGGGACAATCGCCATACCTTCAGGTCGATGGCACGGGCCGTAACAAGGCACGCAAGCAGACGGAAGAGGACGACCACAGTTCCATAGGGCGGGCGTCGGCCAAGAGCCGCAGCTTGCTCAGCGTTGCCACAATGGACAGCGAGTAAGTAGCACATAGGAAGGTATGCTGACAGCAGAACGGGCTCGCGCCGTAGCTTGCATAACCTGTGGCCTGACGCAATCTCACCGTCCTCGCGCCGGCCGTCTGCTCCCACTGCGTACCGAGGGTCCATGTCGCACTCGTCCGTGTCGCTCGACAACCAGCTGTCGTCTCCATTGCAGCGCACCACTGTCCAATCGGCGTCTGAATCCTCGCTGTCGCTTGGCCGCAGCCCGATGCCACCCAACCGCGCCTCGATGTCTGGCCCGTCGGTCCAGAACAATGACCAGAGCTACCATGGTATCCCTCCATACGGCTACCCGAGCAGCCACGCGATGACGGTCGGCACGACCGTCAGCCGTGCGCAGCTTCCGAGCATTGAGGATTGGAACAACGCTACGCCCTCGTCGATAAACCCCATGTTCAAAGTTGTGAGTTTCTCGATACTTAGCCTGTTCTGACGGTCCCAGTCACCCCAGGACATTCAGCAGCAGCAGCAACAGCAACAACAACAACATGATACTGGTGCCGACAGCCTCCCTCCTTTCGCGTCATTTGTCAACATGACCAACCCGCATCATCATACCCTACCCCAATAACAGACTGAAGACTCCTCGTCTGGACCATGTGTTATCGCGTGTGCCTGTAGCCGACTCGGAAACCCCCCGCATATGTTCTTTCCCTGCCATCAATATCACCCAGCATAGGGCCACGGCCTCTGTATAGCATCGCGCGTCCTAGGTAGGATGCACTCATTCCATGTGGCTGCTTGGTTCATTGCGCGATCGAACGCGATGATGCGATCGAAGTGTTGCCGGCATGGATGACGACTGGCTGCCAGATGTTGCCCGGCGTCTGATAGCCCTCACTGTGACTTTCCCATGCACAATTAAGCTCGGGACGGTGGCGCAGCACGCCTGCGGAATGAATCGACGGCGGCGTGAAGGCTGCCACTGATGAGGGGGTGGCTAGTCACCTTCACTTTTTGAGGTGCCAAGGCCCAAGACGGCGACTCTGACTCGCTCATCCTACCTGATGCCGCTGCTGATGGAGAGGAGGCTGTCACCATCGCTTTTGCGGCCCAAGCGAGACAGCGACAGTGACTCTCTTTCTCTCTCTCTCTCTCTCTCTCTCACCCTACCTGCCGACACCGCAGCAAGCAAACACGGCGGGTACAACCGGTTACGGATCGTGTTGCTCAATTACAACTTGTCTTGCTCAATTGCAATTAAACTCGTTTTTATTCTCGCTCTCTCCCCTACTACCTGCCATTTTGGTATGTCTTGTCTCCCTGCAGGATTTTTCCGCGACCCTACTCTGTCTCTGGCTTATGGCCCTCGGCCTCCGGTCCGGCCATGCGCCGGAGTTGGGTGGCAATTCGAGACTTGATTTCGGGCGGACTATATTCAGGCGGACCGCGGAGGACATGGGAAATTTCTCGGCTTGCCAAGAATAGGACACCAGCGCTCAGCCGCTAGCGCTCGTCGACCTGCCTCCAGAGAATTTGGCTGCAGACGCGCTACTACGCGTTCTGACACCTGATACTATACTAACACCTGATACTCGATACTAATGCGGGACACCAACCGGACCACGGACATGGACGTGGCCATGGACTTGGGCACGGACTCGGATACGGGCATGGACATGGACATGGAGAAGAAGCTGGCGGGACTAGGCGGGCTCGAGCGCGCCGACGCGGCGCTCTTGCAGCGCGAGGGCGACCACGGAATCAGGCGCGACCTGCCGCCCCGTGTCGTGTCCATGATCGCTATTGCGGGGACGATTGGAACAGGCCTGTTTCTCAGCTCGGGCTCGGCGTTGACCTCGGGCGGGCCTGTCGGCGCTTTCCTCGGATATACTGTCATGGGCGCCATGGTTGGATGTATGATGTATTGCCTTGGCGAGATGTGAGTTGTCGCGCCCTCCTCCTCCTCCTCCTCCTCCTCTCTGACCTCAGGATGTGCTTCAAGCCCAACGTCGGGGCATACATCGAGATGGGCGCAACGTACGTTGACCCAGCGGTCGCGTTCTGCATGAGCTGGGCGTGCATGATGCAGAGCTGTGTCTGCATCCCCGCCGAGATCAGTGCGATAGGCCTCCTGGCCGGATACTGGGACAAGAACACGGACCACCTCGCGGCCTATATCGCCGCTGGCGTCGCCGCCGTCGCCCTTGTCACCGTGTTCCCTGTACGCTGGTGAGTGCCTCCCTCCTCTCTCTCTCATATACAGGTACGGTGAGGTCGAGTTCTTCTTCGCCGCCATCAAGGTCACCGCGCTCATCGGCCTCATCATCTTTGGCATCGTCGTCAACGTGGGCGGTGTGCCCGGCACATCCTACATTGGCGGGCGGTACTGGGTTCACGAGCCGTTCAATGACACGTTCCTCAACCTAAAGCCGGTGTCGCTGGCCCGCTTCCTCGGTTTCTGGCAGGTCATGACGGCCGCAGGCTACAGCTTCAGCGGGATGGAAAGCCTCGCCGTCGTCGCGGGCGAGGCGGCCAACCCGCGCCACACAATGCGCCTCGCCGTCCGCACCGTCTTTTACCGCGTCGTCGGCCTGTACGTCCTCTCCATCCTAATCCTCGGCCTCAGCGTGTCCCAGCACTCGCCCGACCTGCTGGACGCCGTCGATGCGGGCGGTGCGACTGCCGCTTCGTCGCCCTTTGTCGTGCTCTGCCGCCAAGTCAACGTCGACGTCCTCCCCGACATCATCAATGCTGTCGTTCTTACCAGCGCATTCAGCAGCGCAAACGAGAATGCGTACGCGGTCGCCCGCTTCACAATGGCCATGGCGCGCCAAGGATGGCTGCCAAAGCGCGTGTTCCTGTACACGTTCCACGGCGTTCCGATTGCAGGCGCGCTCTTCGCGAGTGCAATGGGCTGCCTGGCATTCATGAGCTGCTCACAGGGTAGCAACCAAGTCTTCCTGTGGTTCTCCAACCTGGACGCGCTGTCCGCCATGGTCCTCTGGATCCTCATCTGCGCGACGTACACTCGCTTCTACCGCGCGCTCAAGGTGCAGGGTGAGTTATCTCTCGTCCTCTCGTCCGGTAAAACACTCACACCAGGCATCGACCGACGCAACCTCGCCTTCCGCTCGTGGGGCCAGCCGTACCTCGCATACGTGTGCATCGTCTTCTTCTCCTCGTCGTGCTCTTCAACGGCTTCAGCGCGTTCGTGCACGGCTTCAAGGCCAGCAACTTTGTAGCATCGTACATCACCTTGCCCATCCTCTTCACTGCCTGGGCTGGCTTCAAGCTCGTGCGGCGCAGCAAGGTCGTCCCGCTCGACCGCATCGACCTTTCGGGCGGCCCGGCCAAGGCGCTCCTCGGTACGGCGTATGACACGTAGCGCGTGCGCGTGGCGAACAGGCGAGCAGACGAGCGTGGTGCTGCGAGTATTAGTATAGAACCCCTAGATGCACACTAGATTTCTGGACTGGCCGACATGGTGACCGAGCTCCTGCCAACCAGCACGTTGCTCCGGCCGGAATGTCCAAGTGATAGCCACCTTCCGGCAGCCCAAGGCCTGAGATGGCCAGCTTCTGAATCTGGGATGCACAGTGCAAAGTGTACATCTCACCAGATGGAACGGCTGTGAGATTGATTGCAGACTCTGTTGATTGACTGTGCCACTGTCACGCTGAAACCCATGTCGACGCGCTCACAGGGAGTCAAATGCAGCGAGGAAACATGGAGGGTAGAGAATAAAAAAGCCGTGGCCTATGCTACCGTGTTAGGCTACACGAAGGCCGGCCACCCGTCCGGACGCCAATGCGACCAATGCATACTATGTACAACGTCCAGCGCTTTGGCCCGCCCAGGCCCTGTCAGAACGTTCCTTACGCCTCGTCGTTCTTGGTCTCCTCGTCCTTTGTCTCGTCCTTGATAGCGACCTTGTCGACGGCCCGGCGCGCGTCCTCGAGCTGCCTCTCGGCCTCGAGCTCCTCGAGTACCTTCTTGGTGCCGTCGACGATAATCTCGTGCTCGACCGCATGTATCCTCGCCTCGACGTCCTCGAGCTTGTCACCCTCCCTGATCTCGACCTCGCGCACGATGAGCGGCTCGCCGCGGTCGACCTCGCGAATGACGCGGTGGACCATGACACCGGTCCCCTTCACCTCGCCCTTCTGCCACGCCTCAAACGCGCGCGGAATGGCTGCCGCACCGTCAAAAGCACCCGGGAGCGCCGGGTGGAGGTTGATGCAGGGGATCGGGAAGTGCTGCGTGGCCGGGGCGAGGGGCAGCTGCTTCTCGGATACGACGTCTGCCGCCGCGACGTGCTTGGGCTCTCCCTCGCTCGCGGGAGGAGGGAGGGCGGGCGCAGAGGGAGCCTCCTTGCGGCCCTCGAGAATGTCGAGGAAGGCGTCCGAGAGGATGTGCATGAACCCAGCGAGCACGACCACGTCGGGACGCGAGTCGAGGACGCGGCGCGCCACCTCGGCGTCGTAGTCCTCGCGCGTCGCCCCCGGGTTGCGGTTCAGGAACGTCTTGAGAGCACACACACTCGTGGGGACCGGAGGGTGTGCGTTGGCGGCCCGGGTGAGGCCGTACGCGTTCGAGCGCGAGGAGAGCACGTACGTCACCTGTGCATTTGGCAGACGGTCCGTGAGCGACGCGTCGAGGATGGCCTGGAGATTGGAGCCTGTCTCAGTGCCGCAAGCGGGGACGGCTTACCAGAGCCCGAGATGAGGACGGTGACACGCTTGATGCGTGTCGACGGGTCGATCGTCTCGTGCAGCGTCGGCATGGTGGATGGTTTTGTTCGTCGCGAGCACGGCCGGTCAACTTTCATGCGGAAGCGCTGCTCCGTTAGGAATGACGTGTGAAATGCATATCTAGCAGGAACCCCGCCGGCAGGTGGCAGTAGACGCCCAACTAGACTGCTCCGACGTCCTGTTCGATATCTCTGTGTCTGTCTCGACCTTCTACACGTCCCCCGTCTCCTCCTCCGACACTTCGCGAACCCGTTTCCATCGGTCTCCGCCCGTCGCTAGGCCCTCCACCCCTCCCGCTTCCCCCATCCCTATCCCCAAACCCGTCCACTCCACTGACCATGGGTCGCTCCAAACCTCGCACAAACAAGCGGCCACCACCAAAGCCGAGCCGTCGCGCCCCACCATCTGCACCAGCAGCGCCGGTGTTTGATCCTGCGGCGGGCCTGTTCCCCCCGCCATCGACGTTGGACCCGTCCGACCCCGGCTTCCCATCAGCGTTCCAGAGCTGGTCGACGAGTGCTCTGAACCAGCTCAACCAGCTCCGTCAGCTCCCGGCGCTCTCCCCGTCTCAACTGAGTGCAATTGCGGGTGCCGCTGCAGGCGTCAATGACGCGGGATTTCAAGGCCAAGGGCCGTGTATCGACCTCCCACAGAGCCTGGCAGCCCTGTTCGAAGCAAAGCTCACGCTTGACCGGGAAAAGGCAAAGCTGATGCGCATGCAGAAGGAGCTCCGCGGATTTCGGGACGGCCTGGCTGGTCCTGCACCAACCCAGCCGCCGCCGCCCCTCCCAACAGTAAAGGGGAAGGAGGTGGCGGTCGACGATGAGCTCGCTGAATGCACGTGCGGACGTAATGGGTGAGGTTTGAGACTTAACTTTGTCTGACGCCAGACACACACACGAGTATCCTGGCTCTGCGCACTCTGGGTCGGACGATTATTACTACTACGACACCGAGGACGAGTGCTGTGACTGCTGTTCCCACGACCACAGCTATGTCGAGTGTGACCACGAGCCCGGCGAGTGCGACTGCGAAGAGTATGAGGATGAACATCACCACCACCACCACGGCCACAGCCACTCGCACGCCCACGTCGAGGAATGCTACGAGCCCGAGCGGGGTTTCGAGGCCCTCGTTCTGGGCCCAGACGGGCGGCCTGCAAACCTAACCCCCGAACAGGCGATGGCACTCTTCGAACGCCAGCCGTACCTCCACTCGCCGGAAGCGAGAGCCATTCTCGCAAGGGGACACGCGCAGGCTGCCGAAGTGGCTGCGGCCAAGCAGCAGCTCGTGACTGAACGGGCAGAGGAAAGGCGAGAGGTGCATGTAGATCAGCCGCGCCGGCGCCTGGCCGACGACCCCGAAAGGATGGACGAAGCAGTACGCGAGCTCTTCAACTGGATCAAGGCGGTTGTGTGGACGATTGAACAAGCTGCCATTGTTGCTGGGCGGCGCGCGCCATTGCGCCCGCAGCGCCGTGATGTCCCAGAGTAGTATCAAACCCTATCGAAACCTCATTGTATCACCACCCCATCGTGACCAACCATGCATCATTCAGCGCGCGAGCAAACGAGAGCCTGCACTGCAGGCTGGTCTGTTACTGTGGAAAGGGAAACTTGAAGTGGAGGCGGAGAGTCGGCCATCTCCGCTCACTGACGAAATGAGCATGGCCGTCCAACTTGTATCATGACAACACATATCACGTATACGTCTACAGCATGGTCGTGCGTCTGCTGTGCTGGCCAAGGTTAACTGACACCAGAAACTCCTCGTCCAGATTGGGATGGAGCGCGAGGGCGTCACGGACATTGTGCCAGAGGACGGGTACGAGTTCTTCTTCAACGTAGGTGTTCTGTCCATGTGTAGACACCCCAGCCGTCCAGCCAAGTGCAGGCGCAGCTCTCGGGCATCGTCCAAGCCAAGACTCGAGCTGACCACAGGTTACATGCACGTCGTGCCGCGAAGAACACCCCAAGGCCGTCTCGTTCAACCAGGCCGAGGAGCACGAGCTGAGCGGCAGTCGCGGCAGTGCAAACTTTGTTTGGCGCTGCGGCAACTGCAAGGTGAGCCTACCTCTGTAACTGCCTAACGCTAGCGCGAACAGAGCTGCTCCTTCGCCCCACCCTCAGCGTCGTCCAAGAGCGTCGCGCCGCTGCCGTACGCTGCCGAGAACGGGCAGCTCGCACCCTTCGTCGCGCTCGACTGCCGCGGCCTCGAGGTGACCAAGTTCCACTTCCGGGGCACGTGGAAGGCCGTTGGCGAGGAGAGTGGTGCCGCGTTCGAGGTCGACCTGGACGAGGGTGAGGACCGGTGGGACGACTACGACGAGACCGCGGGCGTGCCCGTGTCCATCAGCGAGTTCCGGAGCGACGTCAAGCGCGCGTAGACTTTTATATTGCTACATGTTCTATCCTAGTGCCCGCTAGATGTTGCCATGGCCCCACTGTGCGGCCTCTGCAGCGAGCTCGACGGCGGCAAGACCCCAGTCCTCGCCGTGGTCTGGGGTTAGAACTGGCCGATTCCCCAACCTCTCCCACAGACTCACTGTGGCCCTTGATTCCCTTGCGTCCGATGCCGGCACGCTCGAGCGCCTGGTCGTCGGTGAGAGCGGTGAGGACACCAAACACAACGGGTGTGCCCGTGTCGAGCTGAACGCGCATGAGGCCGTGCGTCGTCGCGTCGCAAATGTACTCAAAGTGCATGGTCGAGCCCTTGATGAGCACGCCGATGGCGATGACGGCGTCAAACTCGCGCATTGCGGTCACCGTCTTGGCCTTGTCCTTTTCGCCCGTGGGCGTGGCGGCGCGCAGGTCGTCCACCAGCGACAAGAGGTTGAGGGAGGGCTCGGCCTTGGCGGCCTGTGCCTTGCCGCCCTCGATGAGCCTGGTGTCAGCTGTGTGTTGCCTAGCGCGCAGAGGATGGACGACAATTGTCCAAGACGCGACTCGGACATTTTTGTCCCGCGCGTCTCTGGAAGAAGCCGCGCCAGACCCACTTCTTGCACGCAAACGGAAGCTCGTAGCTTCCCGGCACAGTCTTGATGACAATGTTCTCGTCCTTGACACCGAGGGCCTTGAGCTTGTCCACAGCTCCCTGGACGAGGGCCTTGATGACGTCGTCGTTCCAGCGCGCGTGCACGATCGCAATGCGGAACGCACTCCCGTCGTGCGTCTTGGGCGGCGCACCGAGCCCCTTGATTGTCTTGTCCTCTGCCATGGTTGATGTAGACTTGTAGAAAACCCAAGTCCAAGCCGGCCAACCTGAAATGACATGCATGTTCAACGTCACAGCCAGAACGGCTGGGGTGATATTCACGTGTCAACCACGTGTGTTACCCTGAAGCCTAAAACCCGGATCTTGTCCACGGCCAACGTGGCTCTACGGCGCACAAACGACAGTGAGACAGCATGGTGCGGAGAGGAACATGCAGATGCATGCCGCCCCCGCTTGCACGCGCGATAGCGCTTATCTGATGCGGGGATACAGGGATGCAGAGACGCCGAAGCCGGTCGACACGGTTGACATTGACGTCCGTGTCTACTCGCCCGCGCGGGCCAGTCGTGAGGAAGAGCTCGCCATTCCAAGCCTCTTTCGAGTCGACGACCTTCTCACCCGCCCCGCATCCCGGCCGGTCATCTGTTCCTCCCCTGTACCGGGGTTTCGGCGATTCCGGGGCGCTCGGAAACCGTGGCAATGTCCAGAGGGGGTTCCGCTGTGCTGCGTGATTGGCTGCAACAACTGCCACCGGTTGAGACAGCCGGGAGAGCTGAACGATCGAGCTGGGATTCAAAAAGCCCAGCTTGCACGCACACCAACTTTGTTTCCACAACACTTGTCCGCTCATCATGTCTTTCGCTCGCAGCTCTGCTCTCCGCGCCGCGCTCCGCACCGCCCCCCGCGCTGCGCGCTCCTACTCGCTTGCCGCTCGCGCGGTCGCCCCCAAGGTTGCCGGCGCCATGGCATCCCGCGTTGGCGTGAGTCACCCACATTGGTCGCCGGGTTGGGCTGTGTGTGATTAGACCAGCGATCACGCTGCTATCTTATCACAGCTAGCTTAAGCCAACCTCAGAGCACACCAGCACCCCTTGGGACTTTGCTAACTCCCCAGGCCACTCGCGGTGTCAAGACCCTTGACTTTGCCGGCACCAAGGAGACCGTCTACGAGCGCTCGGACTGGCCCCTTGACAAGCTCCAGGACTACTTCAAGAACGACACCCTCGCCATGATCGGTTACGGCTCGCAGGGCCACGGTCAGTCGCTCAACGCTCGCGACAACGGCCTCAACGTCATTGTCGGCGTCCGCAAGGGCGGCGAGTCGTGGAAGCAGGCCATGGAGGACGGCTGGGTTCCGGGAGAGACCCTGTTCGACATCCCCGAGGCCATCAACAAGGGCACCATCATCATGAACCTCCTCTCGGACGCTGCCCAGTCGTCGACCTGGCCCGAGATTGCCCCCCTCATCACCAAGGGCAAGACTCTCTACTTCTCGCACGGCTTCTCGGTCGTCTACAAGGACGACACCAAGGTCGTCCCTCCCCCCGACGTCGACGTCATCCTCGTCGCCCCCAAGGGCTCCGGCCGCACCGTCCGCACCCTCTTCCTCGAGGGCCGTGGCATCAACTCGTCGATCGCCGTCTTCCAGGACGTGACCGGCCACGCCAAGGAGAAGGCCATTGCGCTCGGCATCGCTGTCGGCTCGGGCTACGTCTACGAGACCACCTTTGAGAAGGAGGTCTTCTCCGACCTCTACGGAGAGCGTGGTGTCCTCATGGGCGGTATCCAGGGCATGTTCCTCGCCCAGTACGAGGTCCTCCGCAAGAACGGCCACTCGCCGTCCGAGGCCTTCAACGAGACCGTCGAGGAGGCCACCCAGTCCCTCTTCCCCCTCATCGGCAAGTACGGCATGGACTACATGTACAACGCATGCTCGACCACTGCTCGCCGCGGCGCCCTCGACTGGGCCCCCAAGTTCAAGGAGGCCAACCTGCCCGTCTTCGAGGCGCTCTACGAGTCGGTCCGCAACGGCTCCGAGACCCGCCGCTCGCTCGAGTTCAACTCGCGCAAGACGTACCGCGAGGACCTCCAGAAGGAGCTCGACGAGATCGACAACCAGGAGATCTGGCGCGCCGGCAAGACTGTCCGTGGCCTCCGCCCCGACGCCCAGAAGGAGGACATCTAAGTCACCCGGCGCCGTAGTTTGATAGTCTTAGAGTGTCCAGCATCTTTTTCCCATAAAAAAGGACAGCGCGACAGCCGTCATCTTGTACAACAATAGGCATGCAGTGGGGCAGCATTTGGCTGCAGTAGCTCTCAACAAGTTGGCATCGATGCTCAATGGTCCGCGATGCGTCGCTGGTTGCTGCCTGCCGAGGAGCAGCTTGAGGGTCTGCTAAAGAACCAACCACAATGGCAACCAACACTCTGTACACTGCCAGCTTCTGCCGGGCGGCCGTGGTCAATGAGCCAGGGGAACAAACAATACCCGTCTCCCTCGGGTTGCCTCTTGCTCGCTCATATCGAATCTCAAGTTGTGCATGCGGGAGACCAAGACATCATTTTGTGAATCTCCCAGTTGAACAGTCGACTATGATCCTATTATATTACTCTGGATCCACTGGCCAGAGTGGGTGTACGGTACGAGTGCGTTGCAAACGCGGTTAAACAGCTAGTATACATCAAAGGTCCATAAATGCCATGTCTCAGCAGAGCCATGTGAATGTCGCGTACGTGAAGATGCGACGGCTCTCTCTTGGTTACCGCTTATGCCCGCTGCCTGCACCCCACTGCGGGTTGTATGTCGGCGGCAGGTCTTCGGGTTCGTCAGCGATGACCGAGTCGCGCTGGCTGAGTGACCCAGCGTCTTCATGCCGCCGGAAACCGGCCATGGGCGCGTTAGGCGATGGCTGTCCATCGCCGTCAAACACGTTACGGTTGTCGGGGTTGGAGAGCGCAAGCTGCATCTTCATCGGCAGGCGCGAGGTTGATGACTGCGGCGTGCCGCCAGAAACGTTTCTGTTGTGCCCATTCGATGGCGGATATGTTGAGTAGGCTGAGGGAGCTTGGCTGCCTGAGTCACGCTCGGTACCAGGCGGCACGGCAGCCCAGTTGGTGCCCGTCGTACCGGACGTGACCGAGATGCGCGGCGAAGAGCCATCATCGGTAGTGCCGCCCATGAACGGCGAAATAGTCGTCGAACCCAGGTCATCGTCGGTGTAGCCGCGAGACGCTTGGCGATGGTTGTCGCGCATGAGGCTGGAATCGAGCCGCTCATTGTGACCAAGACTCGGCTCATAGAGATCGATCCCCCCCGACATGCGGCGCAAGTCGTTCTTCTTCTTGCGGTTGGCCAAGAAGGAGTGGAGCTGCCGCCGGCAGCAGAACCAGATGATAAGCGCCTGTAAGATGACCACACCACCGATGACGCCGACAACAATGCCCGCAATCGCGCCCGGCGTTATCGCCGTCGATCCTTCGGATACAACGGTCTGGATGGCCGTGATCGTCACCATGCCACCGCCTGCGCGCGTCGTAGAAGGACTGCCGGTGCCGGCCGAATTCGTCGGCGATGGGTTCCAAGGCGGCACGGGGGTTGTACTCGCGGTCGAGCCATCCAGACAATTCTGGTTGCCGTCGGTTACCTGCATCACATAACTCGTGCCGCCCGTGATGCCCTTCGAGTCCCAGGCGACATAGACAATCTGAGTGCCAAGAGCAACATTGAACGGGAATGCTTACGGGATTAGCGTGCCTGCTGCGCAACAAGCCGGACTTGGTCCCATGACAAACAACTCACTGGCCTGCCGGCCGACGCTCGGGGCGCCGCCAATGACCATGCCGCCGGGGATGACACCGACGATGCTAACAGGAGCAGCATAGTTGCCACTCCACGAGAATGTGACGGGCTGGCACTGTGGGAGTCGAACTTCCTCGGTGGAGTCCATGGGATTGACGGCAAAGCTGGGGTCAGGAATCGTGTTCTAGAGAGCTGGTCCGATGCATTGCTTGGGCGCGACCATGGCGGGCCCGAGACACTCACGTCCATTTGACAACGCCGTCAGTGCGTTTGCAATCGAGTAGGCCAGGCGGGCGCGAGCCCACCGTGTACAGTTTGGAGGCGCCGCCCGTCTGCTGTCAGTTTGTGTTTGCATATTCACGCACCGCAAAGCCACTGGCGTCCGACATGACGAACACGACCTGGGACGATGCATTGACTGGCATCTGTCAGCGCCGCAAAACCTAGGCCACGAACAAGGAAGCTGTTCCCACACGAATGCACCACCGTTCTCGTTGACGGCCGAGTCTGGGACGGTCACGTTCATCGGCATGTCAAACACGCCAATGGCCGTGATCTGGTAAGGGGGTTGCCCAGATGTAAAGTTGAACTGCACATGGCCACACTCGTTGACAGTGCTCTCATCGACG
Organism: Cutaneotrichosporon spelunceum; assembly: GCA_030805415.1. Classification (NCBI taxonomy): domain Eukaryota; kingdom Fungi; phylum Basidiomycota; class Tremellomycetes; order Trichosporonales; family Trichosporonaceae; genus Cutaneotrichosporon; species Cutaneotrichosporon spelunceum. The sequence continues at coordinate 16,354 of BTCM01000011.1, forward strand.
ATGAAGTTGAAGGCAGCCGCTGTGCGCGCGAGGAGGGCGCACCCTCCCAGCAGCGCTGCGAGGAGCATTGCGGTTGCTGTTAGCTTGGGAGGGAGGGGGCCCAGGGATGGGGGGGGGTGTTATTGGAGAGAGGGAGGGAGAGCAAAGGAGTGAGGTAATAGATAATAAAGAGATGGAGAAGGAAGAGGAGGAAGAAGGGAATGCTGGTCGAAGCTTGTAAGCCACCGCCTAGGCGCTCTCTTGGGTCCTTGGGAGAGTTGATCGTGTTCCGTCACGGTTTCATTAGGGTTTGTGGCTACTCTATTAATCTATCCTATACGTACCAGTGTAATCCTGCCCTCGACCAGTCTCGGCAATGGCCTTGAAACCTGCTTCCCCTACTCCCGCACTCCGTTCTCCTCATCCTCGTTCTCGACGCCCTACACCATGTGTACATGTATATAATAAATAGAATAGACCCACCGCAGCGTCTGCTGCATTTGCCTGTCGACTACCTCTCCACACGACTCGACCCAACTAATTCGGTTCTTTGTTGCCAACTCATTCGTGGCCTGATCAGCCGACTTGCACTGGCAATGGCAGCTCAGCTGATGATTACCCTTGTCAGCATCGGCAATAACGATTTTCCAGGAACACGACCGTACTGAACAAGTCTTGGGAAGCCAAGCGGCCAAACAGGCTCTAGGCACCACTTACAGCCGGGGTACGTACCCCACCTCGAGAGCCAGGTAAGGCAATTCATTCTCTGCCCGGCGTTGAATTGCACGAGCTGAAGCGAGGGATACCGGAGTGGACAGTTCTAGAGTTGTAGAGTGACGCCATCGTTGAGGAGAGCTCGTGGGGTGAAAACATAATTAGATGAGCATGTGTGGTGGGCAAAATGTAATGCATATTAGGCACAATAGCTGAGGGGACAGGGAAGGGATGATAGGATCCAAGGGGCCAGCGGAGACAAGGGTGGACTAGAGTCGACCCGAGCTTTTAATATATCCAGGGCAGGGGAAATTGACTGTCCATAGAACCCTGCCCACTCACATTCCCTGAAGCATGTTACAGGCACCAACCCAGTCAGGACCCTGACGCGGTGTCACGGACTTGGAAACAATCTCCGCAGCCTACACCTCAACTGTCTCACACACGCGAATGTGGCAGTCTGACAGGCGCCATTTCTTAAACTCGACGCAAGCATCCGCACCCAAAATCTAACGTGATACCAGGAATGGGGATAGTTGTCATTCTAAGAGGTCCAAACCATGACGAGCGGTCTCTTTGGAGGGATATAGGATCACGTCGCCAGGCTCCACCGACTAACAACAAGTTCTCTTATCAAGACACCAGTGGTGAAACGGTATCATGCGTCGTTGCCATGTCCTTCAGTCCAAGCGACTGGAGAAACGTCGACGCGGCGGGGGTTCGACTCCCTCCTGGTGTATGTTTTGCATCTTACTACTGCTGGATGTGATACGGACATTCTCAAAAAGCAGACGTCGCCCGGCACATTTGAGAAGGCTTATCAGAGGTCGAATTGGAGGCGCCATCTAAGGATTCCCCAGTTATCCACAAGCCGTACATGAACAAGACCATGACATATGAGATATGAGATATTGAACATGTTAAGCATACCGTGTCCGTGTCATCCTCTCCTCCCTCTCTTATTCCTCCCCTACGAATCCAACAGCACGGCCCCGTTCCCGGGTATCCCACACAACCCCCGGTCTCAGAGGGGCGCTCATGGCCCGCCTTCGTGCCCGAGGTATGAGCAGCAGACTCGCAGCCTCCCAAATTTGGGCCTCAGGCTCGCACCCAACGCTCGCGCTGGAGAGGGCGTCGTCGTTATCGTCTGCGAGTGCCGACAAGCTCAGCGTAAGCGGGCCCGGAAAGGCCGGAAGAGGCCAGGGGGGCGGTGCGCCCGGGTCGGCCGGCTCGCCATCCTCGCATGGCGGGAGGGGGATCGGCGGCCAGCGCGGTGACACCGCGGTCCTGTCGAACTCGGCAACGGATGTGTCGGCCTCGATGCGGGCGGGGCAGGGGAATGCGGGGAGGTCCAGGTCCAAGAGCTTGGCACCGAACGAGTCCGCCAACGGCGAGGTAAAGAGGGGGGAGAGGGGGAGCGGGGCCATGGGGCGGGAGGGGCTGGCGAAAGCGCCCTCGCAAGGGTCGACGGCGTTGCGCAGAGTCGTCTCGAGCGCGTGCATGTCGCTCTCGCCTGAGAACGCGAAGCTGTGGCTGCGGCTGTGACACGGTCGGTTGGACGAGTCTATCGGATCGGCGGGGACCTCGGTGGGGCCTTGACCGCTCATTCGTGGCAGATGCGAGTGTTCGGAGGTGTGGCCTAAGGTCTGGGTCGCGTTTCTTGCTGACGCCTTGGTCAAATGATGCGCCCAAGTTCAGATGTGAGGGGTGGCAGGATCAGAGGAGCCAGAATTTAGTTCAGACATGGAGGAATTTGTATGCTTGTGCTTGCGGCAAACAGTAAACAGCATGTCACCGTGCGCGTCTCTTTGTCCGGCGCCACAGGGTGATGCACGGTGGCTCGCCAGAACTGAGTGACATTGTTGCATCGCTGTATGTTATTGTTCTCATCGTCACCGCTGCGGCAACTCCGCGCTAGGAGGCAAGATGGGTTGCGTTTTGAACTCGGCGTAAAATAACTGTCAGAGTTGTAAGGACATAGTGACCGGGGCTCGACACCGATGAATGACCAACCAGGCTGACCGAAGACGCACGGATGCCTGCTGCACGGGCCACATATTCTGCGCTCCTGTCTTTCTGGGAACTGGACAAACCGGAGAGCGGGCGGACGGGCGAACGTGGCTGTGTCGGAGAGGAGGTGTCCAGCAGGGAAGAATAATGCTCACGATATTCGTCAGCGGGCCCGAGAGACGAGCGCTGACTGCCGGCCAAGAGTTAACCAGGTCAGCCACAGTCATGTCCTCGAGGTCTCTGCGAAAGGCTACACGGAATGGTGTCTGCTATCACCCCGAGCTATACCCCGAGTCTCCATCTGGATGCTCGAGAATGGTAAACCCAGCCCACTGATCCTCCGGTTCTTGTCGCCAGCACTCGAAGCCAGTATGCATGGCTTGGTGGTGCATGCAAAATGGGCGCTTGAAGCAGTTGACCTTTCCCAGGACCGTGGTTGGCCTTCCTTTCGTGAGCGCCACGGACCCAAATCTCCGAAACCCCACCCACCCTCTCACTACTCCACCGTTCAAGACCACCTACCTCACCATCACCACCCACCACCATGTTCCTCGCTCGCGCCCTTCGCCCCGCTGCCCGTCCGCTCACGCGCGCAGTGAGCTCCGTCGCGACCAACCCGGTGGACCCGACCCCGCGCGAGGCTGCGCCGGGGCAGGCGCCGAACCGCGCATCCACCTGGTCCAAGGACCAGCAGGCCAAGCCCGACGCGTTCGACTCGCCACGCTTCGAGCAGATCAACATGAAACTCCAGCCTGACAGCCTGAGCGCTATGGCGCTGGTGCAGGAGCAGCCTATTACCATGGTTGCTAAGCGTGTGGCTGTGTGTGATGGTGGTGAGTTGCAGGCACCCTCCATGAACGAGAGCGGGCAAGGTCGGCGAGAAGGGGAAATGAGGGAGGGGAAATGGACCAGGAGACTGGTGAGGAGAGAGCGGGGAAAGGCCGCGGTGCCGTCGGAACGAGGGCGTTGGAAGGCTGCAGCAGGCCAAGTGGAGCAGCTGGAGTGGGCGTCGAGAACCGGCGTCGGGGATACACCTTGAAACCGGAGGCCGATGCTGGGCCGGGAGTGGGCGGCGCGGGGATACTGGACGAGACGTTGGCCTACTCGGTCGGGGACCAGAGATGGTGGCTCTGAATGGAGCGCCGCGGACCAAGTGGTCCGAGTGTCGTGCGCATCTGATCGGAAACGACGCTGTCGGTCTCGCCTCTGTCCGTCCTTTATCCACGATACCAAGCCATGTCTATGATGCCCTCCCGCGATTCCTTGGCGTGTTGCAGACGAAACACACAGTTGCCCTCCGATGCGCTCCACTTCCCCAACCTTCAACACTCGTCTTCTCGTCGGCATTCCATCGCGCGCCGCTCGCACTCGCTGACACCAGGTGGCGGGCCCCTCGGCCACCCCAAGATCTTCATCAACTTGGACCTCCCAGGAGCGCGTACCTGTGGCTACTGGTAAGCTATACAAGTCAGAGGGAGCTGACACGCAGCGGTGCCCGGTATGAGCAGGAGCACCACCACTAGGGTATGCATAGTATTAGCGGTTCGCTGTCAAGGGCAAACTGACCGCTGGCTTACCTGACTGAACTGTGTTGCGCAACCTAACTCTGTTTGAACTACCGACCACGTCTGGGTGACACTGTGTCCATTCTCGGCCCCAGCTGGGCAGACAACAACCAATAGCCGTTTGAACGGAAGTGTATTGCATATTCAAGCACTCGGGAGTGGAACAATCCTTGAGCACAGCTGCCTACATGCTAGTGTTTTGTCTTCTACATTACAACGCCACTCTACGTTGGCACCGGGTATACAACATTCAACACCTCGACCATCACGTTGCCGTTGAGAGCAAGCGCGGCCGTCGCCAGGAGCCACGAGCCCAGGTACCCTACGTAGCGGACATTGTGCAGCGAGACCCAATCCTCAATGAGCTCGTCGACCCTTCTCTCATCGATGGGCAACCCCTGCTTCGCCCGGTTGTTGAGCGTCATCAACTGGTTGTTCGTCGGCGTGAGGAAGCCCAAGGTGTACGGAATGATGCTAAGCCCGAGCAATGCGGATCCGAGGCCGAGCCGCTGGATCTCTTTAACGGGATGAGTGAGAGCTACGATCCCTCCGCAGATGGCGTTCAGGATCACGCCGCTGACCGTCCGCACCTGCCTGTTAATATGGCGGTTTGGGACGGAAGAGACAAAGGCGCACCTTGCCATTCTCGAAATAGCCCTTCCACGTCTTGATTTTGTCGTTACCGTTCAGTTGAACTTCTGCCACCTTGCCGCGAATGTAAGGGATCAGGCCATACTGCGACATGCCCACGTTGGAGAAGAGGACGTAGGCGGAGGCTGAAGCCGAGCCGAAGAGGCCGACAGCCGCGAGCGCCTTGTGATTACCCATCGCTGTAGATTGACGAGGTGAATGGTTTAAGAGCCGAAGAGGATTTGAGAGAGAGACCGCTTGACCGCCCGTGTGGACGAGGTGACCAGTGGATAGGACGTAAAGGAGAACGTCGTGGGAAGCGTAGGCTTTATAGAGTGCTAGCAGTTGCCGACGCTTGCTTGCAGTCCGGCATGACCGAGGGGAAGCTTCCCATGATGGCCGATGACGATGACGGTTATGACGACACGTAGGAAGAATCCACGTGTATTTGTTTCCGTTCCTGATCCAAGTCGCAGTTGACCGTTCCAAAATGTCCAACGCGCTTCAGACAGCAGGATTCGGCAACATCCTCATCACTCGCCTCATCGCCTGATATTTGGCTCGCTCAGCCAACCCTTCCTCTTCCCTCCTTTCCGTCCCACTCGTCTCGCGACGTCTGCTCGGGCCGCGTCACGATCCATCCTCAGCGGATCTTGGATCGCGAGCTTTCAAAGTGTCGTCCTCGGTCCAGGTCTGCGCACTCCGCTGGCTGGCCGACACCAACATCCTCGGCCCGTACGGCCGCAAACTCACCTCAAACATCCGAGCACCTTCATTGAGGGCACTTTCATCCTCCATTCACCGATTCGTGTCGGCACGTTCGTTGACGACCGGCCTCGTCGTCAATCTCGCTGGCAGCCCCTCCCGTCTCGAAACGGTCCCAACTCCATCGAGCCCCATGCAAGGTAGCCACGACACGCACACTTCCAACTCTGCGTCTCCGTATTCGTCACTCTCGTTGGCGTCCAACCACCTTCCTCCGCGCCCCGACAACGCCAGCCAGCAACGACACCGCTTCTCCAGCCTTAGCGATCGTATTTCACGCGATCTGAACCTCCCCGCGCGTCCTGCCTCGCTCACAGGCGCCCCGCTCTCGTCTGCCTCAGACCCCACCGTGAAGGGGAATCGTAGCACGAGCCCGTCCCAGCGCGGTTCCGCACGCTCCATTAGACTCCAGGGCCGTGACCTGAGGTGAGTACCTTATTGTCGTGGCTCAACGCAATCGGCTGACGGTAGCCCCTCCAAGCGCGAGTCTTTGCCCATTCACTCAACTCCGTCCAAAAGACAACGTCTTGATCCGCACCGATCACCGCCTCCGCGTATCCACCCCTCTTCATCGACTGGGAGCAGCGCAGGACCGATGCCACACGGACATCGCGGACATGGAAGGGGGAGGCCCAATACCCGCCGCAACAAGCCCCCTTCCCCTCCAGCAACGGTGCTGCCTGGACCTGTCCATGATCGCCAGCAGATCATGGACGAGTACGGCGCTGGCGTCACCATCAAACAGCAGTGGGAGGAGAATCCCAAAGCGCCCCTCGCCAACTACTTGGGAGGCGGGTCGGGCGGCGCAACTAACCTTGGCGACGGAGGCAAGGGCTTCCAGGTCGAGGAAGGTGTGATCGACGGTAAGAAGATGTTCCGGTGAGTTTGTCTCCCTACTGCTTGATGGATGCTGACAGTCAGCGTCTCCGTGCTGGTGGACGAGCAGGACAACATTGTCGGCCTTGGGGACGCTACGTCGCGCAAGGAGGCCGAGAAACTCGCCGCCCTGAGCGCTGTGCTTCAGCTCACCCGCGTCGGCTACCTCGAGAAAGGTAGAGCGGCGGCAAAGAACGCACCAGTTGCAGCGGCCGGAGGTGTTGGTGGGACCTCTACGCCCGTGACCGGCAACGCTGAGACTGTCCCTCTCAGCGATGGCTCTCTCTTAGTCTATGACCGCGCGCGCCAGTTCATGGAGTGGTACTGCAAGAAGTACAACTTTGGCAAACCTGACATCGAGTTCTCGTCATCCACCACCAAGCTCGCGGCTCCCTCTGGCTTCCGCGGACGCAAGGCCAAAGCGGCGATGGGCCCAACCAACTGGGAGGCGGTCATGACTGTCGGCGGCCGGCGGATCGGGCAAGGCACGGCGTCGAACAAGAAGGGTGCCCAGATCCGTTGCTACCTCGACGTTGTCCAGTACCTGGAGTCGCTCGACCGTGACCTCTGGAACGACTTCATTGAGGCCACTAAGAAAGACCCATCGGCAGTGATTGGCCAGGCACCGCATCTTGTGTTCAGCATGTCGGACATGCTAAACGATGACATCCAGACGTTGTGCAGCGATATCCGACATTCGCTTCTCTACTATAACGCGCCTCAACCCAACGCGTCTGCGCCGGTGACTCATGTTGCACACTCGTTTGGCCCGAGGCGACACTGGCAGGCCACCGAATCCGAGTTCAAGGGCAAGGCGGTCAGACTGCAGGACCGGCTCATGCAGTATGAGACCGATCCTGCACTGGAAAAGATGCGGGCGACACGCCAGGCCCTTCCAGTTTACACGCGATCGAGCGATGTCCTAGCGAAGATCGAGGTCAACGATGTGACCATCGTCATGGCGGCCACAGGATCCGGCAAGACGACACAAGTGCCCCAGATGTTATTCGACGACTTTATTAACCGCGGAGAAGGTGCGCGCTGCAACATTGTGTGCACGCAGCCTCGTCGTCTTGCAGCCATGTCTGTGGCTGAGCGTGTTGCCGATGAGCGTGGGCAGAGCCTTGGCCAGGAGGTCGGCTACCAGGTCCGTTTCGACAACAAGCCACCACAGCCCAACGGAAGCATCACATTCTGCACCACGGGTGTCTTCCTGAAGCGAATGCAGTCGTCGCTCGGGGCTCAGGCACAGCCTGAATCTGTCGCGTCGATGGACCAGGTTACGCACGTTATTGTCGACGAGGTGCACGAGCGAGACATTGACACCGACCTACTGTTGGTGGTGCTCAAGCGTCTCCTCGCGGACCGCAAGGCGCGCAGGAAGCCGATAAAGGTTGTGCTCATGTCCGCTACAATTGACCCCACGCTGTTCCAGAGCTATTTCAAGGACGACCTCGGTCGACCAGCGCCAGTGGCCGAGGTGCCCGGTCGTACGTTTCCCGTCACGCGGCACTACTTGGACGACTTCCTCGACGAGATGCGCCAGGGGCTGCCCCGCAACATGGGTGGCTGGGTCTTCCAGGACTCCAAGACGGCCGAGTACATCGGCCGCGAGATGAGCCAGGATCCAACAGTGTTCCAGCAGACGTCTGGCATCATGCTTGGCGAGCTTGATGTTCCCTATCCCCTTGTCGCTCTCACGATTGCGTTTGCACTCAAGAAGTCGAGCGACGGCCACGTGCTTGTGTTCCTGCCTGGCTGGGACGAGATCAAGAAGGTTGCCGATATCCTCCTCGATCCTGGACAATACCCTCTCTTGGGCATGAACTTCAACGACGCCAGCCAGTACAGCGTGCACTATCTCCACTCGTCCATCCCCGCCGCCGAACAGAAGGAGGTGTTCAGGCCGCCAGCGGCTGGTGTGCGCCGCATCATCCTTGCCACTAACATTGCTGAGACGTCGGTTACCATTCCCGATGTCGTGTACGTCGTCGACACGGGCCGTGTCAAGGAGAAGCGGTACGACCCAGAGCGCCACATGAGTTCGCTCGTGTCAGCGTGGGTCGGTGCATCCAACTTGGGCCAGCGTGCAGGCCGTGCAGGTCGTCACCGCAGCGGCGAGTACTACGGCATCCTCTCCAAGCGCCGCCTCGCATCTCTCGAGCCCAACCAGATGGTCGAGATGAAGCGCTCCGATCTCAGTGACGTCGTCATGCACGTCAAGGCGCTTAACCTGGGCGAGGTCGAGGAGGTGCTTGGTGCTACCATCGAGCCGCCAGAGCCATCGCGCATTGTTGCTGCCCTCGAGACGCTGCACATGCTGGGCGCTCTTGACTGGAACAAGAACCTCACGTCCCTTGGTCGCGTGCTGCTGCAGTTACCCACGGACGCAGCAATAGGCAAACTGTGCCTGTACGGCTCGTTCTTCCGTTGCCTCGACTCGGCGCTCACCCTTGCTGCCGTGCTCACAAACCGCGACCCATTCTTGGCGCCACTAGCCATGAAGCGCGAGGCCGACGAGATCAAAAACTCGTGGTCGCCCCTGGCGTTCCGCTCGGATCCTCTAGCCATCGTTGCTGCGTATAATCAGTGGTCGGCCATGGACGACCGCGGCGAGTACACCACAGCGAATCGGTTCTGCCAGGACAACTTCCTATCCAAACTCACCCTCTTGCAGATCAAGCAGGTCAAGGGCCACCTGCTGCAGTCGCTCGACCAAGCCGGCGTCATCGCCGTTTCTGCTGGCGACCGCTACGTGCCCCGGGGGTTCCGCGGCCGGGCTGAGGTGCCAATGGTGCTCCGCGAGAATGACAACAGTCTTCCGCTGCTTGCAGCGCTCATTGCGGTGGCTGGTGCGCCCAATTTCGCGATCCGCACGTCGGAGAAGACGTGTCGCACATCACAGGACAAGGTGGGTTGACAACCATTTTCGTGCGCGCTAACCCTTCCAGACTGTCTTCATCCACCCTTCCAGCGTCAACTCGCGTCGGCGAGAGCAGGGTGGACCCGAAGAGCCAAGCGCGTCGTTCCACCCTGCCGAGAAGCGCCTGTATGCCTTTGGAGAGAAGAGCCGTACGGTGCAGCCGGGCAACCCGAACGCGGGTATCACGAGCCTGCGCTCAGTCACGCGCCTTGACCCCATGACGTACATGCTGTTCGGCGCGTACGAGGTGTACGCGACTGGCCGGGGCCTCGAATGCGACGGCTGGCTCCCCGTTACTGGCAACTTGCACGCACTTGATGACGTGCAGCGCCTCAAGTCGTACCTCGACACGTGTATGCTGCGCGTCTTTGAGGGCCTGAGCAAGGCGCTCACAAGGGAACGCGACACACGGTCGCAGGCCAACAGGAATGCCATTGACGTGCGTTCTGGTTCAAGCCGGATCCGTGAACGGGCGGTTGATCTTGATGATGGTAGGGAGAATGAGAGCGAGGACGAGGACGACGTGCCGTCCATGTCCGAGCACGCGCGTCTGCAGAACGAGCTCGCGCGGCGCCAGACGCGCAAGGTTGAGCCTCTGAGCGGTGACGAGATCCGTGAACTTGGCATGCTCACGACCGACGTCGTGCGCATCCTGGACGCGTACGCGGACGAGCGTGAGGGTGCGCGGTCGACGTACTCGTCGCGCCCTGCGACGCCCGTCAACCCTAACGTGTACCGACCGCCTGGGGCGCGCGGCGGTGGCGGTAGTGGAATGCGGTGGTAGCCGCGTAGAGAATAGACGAGAATGTAAGATTGAGGCGTACATGGTTCGCATTCAGATATACACATACCATCGACAGTATCTGGGCCAAGATCTCCCATCGCATTTCCGCTGCACGGGGCAGGCTCCGACTTGTAACTCACATGCATTGGTGTGGAGAGCGACATCAAGATTCGGTAGGCACAGGCCAAGTCCCCGTCACTGGGGTTGGAGTACAACCCTCCTCCCCGCATGGGGGATACCAAGTGGGCTGTACGCTCACCCGCGCCCCATCAGCCATCAGCGACGCCGGCGCCGGGTCGGCCGTACAACTCGGCGCGGTCCCGCTTTGTCCCCTCGTGATGGCGCTCATTGTGGAGGAGGGGTACGACACGGCCTTGATGACGACGGGCACGAACCCGCCCGTCTGCACCTGGAACGGCGTGTGCCCGATAGCGTTGAAGAAGGCGTTAATGACCCCCGAATGTGCCGTGATACTGATGAACGTACGCTTGTCGTGCGCAAACAGTTCGTTGAGCGCCATGCGCATGCGCACAGCGCGCTGCGGCTCGGTCTCAATGTACGTGGCGTCCCAGTAGGGGTCGTGTTCGGTAAAGCTGGGTTCGAAGGCAAAGTGGGCTGGGGTCAGCCCCATCCATCCGAGTACTCACGGAACGATTGCCCAATGTGAGCCTTGCTGTGCCTCAAGTCGCACGTGTGCAACCCGATATTCTCACGCCACTGCTCCATGACCACTGGGACGTAGCCCTTCTTCAAGAGCAAGTCCTTCCACGTAATATCGAGGGTGGCAGCGGCGCGGGCAAAGGGTGACGAGTACAGTACTTGGGGTAGCGGGACGCCGTCGTGGATCTGCTCTTTCCAGCCCTCATTCGCGCGGGCGGCCTGACCTTCTCCGATGGGGGTTAGGACGGGGTCTGGACCCCACGTCAAGTTGCCGTCCCCGTTGAGGAGTGACCAGTAGCAGTTCCACGCCGGTGTGCCGTAGTGGGCCTCAGCGACGTTGTGGTATCCCTCCCCGTGGCGGGCGATGTAGATTACTTTGTAGGTTGTTGACGCGTCGGCGTGGCGGTTCAGGTCGGCAATGTGTCTTGTGTCAGACTCGTACTCGACTCATGTATAAGTTTGAGGTTTCAGTTTGACCTTGCAGTGCGTCCCCGTCGTCAAGCTGCAGCTGACCCCCACTCACTTGATGAACCTCTTCCACCTTTTCGCTCCCTTGTCCAGCAACCCAAAGCTGTCGTTGAGCATGTCGTATCCCTCCGGATCAAAGTCTGGCTCCGTCTGCCGGAACAGACCTGTCACGACGGTGTAGTTGGACGGCGCGAGAGTTTTGCCGTGGAATGGGTCGGTGCCATTGCGGGGATTGTAGATGCAACCAGGCTTAAGGGCGCCGAGCATGTTGGCAAGGTTGTAACGAGGAAGGTACAGGAGGAGTAGGAGGGCGATGACAAGCATGCTGGCCCGTAGGAGACATGGGCGCCGCCGTCTCAGAGTGGTGATCGGCGCGTCGTGCGCCGCCTTGTCCGCGAACGGGAGGTGTGGCGCGGCCATGCTGGTTAAGAAGCGTCGGAGTAGTTGACGAATGCGATGACTGCGACGGCTGCGATGGGTTGGTGACGGAAGCCGAGGCATGCCAGATTGCGGGGGTTGTGGGGTACCTCGTGGAACATTGCATGGCGGCGCTCTCGCTGTCGTTGTCTGGTCGTTAAAACATGCGTAGACACCGCCCTTGACCGGTCAACGCTGGCAGAGGGCACCACTAGGATCACAAGCTGATAGGCTGATTTTATGCACCAGCTAACATTCTGTACTTGCACTGGTTAACAGCAAACAACACAAACGCACCACACAGCAAGGAAACAAGACTTGCGACGCGATGGTGTAGGTACGGGCAGCTTGTTGATCCCAGTACCTTATCTCCACAGCTGCGTGAGAACCCTTTGCTCTCACATAGGCCAGACGTCATTCCCAAGCTCTGGAACGAGGACGATGTAGGCCAGAAATTCGCCCAGCGTCATCATGACCGACCTGGTGGCTGTCTCGTGACGGTGACTGATTTTAGCTGACGACCAATAGCCAAGTACTGTGAAGATTACCAGTGCCCGGTTTGGCTCCACTGGCCGGTCGGCGAGGATTCTCATCGCTGTCAACGACTGCACATGAGCTCCTGAATGCCCATGATGAGGCAATGTCGGATGTTCGGAGGGAGGCTCATTAGATTCGCCGCGGCGTGGTTGGATGATGAGAGCCCGAGCGAGCGACGTCACCCTGGGCCTAGTCCAACTCTCAAATCACGACCAACGGGAGACAGCAAATTTCCTATTTATCTGCTCCTCTCTATTAGGATTCCCTGATTACTCTAGGTGGGATCCCCGCATTTTTCATAATCGCGATCCACGTTCTCAGATCTCAGACACCCCCCTCTCACCTCCCGGCAGCCACGGCTCACCATTAATCCAGTGGCCGCCGTCACCAGCCACCCCTCCCTCCCCACCGCTCCTGCCGTGCTACCTTCTTGGCTTGTTCATAGACGATACCTTTGATTACTGAGCGATCAAACCACCGTCTCGCCTTTTCCCTTTGCCCCTGGCGCACAGTATTCCCTTGGAGAGGCCTGCACACTTTCACCCCCAACGGGCCAACCGCCACCTTGCATCACACCCGTCCAAAGGACAAAAGCCAGCACCATCAACCCCCATCACACCCAGCTACTCCCACCCACTCATCAAGCTACCGAGAGCCTCATCTCGTCTCCTCTCCGCCCAATTCCCCCGTGCTTTGTAATGCACCCCCTTGGCTACGACCCAGATCCTTCCCTCCGCGGCGAGGGGGCCAGCACGGGTCAACGCCGTACACGCGACGACAAGCCTCTCCTCACCTGCAAGGTGCCCAACTCACCAGTGACCTCCTCGCCTCAGCACTCCGCCACACCTATCCGCCTGCGCTTGGTCTTTCACCCAATTGACCCATGTAAGCAAGTCATTACAGCCACCATCTCCACTCCCCGGTTATCACCCACGCGACCAGATCCCGCCTCCTCAAATCGTCCGGCGAAGCGTATGCGGCATGCCACCCCTGAACTGCCTAGACGTCCTCTCGAAGGCGGCGGCAAACCACGTCGTGGCCGCGGACGCGGCGGCGCGACCGCACCCGAGTCAACGAGAGGCGGTGCAGGTGCTCGCGTGACACGTGCCGGACGTCGGGCGACCAGGTCCCGCAGAACCAGTGCCACACCCACCACCCTCGAATCCATCGCTGCTGAATCAAAGGCACTACGCACAGAGGTCAAGCGCCTCCACCTCCAGCTGCGCGACGTTATTGCCGACGGCAACTGTCTCTTTCGTGCGCTCGGAGACCAGGTGTGGGGTGAGCAAGGCCGACATGCCGAGGTGCGCCAGTTGATCTGCGATGAGCTCGCACGCAACGAGGGCGAGCTGAGAGATTTCGTCGCAGGCTTCTTGATCGAAGGCGAGGAGTACTCGGCTTACGTCGACCGCATGCGCGGTCTCGGCGTTTACGGTTCGCACATCGAGCTCGTAGCGGCCACCAAGGTGTTCAAGCGTAGCATCCGCGTCGTCCTAGCAGAAACGTCATATACGGTCGAGTACAAGGGCGAGATTGAACTGAGCGATGAGCAGTGTGAGAAGACAGAGATGGCGGAGCCAGAAGCGCCAGCTCCCAAGCCGCGCCGCCAGACCCGGTCATCGGCTACAGGCCCCAAGCCCATTCCCCGTCCGCGCGCGGGACACACCATGCTCTGGGTGGCGCTTTTTTCTGGCGCCGAGCATTACGAGAGTGTGCGTAGGCAAGGCCCGGGCACGAGCTCAGGGCCGGCAGAGGTGCCAGATTTTCTTGCGATTCCGCACGAGCGCGACCAGAGCGAGGCCGCACAGGCCGAGCGCGCCGAGAGTGGCACCGAGCACACGCGATCGACGCCCAGTGCCTCAGATGCCGTCGCTGCACGGTTCATCGCCGACGGACGCGTTGCGCAGGTCGTGGCCTCGCTCCCGCCGTGGAACAGCGTCGACGACGCCAGTGTCGCACAGGTTTTGGTCCGCACCGACGGCGACGTCAGCAAGGCAATCGACATTCTCTTCGACCAGCTCGACTCTGACGGTGAGGGTGCCGAGGACGCGCGCGGTGACTCGCGGAGCGACACGAGCGCCAGTAGCGCGAGTGCCATACTCGGGTATCGCGGCAGCTCTGGGTCGCCTCTAACACCGGAGGACCCATCCTCTCAGACATCGTCCACAACCACCGAGGCGCTGTCACAGACACCGAGCTCGACAGTGTCGACCGCTCCTACCTCGCCTCTGTCAAACGCCTCCGATTACGATGACAAGGGCGACAGGGACTACTCGTCCACTTGCGACTGCGAACCCGATTCTGACCGCGTGCTGCGGTCCGGCACCCGACCTAAACGTGGCCGCCCCCGCCGCGGGGCCGGCAAGATGTAGAATAACAATAGCATGGTGACGGCACTGGGCTTTTTTTTTTAAAAAAAAACCATTAGCCTGTTGTAACGCATATGTACTATCACACGTGTTCCGACGCGGAAAGATGGGCTCGGTGCGGAAGACGGGCAGGATGACATTCTCACGCTCTTGCTTCTTACGCTGGAGATGATTGCCAGTGACAGCGTAAGAGGTCTAGGGACGCAGAGGTGTCAGAGACATGTACGTCTAAGGTTGGTATCCGAGCAGGCCGCCATTCCAGTCATGTGGTCATTCTGCGACGCATTGGGCAGCAGCGATTAGATTATGTGAGCATGGCAGATGCAAACGTGTTCGCCGAGGATTGGCGGACAAGGCCGACGGGGGTCTGCACTCCGCCTCGGCATTTCAACCACTAGCCCACCCGGCAATCTACATCCCCCATCTCTCATTCTCCTTCATTCTCTCGCATTCTCTTTCCATCCCCTCTTCCATCGCGCCGACAATGTCTCTCGAAAAAGTCTCTGCCAACCGCGTCGCCAACGGCTACCTGACAAAGTACAAGTTCCTCTCGGCCTCGCTGGGCCTCGAGACCAATGTCAACGTCTACGTGCCGGACGGGGCTGACAAGGCTCCTGTCCCTGTCCTGTTCTACCTTGCGGGCCTGACGTGCACCGAGGACACTGGGGCACAGAAGGGCGGTCTGTTCAACACGGCCGGCAAGCACCGCATCGGTCTCGTGTTCCCCGACACGTCGCCGCGTGGCGCCGGCGTCGAGGGCGAGGACGACGACTGGCAGCTTGGCACCGGTGAGTCCTGGCTTCTGTCACAGGGTCATTGTCCCCCTCCTCCCTGCCTCGGCTCACCTCAGGCGCCGGATTCTACATCAACGCCGACACCCCAAAGTGGAAGAAACACTACAACATGTACGACCTCGTAGCCAAGGAGCTCCCAGACGTCCTCTCCAAGGCGGATCTCGGCCTCGACCTCTCCCGCGTCTCAGTCACCGGCCATAGCATGGGCGGCCACGGCGCACTGACAATCTACCTGAAGGACCCGGCGCGCTACAAGTCGTGCTCGGCATTCGCGCCCATCTGCAACCCCTCCGTCGTGCCATGGGGCCAAGGCGCGTTCGGGGCGTACCTCGACGCGCGGACGAGGAGCCATCCCCCCGCTGAGTGGCTCGCACACGACGCATCCCATCTCCTCGCCAAGTCTGATGCTGAGCAGCTCAAAATCCTCGTCGACGTCGGGACGGACGACCAGTTCCTCAAGGCCGGTCAGCTCACTCCCGAGGCCCTCGAGCGCGCGTACGAGAACAGAAAGGACCGCAAGGCGGGCGACGTCTTTACGCTCCGCCGTCAGGAGGGGTACGACCACTCGTACTACTTCATCTCGACTTTTGCACCCGAACACGTCGAGTTCCACGCAAAGTACCTCTACGCGTGACGCCAGAGCCGGATGTAGCAGCGAAGATGCACGTCCTGGAGCTGTGTGCTGTAGCTGTGTGGTGCCAGAGTTGTTGTGTGGTGCCAGAGTTGTGGTGTGGTGCCAGAGTTGTGGTGTGGTGGTGGTGACGCCGTGGTGAATCAACGTTAGGACTCGGGTGCATTCTCGTGGTACCTCTTTCGAGCAGTTGTTTGTCACCCCACTAAAACGCGTGCGGTGCTGCGACCACTAGAGATTAATAAAAATCTTCGACGTGGTACGCGACATGGGACAATAAATACATGGATAGGGACGGTCCTAGCTGGGCTAGATGGGGAATGACAACTGCCGTGTGAAACATGTACAACCCAAGCAGAATCAATAGCAGACAGGCCAGCCGACGATGACTTACTGCGCGCCGAGCGTAGCGGCGCACTCGCGCAGCTGGCGCGCGTGATGGCGCGCAGGGTGCGTGTCTGGCACGCCGCCCTTTTCGAGCATGTCCGCGACCGAGTTGAGGAGGGGCACGGCCTCGGCTGGGCGGATCGAGCACGCGTCGCTCTGCAGCTGCTGCTCCTTGATCGACTCGACGACCACGGTGCCGGCCAGCGACGTCATCTGCCGTCAGCTCTTGCTGCTCTCTGGTCCCGCCTGGTTCCGCTCGTTCCCTGTCAACTCACATTGAGGTACGCGGGCGGGATGAAGGACAGCTCGCCGGGCTGCGGCCACGCGGCGCACTGCTGGAGGAAGGCGACGGCGGCCTGTGCGCCGGTGGTCCAGGACGCGAGCGCGTCCGGCTGGTTCCCGCTACTCTTGGCCGTGGTGCGGTTGACGAGCATGCGCGCAAACTCCCAGAAGAGGTTGATCTGGCGCATCCACCCCCCGTCGAGCTTGTACATGTCGAGCTCGGTCCGCCACCAGTCGAGGTTGGCGTTGGTCGTGTTCGCCAGCTTGACGAGGCCGTCGGCTGTCGTCTCGACGTTTGCGCGGCGGTAGTACCACTCGCGGAGGAGGGAGATGAGGCGCGCGTGGAAAGAGAGGAGGACGTCGTGGGGCGCGCGTTCCTTACTCTGGCCCTGGTTTTCAGGGAGCAGGAGCAGGCAGTAGGGGCTTGGGTCGCGGCGGAGCAGGCTTGCGCTGTCGCGCTGCAGCGCCTCGGTGCCATCGACGATGTAGCACAGCAGCCAGATGCGTGCCATGTCCTCCTGCGTTGCGTCGCGCTTGATGGGGAGGAGGCCGCACACTTCGCCCAGCGTGGGAGGGAGCGGGATGGCGAGGCTGTTCCGCTTGATCCAGCCGCGCGCCCAGCTGAAGACGCTCGCCGCGATCGCGCTTGCAATGTCCCGGTCGACCGTGAACATGGCGAGCACGCACGCGCCGACAATCTCCTCAGGGCCGATGCCGAGTTCGGGGTCGAGCTCGTCTTCGACGTCGCCGTCGTCTCTGTTGCCGCTGCCCATGCCGATGCTGTTCAGGTGAGCAGAGTTGCCCGAGAAGGGGCTGTCGAGCGTGCTCAAGAAGCTGTCGGCCGGCGAGTTGAGGAGCAGCTGGTTCACCTCATTGCCGAGCGTGTGCTGCAGTCCGTGCATGTTGGGAATGCGTTCCGCGCTGATGAAGCAGAGCACGCTCAGGATAAATGGCGTGATGACGCACGGTCCGTTCGGAATGTACGGGAACTTGTTGAACTCGAGGCGGTATCCAAAGAGCCAGCGCACGAGCTTGGAGTGGAAACTGGGGTTAGCTGGGACCGAGTCGTGCGCTCACAAGTCGACGAGTATGGTCGCATCCTCGTTGCTGATGATACCGCGCTTGACAATGTTGGGCCGCGGGTCGGACGCGCCAAACTGGCCGTGGTCGACCGGAAGGGGCCCCAGCGATGCCTCAGGAGACACGCTGGGGCGCGGTGCGCTGAGCAGGCCGAACGCGCCGCCGGCCAGGGATGCCGTTCCTATCAGTTGGGGAGGCACGCTTCCCTGCGGCACTGTGGCGCGGCCAAAGCTTGTCGGGTCGACAGGAGACATGGACGGCTCGGTGGGCGGGCGCTTGGGATCAAACGACACGAGGCTGCCAAGAACGGCGATGGCTCCGTCCTGCTGAACGACGGGGCCAGGACCGAGGGCGGCTCCGTCCTGGAGGGTTCCGCTCTGGCGATTCCACTCGGGCATGGGCATGCCCACATGCAGGTCGGCCGGGCGCATGTAGTCGGGCCCCGTGCCGGCGAACTGGGCGAACGAGTCTTCTCCAGAGGACGATTCTTTGCGTTTTTTGCCCAATTGGCGGTTACGCTCTGCGCTCCAGCCCTGCAGGGCGGCCTCGCGTTCGGGCGCCTCGTACATGGGCAGCGGGGGGTCGATGGGTGCCATGCCGGTCTGCGCCATCATGTGGTGCATCATGTGGTACATTGCGCGCGTGAGGTGCTGCGTCTGCACAGCGATCGCGTTGATGTCATGGGCGAGCGTCTGCTGGTAGTCCTCGTCGTGGCCGCGGGGGTAGAAGACACAGCGCTCCTTTCGCGAGAGACAGCGGACACACTCGGTATAGTCGTCGTTGACGATACACTTGAGTTTGGCGCGGCGGCAATTTGCACACGCCTTCTGCTTCTTCTCGCGGACGAGCACGCTCGGCAGCTCCTCTTTGGCCTTTTTTCGGGGCGGTTCACTATCCCGCCCGGCGCTGGCGTTGCCACTGCCATTGCTGTTCGTCGACGCATAGTACGGCCGTGCCGGATTGTCGTTCATCGCTCCATGTCCCGATGTGCTGGATTTCCTACGGTCCGGCATGATTTAGAAGAGCAGACGTCTATCGGGACGGACGGCGACGTGGGCGGAGAGTCGGCGTGGGGGAACGGCCCTCGCTCATGTACTCAGGGCGAGTGGGCGGATTAGGTTTCGGATTCGGGCGATGTGGTCACCAAACACGAAGAGAGTGTGATCGCGTGCACCCGCTGGTTCTTGTGCAGCTATCGCGGGAATGTGTAGATGCAGATGTGTAGATTGTGGGGCCGCGGGATGATGAGGTGAGCAGAGCACTGCTGAGATGGAGAAGGGGGTTATCTCAAGCGCGGGAAAAACGCCGCATTGGACCATAGCCGGTTTTTTTGGCCACCCATGCGCGCGATTGGGGAGCTCACGTGAGTTCCCCGCATCCCCCGTTTACAACTTTGCCGGCTCCCCCAGGCCGCCCCATGGCACCTTGGCACGAGAGGGAGCACAGCCAGGACCACAGGTCGTCTATGGTGTTGTACTGAGACAATCCAATTCAAGGCCAGGTCTGTCTTGTCTTGTCTTGCCTGTCAACTCGGCGTGGGCCCGGGCATTGCAATGCCAACGTCGCCGCGATGTGGCACTTGTCCTTTGATACAATCTACTTCTAGCCTGCTTGCTACCTGTACGTCGCTGTGCCGTCCAGTGCCAGTGCCCTGAACGTGTCAAAGTCGACGACGGTGTTGCTGCGCCGTGCCTTTTCGGCAGCGAACACGAGCAGGTGCGAGGTGAGGATGTCGTCGGGCGTGACGCCGAGGCACTCCTGCCTGCGCTGCGCGACGGCGTCCACAAACGCCTTGGACAGGCCCGCGTCGCCGCCGCCGTGCCCGTCGTGGCCTCCCGCCTGGGGGTGATGGGATGTGCGCTGGCGCGTCCGGAAATCGAACACGGTGAACGAGGACATGTCGCCGACGAGCTCGCCGAGCGTGCCCTGGATGTACGTCTTGCGTTGGCACGTGGCCTCGGTGAACGCGCTCATGGTCATGCTGGCCGTCGTGCCGTGCTCGTACTCGATGTTGACGACCTGGTGGTCGACGACGTCATTGCCCGCCTCGAACACGCACTGTCCGTACGGCCCCTCGCGCAGGGCCGCCATGATCGTGCCGGAGTTCATGTCGTCGACGAACACCGAGGCCCAGCCCTCGGTCGCCCCAGCCGCCACGGGGTCCGAGTAGATGCGCTTGGCGCTCCACGCGCACTCGGACTCGGCGGGGCACTCGAGGCAGCGCGTCGCTTTGGCCGCTTTGACAGGCTTCTTGGACGGCTTGAAATTGAACAGGCTGCCAAAAGAGGACACGCGCACAGGCCTCGCACCGCCGAGGTAAAAGCTGAGGATATCAATGTCGTGGCAGCACTTGGCCATGAGGGCGAACGTTGTCGTGGCCTCGCGGGCCCAGTTACCGCGTACGAACGAGTGCGCAAAGTGCTCGTGGCCGACCGGCTCCTGGTGCTGGATGTTGACAATGTCGCCGAGGACGCCCGAGTCGATGACAGCCTTGACGGCGACGTTGTACGGCGAATAGCGCAGGACATGGCCGACACCGAATATGGTCGCAGGCGTGATGTCACGTAGCATGCCGACGCAGTCGGCGATCTCCGTTGCCATCGGCTTCTCGCAGAGGATGTGGTACCCTAGCTCCGCGAAGATATGCACGGCCTCGGCGTGCAGCTGGTCCAGGACGGCGACGACGACCGCGTCCGCAAACTTGGGCAGCGCGGCTACGTCGCGCCAGTCGTCGAAGAGGCCCTCGGTGGGCACACTGCGGTCAGAGTTGTAAAGTAATGACGTACTTGTAGGCGCGGGCGAACAGCTTGCGACGCGCCTCGCGGGGGTCGGCGACGGCGGCGACTGTCGCCCGTCCGCCCTGCGTGCAGTGCTGGGCGTAGATCACGCCGCGCTGTCCGCCGCCGAGGATGATGAGGGAGACGGGCCTGGGGGCGGGTGTAGAGGCGGAGGTGTCGGGCATCGAGAGGGAGACGGGACTGGGGATGTCGGGCATCGAGGGAGAGGCAGGCCCGAGGTTTGCCATCTGGAGGGGTGCGAACGTGCTGGCAAAGTATGCGAACGGCCGCGCTAAGTATGCGGCAGCTCCAAGGTACGCTGGCCTGCTCACGTGTCTCCCAGCCGAACGTGCCGAGAGTACATAATACGGGCCTGAAGCCTGTAAACAAGGGGGATGACGAGAGACGGAAGCGCAACCGTCGCTCAAGACGCCGCTTCGTATCGGTGATCAGCGTCTAATCCCGGCTGAATCGCACCTCAACAATCAAGTAGCCGCCCGGCTCCGGAGTGCCCCGAAGGAGCGTCCAGCATTGGCAGTTGACCAGCCTCACTCTCGGTCCTCCGCTCTGATGTCTAGATTGCACGTCTCGACTGCTTATTATTGCCGGCTGCCTAATTATAAACGTGTATACTGTACCTCGATGCACAATACGGACTGGAGATGTGTGGCTAGCCAGCTACAACGCGGCAATGGGTGGGCCCTGGTACACGCGCCGAGCCCAGACGAGGTACCAGACAGCGGCGATGGCGATGAAGCCCATGAGCACCACGGAGGAGTAATTCATCGTCACGGCCGTGACGGGGATGGCGATTGGCTAGGGTCAGCGGTGCAGGCGTACTCTGTCAGGGGCGCGCGCGGGGCACTCACCATGCTGAACAGAATCAGCGCAAAGGGGCCCCAGAAGAAGACGGCGAGGTTGCAGACGACACCGGTGATGCGGCGGAAGTACGGGCCGGTTGCGATGGTCCTGCGCCCCTCGAAGAGAGAGAGGAGGATGGGGAGGGCGTAGCCGGCCATGAAGGCGTTGATCGCGGTCGAGAAGAACGAGTTGAGCGCGGTCGTACTCTCCAGGTCGATGAGGCAGAGGAGCGCCTGGACGAGCAGGCACAGACCGATAGCGTACGGGATGTTGCCGGACGGCGTCACGCGCGCCCACACCACCGAGCCGGGGACGGCGTGGTCGCGCGAGAACGACCAGAGCTGGTGCGACGCAGAGCACGTGAGCCCGATCAGGCAGTTGAAGCCGATGACGAACAGGCCGCACATGAGGCAGATGGCGCCTGCGTCGTTGCCGACGATGAGCTTGTACGCGTGTGGGAGGATGATGCCGTTCGGAGCCTGCAGCAGGATTTCGGTCGACGGCATCGTGAACGTGAGTGGGAGGATGAACGCCCACGCGAGCGCGAGTGACCACGGGAGCATCGTGTCTGCCATTGCGCGCGGGATGACCATGGCTGGGTTCTTGGTCTCCTCCGCCAGCGACAGGACTACGCCGGGTACCGAGTTGGCCTGTATGTCAGCAAGCGCGACTTTTTTTTTTTCCGACTGACGAAAGCTCCGGGAAGGATGCCGATGAAGAACGTCCACCCACGCCCCCAACCCGAATACTGGGGGTCGTAATGGGTGAAGGCGTACTTTGCACTGCGACGGCCAGCTTTGACGCGCGCAGAGAGCACAACAATGTGGGCAACCTTGAAGACCCAGGTGATGGCCATGTTGATCTGCTCGAGGGCGGCGAGGACGCGGGGACCACAGAGGAGCGGGATCGACGCCAGTGCGAGGAGGGCATAGGTGATCAGGATGTACACCCACTGGGGCGGGGACCAGTCGGGGTGGGTGATGTTGACGGCCCCGACAATGTGCTGGCCGAGGCCGAATGCGACTGCTGTCGTGCAGAGCAGAACACCGGTGAGGACCTAAGTGTGAGTGTTGCGTGACAGTACAACTTTAACTCACGAGCCAGCCGTTGATGTACGACAGAAGCGTGCGGAAGCGCTTGGGCGCAAGCTGGAATGTCCAGTAGCTGTATCAGCAACAAACGTTTTCAACTCACTATGGACCTGCAGACGTGGGCCAGCGCGACGCCAGCTCGCCGAGGGACACGGCGACACACCACTGGAGGACGGTGAGGATGACGGATCCCCAGACGAGGGTGAGCGGCCCGCCGCCGATGATGCCCGTGTACAGCGCGGTGCCGTAGCCGTACGGGATGGCCATGCCTGCATCAGCGTTGTCACAGTTGTCAGATCAACTCACACGTCAAGGACAGGGAGAGGATGGAGCGGTAGCCGCGGGTGCGGTGTAGCTCGCCCTTGTAGCCGAGCTCCTTGAGCTTCTCCTCGCCCTCGTTGTCGTCGGCAATGTCGACGAGGGTGCGGTGGGGGCCCACTCCGTTGGGAGCCCTGGACGTGGATTCCCTCAGTAACCGCTGACATAGTGGTGAACGTGGCTGGGGTGAGGGTGAGGATGGTGAGGCTGAGCTGCTGAGCAGAAAATTCCGGCGGCCACGCAGCCTTTAAAAGTGGCAGCCGACGCCAAAGGGACACGGTTTTTTTCTCAGAGGACCGCGGGCGAGCGTGGGAGCGGGCGAGGCGCGCGTGTGGGCGCAGTGCTGGTGCGCAGTGTCAGATGCCGTCCGCGGACAAGTGTCCCAGCGATGCCGAACACGCCTCCCGAAAACGCGTCCGAGATCCTGATGCTCTGTGTGGTGCATGGCTTGATGTCGAAGGCTGGAAATGGAAATGATATCAAATAAATTAATTGGTGCGAAATGCCGTTGCAGGAATGCGGGCATGCCCACACAGCTGTACCCGATGGCGCGAGCAGCATAGCGCAGCGCAGGCGATGGCACAGGTGCAACGCAGGCGTAACGCAGGCACAGACAGTAGACGCATCGCAGACTCCAAGAGAAACGCTCCTCGCGTCCGATGATAAGGCTCGCGCCATCCTCGATTGGAATTTTTTACGTGTACGGCAAACTCGCCCGTCCTCCTATTACAGTACAACTCGGGCTCCGCCCTCTTATTAGTACTCGGCCTCGCCACTATCCTGTCAGAACTGCCATGCCATTGTCCATCTGATGCCTACGTAGTGTACCGCTGATGCCTATGTAGTTTACCGCTGACGCCTAGTTTACCGCTGATGCCTTACGTAGTGTACCGGAAGCGCGGGGCGCGGTCAAACCTATCCTCGCTCTCGTCCTCGTACTCGGCCTCGCCCTCCGCGTCGCGCGCGCGCCGCGAGTTCTCGCAGCGGTAGTATGCCGTCATGCCGAGCGCGAGGACGAGGCCCAAGCACTGGAACGCGAGGTTGATGCTGCTGCCCTTGGCGTACGTCGGCCCCTCAGATTTGGGGAAGAGGAACGCCGCGGCCACGCTCAGACATTGGCCGACCGAGTTGAGGAGGCCGAGGCTGGCTGCGCGCTGGCTTTCGTTGGGTGCGTTGGACGCCGTCCACGCAATAATGATCGGAATGTTCGTGTACCCCGCCGTCACGATTAGGATACACGCGAGGTAGCGGGCTGAAAACTCGGCTGCGGTCGCGTGGGCCGCGGGTACGGACATGAGCACGGCCCAACCTATTATGCCGAGCGCGAAGACAGCCGCGGCTGGGATACCACGCGCTTGCCGCCAGTCCGAGAAGGTGGTGAGGAGGAGCATGAAGACGAGCGCGACCGCGTACGGCGGCACAGTCATCAGCTGCGCCTGCGCGGCCGAGTAGCCGAACCCGTCCTTGATGATGGTGGGGAGGAAGCCGCCGACGGAGCCGAGAGTCAGGTTCATGCACGAGTACATGAGTGCGATGGTGTACATCTTCCAGTCTGTGAGGGCGCGGCGCACACCCGCCCACTGGATGCCGGTGGGCTCTGAGCGCTGCGCATTCAGGCGAGTGAGGCAGAGCGTGCGCTCGTCCTCGGTCAGGTATCGCGAGACCTCGGGCCTGGTCGGCATGAAGAGAGCGACGGCGATCGCGAGGAGGAGCGCCGGGCACCCCTCGACGAGGAAGAGGATGCGCCAGTTTGCGATGCTCGCGTTCTGAATGCTCGTGACACCGTACGCGATCAGGCCGCCGAACGCGCCCGCGACCGCGCCCGCTGAGATGAAGAAGCCGACCCGCTTCGCCAGGTCCCGCTTCGTGTACCAGAACGAGAGGTGGAGCGCCATCGCCTGCCCGAAGAAGGCCTCACCCGCGCCGATGAAGAGCCGACACACAAACAGGCCGGCCCGGTTCGTCACGGCGGCCTGTGCCGTCGCTGCAATGGACCACACGAGCGCGCCGGCCGCGATCGAGCGCGAGGGCAGCACCGCCTTGGCCATCAGCGTACCGGGAATCGAGAGGAGGATGTAGGTTATGAAGAAGCACGCAAGCGCGATCGAGTAGTTGGTGTCGTTGTTGTTGAGCACCGACTTTTCGAGGCCTGCAAGGCGCGCGTTGGCCCTGGTGTCAGTGGGGCCAAGTTCAGTTGGAGAGGGAGACAAGTGTCGTCGGAGAGGCAGCTCACATATTCCCGCGGTCCAGGTACGCGCTGAGGTAGAGGAGGACGGCGAACGGCATAATGCCCAAGTCGAGCTTGAGGAGGAGGCGGCGCTCGGCGCGCGCGCGCTCCTTTGCGAACGCCTCGCCCTCGGCGCCGTGCGAGGCGAAGCTGCCCTTTTCGCTCGCCGAGAAGGAGTGCATACTTTGCCCGTCGTGCGGGGGTGCGTCATATTGGGCCACGTGCGCTTGGTTCTCGACGGGGGCGACTGAGACATGCGCCGCGTCCTTTTCGAGGTCGGGGGCGATAGAGACGTGCTTCATGCTTGGTGGTAGGCTGGGGGCGGTAGGCCTAGGGCTGGCGAGGCTGAGGCTGGCAAGGCTCTAGTTGTCAAGCGTAGCCAAGTGCGACCGAGGAACGCTGCTATGTCAACGGAGGAGGCAGCTCATGTCTCGTGAGAGCGCTGCTTTAAGTCTCGTAACCGTAACCGCGACGGCTGTCAGCGGTAACTGGACATGTCACCGACGCACGACACGAAACGGTCTACTCGCCTTCGACACACCGTGTGCTCGGCGACCAAGGCCTGGAATGGGTGGAATCAATCGGTCATTTCGCGGACCGGACTGGCGGACCGATCATGCGGGAGACATGAACAGGCCCGGAGCGATGACGATGTGGAATGCGGTTCTTAATATATCTCCCCAGCGTATTCTCGTCGTTGGCGACACGGAGCGCACGGCTAGTGCGCTAAACCCTGCGCTAGGTCGTACGCTAAATCCCGACATCTTGTCGCGGGCTGCCGGTGCGGAGCCCGTGCCGACCTAAGCGACGAGCATGTGTTCATTCTAGATGTGTCTGTGGAACTTGTCTATGTCGCCTACGCCTTGGTCGTGGAACCCGATTCCAAGCAGCTCGCGTCGGTCGTAGAGTCCGATCTAGTAGCTTACGCCAGTAGCTATGCCTAGCTACGCCTTGGGCCGTGGTGGCAGGCGCGGGGGGAGAGCAGGGGGCTGGCGCCGGCTTGACGACGCATCAATCTCCGAGTACGCGGGCGGTACGCCCTTGCGCGGCGGCAGGGGAGGCGGTCCAGCACTCGCCGTGGGCGGGTCCCCGCCGTCGTCCCCCGCCTCGGGTGGAATGTACGCCGGGCGCGAGGACCACTGGGCCTCGATACGCTTCTCGGCTGCCACGACCTCGGGCGTGACTTCGAGGCCGTTGCCCGAGCCGAAGATGCCCACTTGCGAGCGTGGGAGGGGCTGCAGGATGCCATGCGCGAAGAGGTGCTGGCGCTTTTCGAGGTCATGTGTCCTGCTGTCAGTGCGATTCGGGGTCGTGTGTCCGAACAACCCGAGGGCCCCAGTCGTTATCGCGCTCATTCCACATTTCGAATATTATCAGCCCAGACCTCGGTAACCACCCATGGTCCTGGCTTACATGAGCCAGCTGCGCATACCTCCGAGTTGGAGATAGCACGCAAACCAAGACTCGGGCCCACATCGGCATTGTTAGGACCGCCCAGTGGCTCAGCCCCACATCGGCACCTCGACCGCCCAGTGCCGATACGCCTCGCGACTCACCACATGGCCGCCCCGATGCGGTTCGAGATGCTGAACGCAAGCCCGAGAATCGGGATACCCTCAAGAAGCGAGGCGCAGAACCCGAACGCTGTCGTCAGTTGCACCCACAGCCAATCCACAGCCCACGCACAGCTGTAGGCCCATTTGCGTTCCTCGATCCACCGCCAGATCTGCTGCGAGTTCATGTTCTTGTCCCGGAAATATGGCTGGTGGAGGTACTCGGCTGTGCCGAGGGCGCGCATGGCCGCGAGGGCGATCGGCACGAGGAGCGGCAGGTTTGGCGAGAGGGGGAAGAGGATGACTGGTGTCAGCGCAAGCCCGCAAAGTGCTCCAGACACAACACTCACACTGCTTGATCACCATCTGGACCGGCCACCACAGCAGCCAGCCGACCCATTTGACGCGGTGGTTGCGCGAGTCCCAGGTGCGTACCTGCTCGGGCGTCGGCTGAGGCGGCTGCGCCCACTCTTCCACGTAGCTCTTGCCCCAGAACTCGGCGGGCTTGCCGCGCGACGTCAGAGTCATGTTGTACGCGCGTCCCCGTGCGATGCGGAGGTTCTTCTGAATGAAGAACCGGAGGATGCGTGAGAGCTGGGGGAGGAGGAGCACGATGTGGGTGTCTGGTGAGTGAGTAAGTGAGCGAGCTCGATGTGAGGAGTTTCCAAGACGCAAGTGGAGTTTGCCGACACCAGGAGTACGACGCAAGCGGAGCCCGACGAGTTTCTCCAACGTCCAAGAACACGGAGCTCGACACAAGACTTTACGTCCAGGATCCCGTACACACGAAACCAGCCGTTGTACTCACACAAAACAAGGTCGACAGTAAGCGCCATCCGCCCGGCACCAACAGTCACGCGCTCTCCAGCACGACCGCGCAGCACGAAGCGGCGCACGACCCAGTTCATCATGCCCCAGCCGAAGACGGCGTACGCTGCGCCGACGGCGAGGCCGCGCGCCGTCGCGTGTTTCAGCTTGGCGACGACGGGGTCGCGGATGCCCGCGTCATGCACCAGCCGGTACGCGCCGACTAGCGTGTACGCTGGAGGAAAGGCTAGGAGTTCGGTTGGCATGAGGTGCCCGGGGAAGGAGGAGGAGGGAGGAGATGAGAGGAAATGTGAAGGGTGATCGAGACGGCGGAGGGCGGAACGGTGAGGCGCTCTGGAGCCCCGGTTTCGACAGCGCACGTCTGCTGCGTGCCTATGACATTGTCTGCAATCTGCGAACAGCAATCTGCGAGCTGGGGGCATGTTGGCCTCGGTACATCCTACGCCTACGCACGAGCGAGAACGTGACGACATTGTCGCGTCGCGTTGTGACTTCCACAGAAGCGGCCACGCACCCGAATGAGCAGAGCAAATCCATCACAATATCTCTACGTCTAACCAGAGCCCGGAATGAGTCAAGGAATGGACCCAAGTGGGGTATATCAGTATCCCAGCACACTCTCTTGCACATGCCCAGAGCCCAGCCTGGTCAGACCGAAGTGATGGTTGTCTTGAGAAGACAGATCGACATGGGTATGACATCTTGCAGACATCAAGCCGGCCAAGGAATGAAAGCTTGGGCGGCGGCACTAGTTAGTACTCGACAGTAGAAGAGGTGCGGTCCGTGTCGGTCGAGTACGACTGGGAGTGGCCCTTGCTGTGGCTAGCGTGCTCGACCGACGCTATAGCTGGCGCGCGACCGCTAGGACTGACGGTGAGGCCCAAGCCCAACGGAGACGGAGATGGGAGCGGTGAGGGCGGCAGCGCCCTGTTAGAGTGCTGCCCAGCGTTGATGGAATGCCCAGCGTCCGAGTTGAACTCGGCCACACGCGGCGACAGGCCGAGTATGTCTCTCTCTGTCGAGACTACCGAGACAGGTGTGGGGGGCATCGTGTTGGGGACATGGTTGGGGACACTTGCGGCTGCTGCATGATGGCAAGACCGCTCGTGGCCGGTTGACCCGCCGTGGTGGACGGTTATGGGAGACGGCTGAGGCCGCGTCAAACTGCGCATGGAAGAGCGCGATCCCACTGGGCGAATCTCGAGCTGGCCAAGCTGGCTGGCGACATGCTGTATCACAGGGCAAGGCCGAACAGGGACGGGACTGCCGTGGTCAGAACCAAAGGTGGAATCCCAGTTCTCCAGGTCCCTAGCCGGGTCGTTGTTGCAGCTCCCGGGGTCCCAGCGGATCATACCATGTTCGATACACCCAGCCGAGTTGTCGGGGCAACACTTCCCATGGGCTCTGTCCAGTCAGCTGTCTGTCTAACTTAGTTACCATCGCTCACTCACTTCCTCAGCGTGTCCCGGCGCGTATACTTGTAGTTTTCCGTCCGCTCAACAATCTTGCGCCGCACGGCGATCAATGACTTTGCGTAAGGTAGGCTCAGTGCGAGCCACTGGGTCTCTTTGGCTCGGCCACTGTTGGCCCCTGGCTTGACGAGGGAAGCAAACTCGTCCAACTGCTGGATCACACGCCGGCCACGGTGGTAGAATCTGCGCAGGACCTCGCTCTTCGTGTCGGGTGTAACCGACTTTGGGATAGTGCCAATCTTTGGGGCCGCCCCCTGGTTGATCGACATGTCGGGTTCAAGAGCATGGAAGAGAAGTGGAAAGTCTAGAGGAAGACGGGGGTACCTGTGGAGCAAGGCTGCGCGCGACACGGCGTTTTGCGAATCGGGCTGGGGCAGACGTGTTGCAGCCTTGGCAGAGGACGTCGAGGTGTTTCCGCGGGGCGAAGAGCTGCTCCTCTTCTTCGACTTTGCAGAAGTGGTTTTGAAGCTCTTCTTCTGCTTGCGACGAATGGCCTTGGGTGGGGGCAGACGAAAGTCGTCGTCGTCCCAATCCTCCTCTGTGACATAGTCATTGTCATCGTCCTGAGAATCAGACACGTAGAGTGTCGATGCGGTGCCGGAAGGCGAGGGGCCTAGGTGTTAGGGCAGGTTTTGGGAAATGTGGAGCTGCCACTTACCATTGGAAAAATGCCCAGAGTCGGTCCCAAGTGCGGGGCGCCAACGCTCTTGCGGGCAAACAGGGGAAGGACGCGAGTCACGGAGTACTGGAGAGGAGACGTGGTGAGGCTGTGGTGAGGAATACTCTGGCTTGATGACCAGAGGTCTAGGGCTTGGGTGGATACTGAGAGCAGGAGAAGCGTGTTCCGAGTCGGTGACAACGCTAGGAGCCGGCTCAAACTTGACGGCGAGTCTATCATCCTGGATGCGGGAAAGGCTGATGGTGCTGGGCATGGGTCCGGATGACGATCCATAGCTATAGCCAGCGTCAACCCGAGGATAATGACCGTCCACTGCGGCAGAAACGCTCCGGAGCTCTCTCTCGTAACCAAAGTAGTCGCCACCCTCGGAGCCGGAAATGGGTGTGTAGTACGAGCTGTCACTCGGGGACGAAGTCGTCCACGAGTCGGAGCTGACACGAGACATGACATGGCCATCAAAAAAAGGTACGAGGTTGGGCTCCTTGTGTGTGTGAGCAGTACCGTTGTAGGTCGGGTTCGGAGGAAAATGCCCATTTGGCAAAGTCTGTGGCATTGTGACCGGAGTGGCGGGGGCTTGGGATGATACTTGCCAGAAACTGGGCGTCCCAGCTGAATGGAAATGAGGGTGAACGCCATGTCCAAGGGTCATTCCTTGCTGAGCATGGTGGGTCAGGCGTAGGTTGGGGACATTTGCTCTGTGAGCCACTAGGGGCATGCTGGGCGGCGGAAGACTGGCCTGGACAGGTTGGACCGTGGGGTAGGGATGAAGGTTTCGACCTGGCTGGTAATGCTGGCTGTCAAAGTGCGAAGCGAGGAACGGCTGGGAAGGACCGGTTTGGCCATGGAAGGGCATTGGGTTGTTGCCGCCACTCATGTTGTTGACAGGGTCGGACGGAATGTGATGGTTCCAATTGCCCTGGAAGGGATGGTAGTGGCCTTGATTGTGAAGCATGTTGGTTCGCTTGAACAGGGGTTTGCAAACTGTCAGTGAACGTTGGAGGACAAGTCGAACAGGGCGGGATGGCAAATGACAAGGTGGCACGGGCCAAGAGAGAACAGCGTGACGCATCAGCCAACAGGGCTCACGCTGGGCGAGGAGGGACTGACGATGGAACGGTGATGGGTTGGGCAGGAGGTTGAACTAGTGCACGATGTCTGAAGCGACCGCGATCCGAGCTGCTGCTAGACAAGACGAAACGTTGGTCGGGTGCGAGGGAGATTCAAGGTGGTCGAGGACGTCGAGGAATGTCTAATGTGGTGAGCACAGATGCGTCTTCTGTGCGCGCTGGGGTGAGTACTGGACCATGTTTAGGAGTATCCCACGGTGCACCGACGCGCTGACTCACAAAGGGTTTGTGGTGACGGCGAGGTAGTGCTAGTGTAACACTTGGGTAAAGCTGTGGTCAGCATCCGGTCTCGCCACGGCATGGAATGAAAATGAATCGAGGCAAGGTGTTTCCGTCACCGACTTACTGCCGAGGAAAGTGGGGCACACTATGGGTGTCTGACTGCGTTGCTATCAGCTGAGACGCAGAGAGGGGGTGGGACACGTTGAATGCGGTGTCGCCGGGAGGCAAGCAAGATCAAGGGTGAGGAGGAATGTTTTCTGGGGCCAAGGTAGTCTCCAGTAGTTGCCTCGATTAGTTGTGCCAAGTAAGCGCCTTGCGACGAATGCTCGATGTGGAGCGTGGATGTGGATGTGGGTTGTGATGTGTAGAGCGTGTTGTTTGGAGTGTGGAGTGGGGATGGGGACTGGGAGTGGGCTGGACAGGGAGTAGGGAGTGAGTTTTGCCCTCGGGGATCCAGGAGGAAGCGAGGAAGGAGGTCTGAGTAATGAGAACGGGAGGGGTGTGCAAGCAAGGAGTGGCCGTGGTCGGGTTTAAATAACGAAAGGAAGGCAAGCTCGCTCGGTCTAGAGTACTGGTGACTCTGGGGAGGGGGCCTGGTTGGAACTGGGTTGGCTGGTCGACTGATGGACCATCCTCCAAGACGCAACCAGAGCGAGCAGGCTGTTGCGCACCAGGCTGGCTGGGTGTTCTGGTTGCCATCTTTGTTTGGTGGTCCGAGCACTTTGTCACCATGACGTTTTGGGCGGAATGTGGACGACCAGAGCAGCTGGGCCACGCGCAGGTCGCCGGGAGATTAAGGGACGAGGCGACAGACCGAGTGGGCGTGTGCGTGTTCGTGTGGGCGGCTGGATGAGGGTGCAGCGCTGGGCACACTCGAGTGGGGCTCGTCGGCAGCTCGTCGGCGTCAGTTGGCACGCTCGAGTAGGCTGGAGGATACCGCAACCAAGTTTAGACCAGGCTTGGTTGTAGCCCACACCGAGGAGCCGGATGAGCGGATTCTCGAGGGGGTGCACCGACTGGACCGTGTCTGGACACTACGGTGGCAGGGTAGGCTTGTGTGTAGCCGACGATCCGGGCGCGCTGCCTGTCCATCCACATAAGAATCAGAACTAATGACTGGTTTGAGCAATCAAGCCTACACGCCCGATGCTCCGGCCAGTGCCCAGCCCAGCGCGAGTGCCCGCCCAGGCGACGGATCCACCGGGTGCCTGTCTCAGCCCGCGGTTCCAGCCGGTCGCGATGGCTGCTCTACCTCGCTGCGATCCTTATACAGCGCCAATGTGGCGCCCCTCGCACGCACCGAGCGTAGACAATCACGTTTTCTTCCAACCTCGCACCAAACCTTGTTCCCCCCTCGAGTGTCGTCTACCCGTCGGATCTGGTAACACGCGGGGGCCGTTGCTTTCCCACGCCGCGCACGGACGCGTTTGCATTCCAGCACCATTGGCCGAGCATGGCCGTGTGCTCTTCTTGTCGTGTTTTCCCGGCGGACAGCTAGTCCGCCCGGTTCGAGTGGACTGGATCGGGAAAGTGACAAGGCGGGTAGGTAGAGCAAAGTAGGATGATCGGGGGTGTTGTAGAGTAGTGTGTTGCGCTTGTCGCTGTCGCTCTTGGCTGGACCGACCTCGGGTGGCAGTTTGCTTTGGACGGTCAGGTGTCGCTGTTGATTGAGGAGCGTCCGAGCCCGGATACTGGGTCTTAGTGCCAGTCGTCGTCACACGAGGTCAGAGGACCGACGCGATCAAACCCGCCCTAGCGCTCTCCACCCCTTGGTCTTCCAGTGACCTCCCTATCCCCTGCGTCTTCCAGTACCCGTCCCCCTTGGTCGAGTCTTCCTCCCTCCACCCAGCACGGCGAGTCGCTCTCTTAGCAGCTGACCAGGGCATCGTCTACAGTCGGCTCGACTCTGTCCTCCCGGCTTGGGCTGGGTTCTGTCCTGTCTGTATTCTGTATGCTGCCACTCTGATATCTGATCCTCTGTATAGGTACCCTCGCCCACCAGCGCTCACAGGATTTATTACGCTCAACCTGTTCTGTACTATATTGGAATTTGCATCTTGAAACCACATTCATAGCATCTCATCCTTTCTCTCATCCTCCATCTTCCATCCTCCATCCTCTATCCTCTTATCCTTCCTCTCATCCTCTCATCCTCCCATCCTCTCATCCTCTCATCCTCTCATTCTTCCTCTCATCCTCTCATCCTCTCATCCTCTCATCCTCTCATCCTCTCATCCTCTCATCCTTGTGTCTCTCTTCCCATCTCCGTCTCACCTCGCTCCATCCTCGCGATCGACATTGATCCATTCCCTTGCCTTCCCCGCCTTCCTCACCTTCTCTGAAGCAACACCAACACTTGCAGGTGCTCTTCTCTTCATCAACCAGCCATAGCAACATGAGGCCCAATGCCAGCGCAGCCAAGGATTCATTCAGGCGTAACGAGTACTATACAACATTGGAACCAAACACCGGGCCAGGCACACACGTGGCCGGATACGACATAAAGGCACAGTCCAGGTCCAGAGGTCGGCTGACCTCGCTCCTCGCTCCTCACTTGCATGCCGGTGGAGCCAAACAAGGTGGAGCCGCTCGGGGCAGCACCATCGGGCCAACTCGAGCTCGAGCTCGTGGCGTACGCCGGACGAGTCTAGGACCTCGAGCGCGAGGCAGACGTCGGTAGGGCATTCGCAAAGCTGCCGGGGCTCCCGGGGCTGGGCGTGCGCGGTACCCGCTCCGAGCGGTACGCGGCGTAGAGCGAGTGCACGAGGTCGGCAAACTGCGGGCAGGGGTGTGCGCCCGGCGGCGTCGTGCCGCTGCGGCTGCTGCGGCCACGTCCGCTGCTGGGGACGGCGGGGACGTTGATGGGTGTGGACGGCATGGTTGGTGGGCGGTTGGGAGAGGGAGGTACAGGCGGGGGTTATGTACCAGTGGCCGGCTTGTGTAGCTGGTGGGGCAATTACGTAGCGTAGAGCGGTACTCGGGGGGGGGGGACTGGTAGCGTAATGGGGAGGTGAGTAGAGCGGGTGCGTCGTGAGAACGATCGGATCGTGTCACGGGGTAGGGTGGCGTGAGCTTAATGGGCTGTAATGGTATGTAATGTGATGTGCGGGCGATGTGTGACAGCCTAGCTGGCTGTCTTATAAGTGGACGACGAGGTGTCGGTCGATTCGTCGTGGCCTTGGCATTGTGCATTGTCTTTTGTCGATGCATGGGTGCGCCATGGTACGCAGTCGCAAGTCATCCACCATGTGTCAGCGATGGCAAGCATTAGCACAGCGGTGCCACTCAGGGCACAGTCTGGAATCTGTAGATTGTTCCAAATCTGGTGTCCCCATGCCCCTAACTCGGCTCGTCAACATCGTCAACACCAAGACGCCGAAGACACCGCGTCGGCCTGCGCCGTCTCAACCGTACGCAACCGGCCTGCTCGGCTTCCGGCGTCACGGCGTCACGCAAGCCGCTGGCACCTCAATCGTCGTTCAGGCAATGCCAAGCACAGTCAGCAGCGTCAAGTCCCAGCCTAGGCACGCACATTCATTTGCCACTGGTTCGAAATCTATCCACGAACGTCTGGCCAAGAATCCAAGAATCCTGAACACCGCCAATACCCCGCGCAGCGACCAAATACCCCAACGCCTTATTCTATGGGACCCTACAGACTGCATTGTTGTCCTCCGCACAGCCTCTCGAACCACTAGGCGCTTGTCCCGCACCTTGCAATAGGAAGAGAGGAGAGTGTCAGCAAACAATAGGAGAGGGGAGGGTACGCAGCCCCAGCTTTTGCGCAAGCAAGGACCAGTTGGCGCACCAGTTGGAATCGAGACCGCATCGGGGCCGAAATCCTCAGCAGGTCGCGTGCGGGATCAAACTGGCCAATGGAACGCGAGACATTTGTCAGAAATGCAGACCGAGCCCAGCCAACGGAGACAGCCGGGAGTTCCGAGGATGTACCCGTACCGCCGGTCTGGACGGCGCGTGGGCCGGAAGCAAAATGTCGAGTCGTCGTCCTCCCCTGGTCCCGGGCCGGGCGTGATGAGTCAGTAGCTCGGGTTGCCACTCGACCCAACGACGCAAGCTGACGTGCGACTAAATCTTGCTGTTCCCATCTTATTGCATCCATCTCAATCCTATCCATCTTCCATCCCCCTCCTGCACTCACAGCCAACATGACCACCGGGCCCGTCGTCGTCATCGGCTCCCTCGACCGCGCCGATGACTACCAGCGCATCCTCACCGAGCTCAAGAGCTCGGGCGCCAATGCCTCTGGCGAGATGCTCGACCGCATCCTCGACAACGGTGAGTCCAACATGTTACGCCGCTGACAGCAGCGACGACCCTCCCTGGAGCACCGCTGAGCCTGCACGTCGTCGTGCCGCTCCCGCTCCCTCCCGCGCTCCTCACCTTTGTGCCGCCCGCGTCTTCGGTACTCATCCACCTCCCATCGGGTCCCGCCGACGACGCAACCGCGCTCCAGGCCACCCTCGCGCAGCGCGGCTTCACCGCCGACGCGGCTGCATCCTCGGACAAGCTACTGGCCTTTATCGCGCCGCAGGCCTCCTCGTCCACGTCGTCCGCCTCGGCGGCGGTCCCGCTCTCGCGCCCACTCGCCCTCAAGCGGCGCGCGGACAAGGCGTCCAAGTCGGCGCTCTGGGCGCTCGACAGCGAGCCGATGGCCGATGGCGGCGTGTCCCTCCTCACGCCCGAGGACCGCGCACGACCCGAGTGTGTCATCCCCGCAGCGGACGGCAAAAAGGTCAAGCGCCGCCGCGCGTGCAAGGGCTGCACGTGTGGGCTCGCCGACATTGAGACCGAGGAGAGTGACCGTGCGGCTGCGGCGGTCAAAGAGGCGCAGCAGGCCTTCTTCCTGGAGGGCGACGACGACATCCCGGAGCATGTGCGCAGCGCAACGACCGGCGTCGAGGGCGTCTGGCCGACCGAGCGCCGGGCCGAGGCCAAGAAGACGAGCAGCTGCAACAGTTGCTACCTCGGCGATGCGTTCCGTTGCGGGTCGTGCCCGTACATTGGCATGCCGCCATTCAAGCCCGGCGAGAAGGTGCAGCTGAGCATTGGAGACGACCTCTGAGGGATCTTTGTTGTAGCCGACGGCCGTGTAGTGTACCATTAAAAGCGCAGCGCGCACACATTTGAGAGCATGTAGCGTGTTGGGTAACGATGGGTTGTGGTGCAGTATAGATTGCGTAGGTGTTGAGGCGCTGTCGGCCAATGTAGATTGAGCACGCGAGGAGGCGTTGTCGACCTTGACCTTGTGGGCGTTCAGACTTGTCACATTACAACATTACTAAGACAATAAACAATCGTGCTCGCTACTCTACTGGTTGATCCCAAGATATTGCGTCCCAGCCAAGGACGCCAGGGCGACCGCCTCGCGTTGTCTCCGCATAGCATGGAATACGAGGCGGGCAACGACCTCGCTGACGCCGACGACAATAGCAACAGCAATAAGGAGGATGATGACCCAGGTGATGCGCCTATTAGCCCGCTGGGCAATATAGTCGTGGATAATGTCGAGCAAGTCTCCGACGACAGCGAGGCGGTCATTAAGGACCTGGACGCGCGGTTCAATCTCGAGGTACTGGTTAATCGCTTCGTATAGGGGGTAGAGGGAGGCGTCTGTCCAGAAAATCTCGGGCGTGTCAAGCACACCGCCGATGAGGTTTACGTCCATTCGGAGCTTGAATAGACGGCCGGTCATCTGTAGCGCCTCGACGCGGTCGAGGTTGAGGTGGCCTGTCGTCGCGAGTTCCTTGGGAAAGGACGAGGTCATCTCGAGCGAGTTCTGAAGCCGTGCCTCGTACACGCTAAGTTTTGTTGACTGGGCGATCGCGTGCGCGAGTGACAGCTTGAACAAATGGCTCCGGGACTTGAACGTGAACATGTCGTTGTAGATGCGCGGACTCTCGGCCTCGGGGTCGTATTCGTAATGGAACTCCTCGACTTCCCAGTCGTCCTCGGCGCTTGGGACCTGCCACACGCCCGCGTTCCGGATATCTTCCATCACGCTCGCCTCGTCGCCGGGCGCAAAGCCAAAGAACACGCTCACGCCATAGTTGAAGAACACGGCTTCGGCGACCTGCTGGCGGTGTGTCGACGAGTGGCGGCGCATGCGAGGTGGCCGCACCGCCGCGTCGTACGTCGCCTCAGGCGCCGCCGGCAGCTCGATCGGCCCGCTGCCCTCGAGGCTGAGCCGCGCCTCAGAGAGCGGTGACGGCGGCGACCGACTAAGGATGTACTCGCTCGGATCCGCTCCGGTGACAGGCTCATCAGCCTCGACCGGAAAGTACTCGTCGTCGTACCCGTGCTCCTCGGCCATCGTCATGCGCTCGAGCATGCTGACGCCCCCCGGTGACTTGACCGCCGGCGACGAGCGTACCCGGTTCGTCGCGCCATACCCCGGTAATAGAGGCAGGTTGTAGACGGCATACACGCAGTCGTCGAAGACGCGCACGGTGCTGACCCCGTGCTCGCGGCGCAGGAACGCCTGCAGCAGCTTGAGACGGTATCCCTCAGCGGTGTCGTACGCGACCAGGCGCGAGAAGCCGGCGTCGTTCCGTTCTCGCTTTGTCATCTTCTCTGCCTCGCTGCGCTCAGACTGCCCCGGCGCGGACGCGGACGCCCACGCCGAAGGCGAGCGCACGCGGTACAGCCCGCTCTCGGAGGGCGAGCGCGGCAGCGGCGCCAGCTGTGGGTCCTCGGGGAGGAGGACGTGCTTCTCCGTCGTCTTGGACGTGCGGACGGGCACGATGTGGCTCGTGGGGCGCGACGCGACCCCGGGCCCTGGTCCGAGGGGGGACGGGACCCGGGGCGCAGACGTGTTCCGCAGATGTGGCGGGAGGGGGCCAGGCGTCTTTTGCCGCAGCGTCGACGCCGTGCGCGCAATGCCGGGGAGCGTGCCGGCGCTTCGGCGCGTGGCGGCCACGGAAGGAGACGCCGTCGGCGGCTTCGGACCCGTGCTCACCCGCGCATGCCCTTGCTGTCTTGACATTGTGGATGGGAGATGCCAGGACGGTTCATTCGAGCGTTGGCGTCATAAGCAGACCGGTGTTAATTGGTACCCGCGTTTAAGCACTGTTCCGTTGCGCGTCCCCAGCCAGGGCACCGCTGTCGATTGCACACAGAAAGCCACGCAGAGCCATCACACACTTCAAGTTGTTCACATCCCAGTTTCCATCTCCATTTCTTTACGGCCCACGTCACCTCATCTCCTAGACTGCTACTCGACCTCCCGCGAGTGTATCAGCCAGCGTTCTACAAGCTCCACCCCCCCCGCCCACCATGGCCTACGTCGCAGTCGTCAAGGCGCTGTACGACTACACGGCCCAGGACCCCGAGGACGAACTCTCGTTCGCCGAGGACCAGATCCTCTACATTGTCGAGAAGGGTGATGACGAGTGAGTGGATCATCGTGCACCATCGTACGGTGCTGACCCGTGCCCTCGCTTGCCTACCCGACGTGACCCCGAAACGAAACCCAATATCACATCCAGATGGTGGAAGGCCAAGCTCAAAGAGGACGATGGCGGACAGGACGGCCCGGTGGGCCTCATTCCGTGCACTTATGTCGAGGAGGTGGGTTGGCGACTGGGGTCGCGCTGATTGCAGATGCCGCCCATGAACACGACCAAGGCGATGTACTCGTACGAGTCGACGTCTCCCGACGAGCTCTCGATGGACGAGGATGCGACATTGTACGTGTACGCGGTCGAGGACGAGTGGCTGCTTGTCGGTCTGTCCGAGGGCGGCGATAAACTGGGCTTTGTACCCCGCAACTACTGTGAGGAAATGGACGCTGCGACGACCGTTGCTGTCGCCGGCGCCGAGGAGAGCGCACACGCCGTCGAGGCCCAGCGCCGCGAGGAGGAGGAGGCGGCCCATGCCCGCGAGGTTGCAGAGCAGCAGCGCCAGCTGCGTCTCAAGGACAAGGTCGAGACATGGTCGGTCGCAGAGGTGGACGGCATCCGCAGGAAGAACGGCACCCTGGGCGTCGGCAACGGCGCCATCTTCTTTGCTTCCGAGACGGACAAGAGCCCCGTCAAGCAGTACCCGATCACACAACTCTTGCAGGTCGAGCCGCAGTCAGACAAGGTGCTCGTGCTCAACCTCGCCGGGGCCCAGCCTCGCATGGTGCTCAACACGGGCAGCGCCCAGGTGTCCAAGGAGGTCATCCACAAGCTCGAGCAGAGCAAGCAGGCGGCGGGCGAGGCGCTCGAGCTCACGCACGATGTCGACGACGCGCCCCACCAGGCCTCATCCGAGGACGAGGCGCCCGTCGCTCCGCCCCCTACCAAGCAGGTACGATGGGCTGAGGAGACACCCTCAAGCCCAGAGACACCAGTGCACCCCGCGCCGGCTAGCGCTGGCGGTGTAGAGCAGTGCGTCGTCTTATATGACTTTGAGGCTGGTGGCGACGACGAGCTCACTGTCGTCGAGGGCGAGAAGCTCACCGTCGTTGAGAAAGAAGACGAGTGGTGGCTCGTGCGTAACTCACGGGGCGCCGAGGGCGTCGTGCCTGCGCAATACGTCGAGCTGGCTGCGGGTAGCGCAGCAGCTGCACCTGCTGTCGACGCTGCGGCTGCACGACGTGCGGCAGAAGCCGAGGCTGCGCAGGCTGCCGCTGCGGCAGAGGCTCAGCGCGCCGAGCAGGCGCAGCGCAAGGAGGAGGAGCGCCGTGCCATCGAGGAGGCAGCTGTGCAGCGCGCCGAGCAGGAGGCTGCCGATCACGAGCTTGCGCAGCAGATCGAGGCCGAGGAGCGCGTCAAGCGGCAGCAGATCGACCAGCGTGTGCGTGAAGAGATGCAGCGGCGGCGTGACAGCGAGGCTGCGTCGCGGCGGGAGGCCGCTCGCGGAGCCGAGCCACCCAAGGTCACGTCGCGCGGGGGAGGCGACACGGCGGCAGCTGCGCGCAGCCTCCCAAGCGGCAAGGCCAAGGCGACGCCAGCCAAGCCGAGCGACCCGGCACGGCCCAAGCCGAACCCGGCGCGCACGCGTGTCTGGAGCGACCGCACGGGACAGTTCAAGGTCGAGGCCGAGTTCCTGGGAATGAGCGGCAACAAGCTGCGGCTGCACAAGTTAAACGGCGTGATCATCGAGGTTCCGATGGAGAAGATGTCGCCCGACGACGCGCACATGATCAAGCGCTACCTTGCGCGCAAGGAGCGGCAAGCGGCGGCGGCAGATGACGACAACGTCCCACTCGGCCAAGTGCGCAAGCCAAGCACGGCGATGAGCCAGGAGTCGAATGCGCGTGGCGAGACCAAGCGCAGCGCGCCGCGCAAACCGACGTTTGACTGGTTCCAATTCTTCCTGGACGCTGGGTGCGGGATTGACGACTGCACGCGCTACGCGGCCAACTTTGAGCGTGACCGGATTGACGAGAGCATCCTGCCCGAGCTGGACTCGTCCACGTTGCGCTCGCTGGGCCTGCGCGAGGGCGATGTCATCCGCGTCCGCAAGGTCATTGGCGGGCGGTACGGCAAGAAGACGGCCGAGCAGGTGGCACAGCTCAGTGCCGACGAGGAGTATGCTCGCAAGCTGCAGGAGCACGAGGATGGCGGTAGCAAGGGTCCGTCACCCGTGCCGCCTCCTGGGCTGTTTACCAATTCGGAAGGCAAGCTGGCGAACAACACGCGCCGTGGCCGCCCGCAGCGCAGCAACACGCTCACGTCGGACACGGTCGACACGGCGGCCATCGGCGCCGTGTCCGAGCAGCTGAGCAAGGTGTCGCTTACGCCTATGGAACCAACTCCGGCTCCAGCCGTCGAGAAGAAGGAGCCA
The DNA here is from genome assembly GCA_030805415.1 of Cutaneotrichosporon spelunceum. Taxonomy (NCBI): domain Eukaryota; kingdom Fungi; phylum Basidiomycota; class Tremellomycetes; order Trichosporonales; family Trichosporonaceae; genus Cutaneotrichosporon; species Cutaneotrichosporon spelunceum. The sequence goes on from BTCM01000011.1 coordinate 57,172, forward strand.
AAGGCGGAGGAGGAACCGAAGCAGGAGCTGCCCAAGTCGCTGCTTACGGGCTTTGACGACGACGCATGGGAGATCAAGCCTGCGGGCAACAAACCTGCGTCGCCAGCGCCCGCACCCGCGCCGCCCAAGACGACCAGTCCGGCGCCGAAGGCAAACGGAACCGATGCGCTCCTAGCGCAGATCAGCAGCATGCGTCCAGCGAGTGCCGACGTGCCCCGCGGCGGCAACTTTGACGTGCTTGCTGAGCTGCCGAACCCGCAGTCCATTCAGGCGCGGCAGCGCGCGAACTCGGCCGCGGCACAGACCCGGACGGCACTGCCTCCACCATCGACCTACGGCCTCGGTGCAGCCAATACTGCCGCACCCATGTCGCAGCTCCAGCAGCCACAGCAACAGCCACAGCAACAGCCACAGCAGCTCCAGCAGCAGCCACAGCAGCCGCAGCCGCAGATGCCAGACCCGAACGCGCCCCGCGGCCCACTTGCACCGGTACGCGCCAACGAGGGCCTGCTCAACCCGCTCCAACCAGCGGTGACAGGCATGTTTGTCCCTACGCACGCGACGGGCTTCCAGCAGCCCATGGGGATGCAGGCTACCGGTATGCCGATGGGCATAGGTGGCGGCATGCTCTCGCCAGGGTACCATCAGCCGATCCAGCCGGCGTACACGGGCATTCCGTTCCAGCAGCAGCAGCAGCAGCAGAGCAGCTTCAACGCGATCGCCAACATGCCCCCGCCGCAGCTGCCGCAGCCCACTGGAGCGAGCGGCGACAAGTTTGCGCCGTCCAACATCTTCAGCGCGATGAAGCGCACCGACTTTGGCAAGAGCGAAGAGGCGAATCCGCAGGCTGCGAGTGAGTAAAACTCTCGTGCGCAAGGAAGCAGCACTGACAGCAGACAAATATGACGCACTGCGGCCGCTCACGACGGGCTACAACGGCGCGCCGGGCATGTACCCTCAGAACACGGGCATGCCGATGCAGATGCAGGGCACCGGGATGCCGATGGGCGGCATGATGCCCATCGGCCAGGGCATGTACCCGCAGGCGACGGGGTATAACCCACAAATGATGGGGCCGCAGTACGGACAGTATGGGCCGGGGTATGGGCAGTACTAGGCGCTGGAGTCTGGGTGGTGGGTGGGGCTGGTTGCTAGGAGAGCTGGTCATTAGGAGCTCTGGTCACTAGGCGGGCTGGTCATTATGAGAGCTGGTCACTAGGAGAGCTGGTCTTTAGAAGAGCTGGTCATTAGGCCGAGCTGGTCACTAGGAAAGGTGTGTAGGCGCGTGGCATATACCTTCAATTTACGGCTACATGTAGGCATGACATGGCGGCGGCAGGCGGACAGGCGGGGGGGGGGGGAGGGACAGGCTGAAGTGGATGGAGGGTGCTTCACATGCCACGTGACCGTCGTCATACTGGACCGAACATGACCTCGTTTCCTCTTTCCCTCGCTCTCACCACCCTCTACGATGCGCAAAGGCGCAGGTATCTCCGCGCTGTCGCGGCACACAGCCACGACGGAATCCTACGCGACCTTTTCCTCGACGCTCTCGTCCGCTCAGCTCTCCGCCCTCGAAACCCAACTTGCCTCCTTTCGGCAGTCGTTGCAGGCCTTTGCGGCCGCGCACCGCTCCGACATAAGGAAAGACCCTGCGTTCCGACACCAGTTCCAGAAAATGTGCGCTGCGCTCGGCATCGATCCTCTGGCCGGTGCAGGCCGGCCGGCGTGGTGGGCGTCCCTCGGTCTTGGGGAGTGGGTGGCCGAGCTCGCGACTCAAGTCGTCGACGTGTGTGTGAGCACGCGAGGTGCAAACGGCGGCGTGATTGAGATGGGCGAGTTGATTGCACGTGTGGAAAAGATGCGTCGGGGTCCTGATACCCAGGCCCAGGCTCAGGCTCCCGAGTCCCAGTCCCAGTCCCACGACGAGTCCGAGTCCCAGTCCTACGCCAGCACCCAAATCCCAAAACACAGCATAACACCCGACGACATTCGGCGTGCTCTCGACCTCCTCCGGCCCTTGCGCGCCGGATATACCCTGCACACGGCAGGGGGAAGCACGTTTGTGCGCTCGGTCCCGCGCGAGCTGGACACGGATCAGAGCATGCTGCTCGTCCTCGCGGCTGATGCGAGTCCGCGCGGCCGCCTGGACCCGGTGACGGTTGCCGCCGGCGCGGGATGGAGTCCTGGCAGGGCGCGCAGCGCGCTCGAGGACGCGGTGGGCCAGGGGATCGGGTGGGTCGACGAGGATGGGAGTGTCTGGTTGCTTGCTGCGGTGGAGTTTGGGGACTAGAGACCGGGCACCAGAGCGGAGCGGACTGAGGGTCGGCGGGTCGAAGGGGGCAGTTGGAAGGGGTTGGATAGTGCGGTTGGACGTTGAGGGACGTCATGGACGAGAGCAGCAGTACATACGTTGTATCATGTTAGATTACGAATAATGTGAAGGTGCGCACGGTTCAGATGCTGGATGAACGCAGAGCTCAAGCTGCGCGGGCTGCGCTGGCGGCGGGCTGGACGAGTTGGCTGGGTTGGCTGCGCTGGCGGACCGGCTGCGCTCGCGGACTGGCTGCGCTCGCTGGGCTGAATCGCTACAAACGCTCAACGCCTGCCTGGCCATTGATGTCTTGCCGCGGCTCAAGTGCGCCTGATCACTGTCCCCACCCACTCCCCATCCCCATCTTTTTGCCGGCTGTCTGCCGACTGACACTGGCAGCGCTCCCCATTCCCCAACCTGGTCCCCACCCTCACCAACTTTGTTTCCCACTCGACTCAGCTGCCGTCAACGCACTGGTCACTCCAAGAGGTGGTCCCGGCCGCTCGTTCGCTGCAGACGCTCGCTGCCGAGACCACCTCTGCACAACAGCTGCACCACATTGCCACCCGTTTCGTCCCTCCCCGCCTCCCGCCGGCTCCTCGTACCCTCGCGCACCCGCGCACACCAACTGTGCATCAATAGGCCGTAATGGCCGGGAATACGGCGTAAGAGTTACAAGCTGCGGGGGTATCCTAAGCGCAGAGACGCTGACGCCCGCTCGCTCAGCGCCGCAGGGCGGCGCGGTCATAAGTCGTCAGAATTATGCGTCGGACACGCGCACGGCGCACACTCAAGCGTTCACTAGCGCTCCACACGGTCGCGCGAAGGGCCTCGTTCCATCTGGAACGAACGGCGCTCGTCCGCCGCGACGCCGGGCGAGGGAGGTGCCGAACCCCGGCTCGACTGTCTAGAACCGTTGCTCGCTGGTCCCTGGAACGGGCCCCGCCAGCTCGGGCTCGGTATCGGCATCGCGTGGCCATGCCCATACGAGCTGCCGGGACTGATGACGCCTCCCGCTGGTTGCCCGTTGATCGTCGGCATCGGCATCGGCATCGTTAAGCCTGTTGGCGGGTTTGCCCCATTGTTCGCGTTCACATTCGGCGATTGGTTCGCGCTCGCAGCTGCGGTCGCAGGTCCCGTGGGCGTGGCGGTGCCCGAAACGCTTGCGCTCATCGCGTGCGCGCCTTGAGCCCACGATGCTGGCCTTGAGTTCGTCCCCCCGTGGCCTGGCGGCGGCGCTGCTACTGCTGCTGTTCTCAACGTCGCGCCGCCTTCCTCGGAGGACGGCGTTTTCTTCTCGTCGTTCCAACTGTCGCTGCGGTACGGCGGCTGCGGCGGTGCCACCGTGCTGAGTCGCGAATCAGGAGGGCGCGGGTGGGGGGCTCCAGTCGCGCCAGAGTACGATGGCCGCTGGGACATGGTCGGGTTACCCCCAGTTTGGAGGCTCGATTGCGATCCGGCCTGTCCATGAGGTTGCTGCAGGCCGCGCTTGCTAAAGTACTTCTGGCAGAGCTTGAAGACCTCCTTCGGTGTCAGGTCAGTGTCCCTCGAAAACAGCCTAGAGACCTTCTCGTGCAGCACGTAGTTGAGTTCTGGTGGAACGCGGTAAAAGTCGTCTTGCTTCTCGAGCAGACTCTGGACCGCCGTGATCGCGATCATGCTTTCCTCACGCGCGGCTTGTTGACCCTTGCCATAGAGAATGTTGGGCGTGATAACGGTGGCGAGATTGGTCAGGTCCATCTTGCTGCCAGAGTCTTCGTTTTGACCCGAGAAGCTCGCCACCCAGCGGAGGAAGACAAAGACAACCTCGATCGTGTCCCGGTTCGGCTTTGGTAGCAGCATCATAAGGAGGTGCAGGCAACGTATCTTGTCCTGAGGATTCGGCATGGCTGCATGTCAGCGTCGCTTGTCGCTCCACAACTCACAAGCAGCAGCACACCATAACCTGTGGAGCCGGAAGGTCAGAAGCGGATCTGGGATCTCGCGAAGGAACTTTTTCAATAGCGCGGCCAGTTGCACAGGGTTCTCCTCCGACAGAGAGACCGCAGAGTAGTTGGTGTCGAGCGCCTCCGCTGTGACCGCAAGCCTTCGGATGTTGCCGTTCTTGCGGAAAATGCCTTCCACTGCCATGTCTGCAAGTCAGTAGTGATCGATATGACCCTGTGCAACTCACCTTGCTGCCTCATCGTCGCGGTGATCTCCTCGATGAATTCTGGGACACGAAGTAAGACATTAGGCGAGACGCCCTGCTGCGAGTCGGATCCGGTACGGTCCACCAGGATCTCGATGGGGACACCAAAGATGCCCTTGCGCTTCTGGTCCTTTTTCGCATTGTTCTTGAACAGCTTAAAGTTCCACCACTGGCCCCTGCGCATTTCGAGCATGTCCATAAAGTCTTCCGGTTCCACCAAGTGGCCTAAGCCAGTCTTCTGCAAGTGAAGTAGCGCAAAGTGGCGGATGACCATTGCTTCGAGCGGCTTGAGCTCAGCAACGAGCGGCTGGCCATCGAACCGGTTCCGCTTCTGTTGCGCCTGGGCCAGCAGTGGAATGTCGTTGAGCGTGATGGCATCAGACTCCTTTGGCCGTCGCTGGGACATCAGTGGTGACAAGGTCTCCTCGCCCTGTGATTCTTGGACCGAGCCGTGCACCTCATGCGCCTCGGAAAGGATCCGAACCGAGGTGTTGTTGCGACCAAACGGCGGCCGGATGACATCGACGATCGGAGTTCGAGACCCTTGATCTGAGCCCGCAGGTGTCATGAGCACTGGCGCCACCGGCTCCTTGGCCGGTGCGGGGACGACGTGACCGTTCTCGTCTGCCATCCTCGGTCGAGGGCTCTCAATGACAGTGGAGCGCTGTGGCAACCGTGCCGTCGACGAAAGCTTGCGGTCCAGCGTAACCGACTTGACGCGCTTAACATTGTGCGACTCGGGTCGTGAGAGCACTGTAAAAGGTCAGCATCGGCGCCGAGATGAGATACTTGCCGCTCGGGATGTGGTGATGCTCCCTAAAGTGGAGATAAAGACGGCGGAGACCAATGTGAACCAGAAACGTATACTGCTCCAGCCGCGACACCGACTCGAAGCCTGGTACAGCCGTGGCAGTGCGGTGGAGATTGCACCAAATGAAGTCGGCAGGGCCATACTTCTGCTGTGGAGGCTCATACAAGAAGTCGTCCACACGTGGAGGCGGACGCCGTTGGACAAGGGCTTTGCTCGGTGCCTCGGACGTATGAGCAGTTGAACCCTCGTGTGAATCATCGTCCGCCGACGGTCGCAGTGCCACAGGGCTGTTCTGAATGGTCACATTCGCAGCATTGTCGCCGCAGTTGCCGCACTCAAGACATTGCGAGTGCCACCGATTCCACATGCCCAAGCGGATACAATCGTCTTCCACTTTCTGGTCACAGCGAACACAAAAGGAATTGGGAATGAAGTTGTCGTCTTGTGGCCCACGCAGTGTTGTCTCGCCAGTAATCTCGGGCGCCAGGCTGCGGTATCCATAGGCCAGCCCCTGTGTGCTCCGAGTAAACCCTTGCGGGGTACGCGTCAATGAGTCGTAGCTGCGCCTGGCCATCTCCTCTGGTGACTCGTTCCCCGTCCAAGCATCCAATGGCTTGGGTGGTTTCGGGTGGTCACCCCTCTTCAGCAGCGATGGGTCTGCGCCATCAAGAGCCAGGAGATGCAACCTTGCGAGAGCGTTCGTCATGGCCTGGGGGTTGGCCTGCTCGCGGTCAAGTTTGATTGCGCCAGTAAGGGCAATGCGGATTGTGATCTTGAGGTAGTGTGCCAGTTGGGTGACCTGCAACAGAAGCGTTTTCATGTCGGGGAATGATTGAGGCGTAATCTCTGACAGCATGAGGAAGAAGTTGACAAGCTTCTTGCAAAGATGCTTTGCCTCGCGGGAATGGGACATGCCTAAGGTGTCAATGTATTCGGCGCGGGACCCCAGCCAGCTCCAACAACTTACCCTTGGCCCCAACCATAGCAAACTGCGCCTCAAGGTCGTCGATGACAGCGAATAAAGTCTCGACGTGGAGAATCAACTTTTCGGTCACGAGAACCACGTCGAGGAGCTTGCGTTCGTTGACGACGCGAAGCATCTCGCTGATGCACGCCGCTGAGCTCTCTTCGAAGCCCGACAAGATGAGCCAGATCTGCGAGACCTTGAGCTCCATTGCGATTTGCCGCTCCTTGAGCTCGTCAGCGCTCAGGTCATTTTCCAACCCAGGGCTCGTGTTGCTCAGAGGCGACGAGGTGTCGGTGATCGGGTCCGTCCCGCCTTTGGCAGTGATCTCCATTAAAGAGAGTGAAGAGCTAACAGGCGTCGTGTGCGCAGGAGTCGAAAAGTTGCGCGAGGCGAGACGGACGTTCCAAAACTTGTGGATCATGTAGCACTCCGGGTGCCAACATTCGTCCATGCCGTTGCGGTTCATCTCGACAAAGTGTCTCAAGATGGCAGTCTCGCAACCGACGCACTTGTTCGCAAAGCTGATGGCGTAGTGGTATGGGCAGTCTGCCCGTCAGCTCCCATCACGGACACGGATGATGACACCTACAGGCATTTCCGCCATGCTCATAATACCAGTCAGAGGCGCCAAATACCTTGTCGCAGACGTAGCACGAAAAGTGCTCGACGTGGAACTTTTTCCCACAGGCAGTGATGTACTTTGACCGCAACGCTTGGTCACATTTGGCGCAGATTAAGCCAATACGTCCAAAGTAGTCGCGAACGCATAACGGGTATAAACCACCGTCCTCTTCGATCGGGAAGAACTTTTGTGCGACAACCTCACGACAGTCCTGTGAGAGAGTCAACAACCCGCCTCCGTGGGCGGCTTACCTTGCAGCGGAAGCAGTCCGTGTGGTAGACCTGGTGGAGAGCCCGGACAAAGGGACCATGCACGGCATTGCCACATTCTGCGCAAGTGGTCGCGGAACCTGCACGCCTGGGATTCATGCCCTGTGGCTGTTGGTGTATTTGTAACGGCGTAGCCTGTTGAGACGTCACGGTGGAAGGGGGCGTGTCCGATCGCCATGTCTGGTGGTCCATGGAAGTAGCCATGTTTGTGAACGACGACCCTCGTGTTGATAAGGAGGAATTGTCCTGTGATCGTGACTTGATGTGAGCAACTGGAACATCCGGGCCACCACCAATTGGGGACGCCATAGGCGAGCTCTTGCCCGACTCTTGGTCACCAGCGCGTGCTGGGTCCGAGGCGGAGCGCAGGGGAGCCGCAGCAAATGGCATGGCAGGCCCGGCAAGTGGGCTGGAGACAGAAGGTGCGCTGCGCGGGGCGTCATCGTCCATGCCGTCGGCGCTCGAGGGCCGAGCGTCCCGGTTGTTGGGCGTCGCGATCCGTGGGAGGTTGTGGTGCTTGCGGGGCTGTTCTATCGGGGATGGGAGCTGGTGGTGATGGGGAAGTTGAACCTGCGTAGGCTGAGGACTTGAGGAGAACTGGGCACCACCGCTGCTCATGTCGCCCTGTTCGCGCGCCGTCATCCATGGATAAGTCGAGGATGACGAGACTGACTCTGGTGAGAGTGGTGGTGGGTTGGAGACGAGATGTGGCGAGGTAGACTGATGGCTGGATTGTATTGAGTTGGCAGAAGGGCGGCGCGACCCCGACGCACCTCTCATGTTGTCGTTGGAGGGTTTGATGAGTCTGTCTGCTAAGGCTCTGCTTGACGGCATGTCGGAATAGCCTCCAGCGGTCTGGCTCAACATGCCACTGTGGCTACCACCAGGGCCGCTGCTCGCCAAGATAGTGGCCGAGTCGCGCCTTGAAACGGGGCCGTTGAATGTGGGCGAGGTCATGTGTCCGTGGTGGATGACCTATGGTAGAAGGCTAGGAGCCGTCTATGTGGCAACCAGTGCAATGCTGGACGCGCACACAATGTGGGAGGCGACGGCGTCAGACGAGAGACTGAAAAGGGATGGAGGGTTGACAAACGTCCGTGGGGGGTGTGGGACGGGGGCTGTGCGTGCGGGCGTGCGTACGTCTTGGTCCAGTTGATGAGGATGGTGGTGCAGAGGCCAACAAGCAAGTAACAGGTCAACAGAAGACGTCGAATGAAGATTGGATCTCGAAAGCGACAGCGCGGTAAAAGGGCGGGAAACAGACAGGCAGAGGAGAGGAGAGGAGAGGGAGAGGGGGTAAGGGGAGGCCGAGTGAGCACCGAGCGAGCGAGGATCGCGTTGCCGGGGTTTGTGTCGTATGCACGGACCTTTGATGATAGAGTGGTGCAATGTGTCGGTACTGGCGTACAAAGGAGGGCTTGGTGGGCTTGACGATGCTTGGGGATGAAGGCGAGAGTGAGGACCAAAGTGTTTGTGTGTGGATTGAAACCCAGTGGACTGATGGAAGCCTACGACGCCGCGAGGGAGAAGGTACAAAGGCGAAAGGGAAGCCAAGCCGGGTAGACGGCGACTAACGCCCGTGTAGGCGGTGTTGGAGGGCGTAGAGGATAGGGGAGGATTAGATGGGGTGGATGGGAAGGACGGGGTCGACGGGGTCGACGGTGTCGACGGGGTAGATTGGGAGATGGGGAGATGGGTAAACGGGGGGAAGGGAAGTGCTGTGATGGATGATGGATGACCTGTGCGAGGATCCAAAAGGGAAGATGAGGTTACGAGTCGAGGTGTTGATACCAGATGGATACCCAGGAGGTGGTTAGATGGATACCCAGGAGGTGGTTTGAATGTACACTGTGTGTGATGTTGGCTCTGCGCTGTCCCTTTTGCCAACTAGAGCCTAGATGGGGCGGCCTGTCCTGGTGGTGGATGGCATGTATGGTGGAGCTCATCCGATCCTGCCTGGCTGGGTGACTGCTTGGCTGGCGGCGAGTCGGTCTGCCTGGCTGGGGTGGTGATTTGGTTCACGTCGCTCATTCGCTCACTCGGATTCATCGTCTGTACGTACATTGTCCGTCACACTGGCTATACGATGCCACGGGTCCGCTCGCCATTGCCTGAATCGCCTGGATGGCCTGGGTTGCCTGGCTGGGCTGATGCCTCATCCCTACCTGAATCGCACTTCACTCTTGGGTCGGCCTCCTAGCAAAGGACAGCTAACAGCACAGGGACACCAACTGGTACCGAGGGGTAACCCTTCAGGGTTGTGCCCGACAGGGCCAAGGTCGGGTCTGGCACCGCATCAGAGCAGAAGAATGTTGTCCGAGGCACAACTTAGATACACACTCCCAACTCAGGGGTGACTCCCATTAGCCCACAGGCCTGGTGGGGCTGCTTAGGCTGCTTGCTGCTCGCTCCTGGGTCGTCGACTGGGGTCGTCTGGCGTCATGGCGCCGTGCGTTGGGCGTTGGGCGCTTGCTCAGGCTCATGCTGCTCTGTACACGCCCACGGCCTCATGCTGTCTCGGGCTACCTCATGCCCACTCACACACCCTACGTTGAGCGTAAACAACACTCTATCAAAACATCTAGATGCATTCCAGAAAACGGCTCAATCCTGGGAGAACAATAACAAGACGGTTTCATTACTCGACTGTCTTGTGAGTCAGCCGATGGAGGGCGCCTACGCATTGTGGAACACGGCAACTTCTCCTGCCGTCTCATATGACATCCCGTGCGTTCTATGGACACGGAGGCGCAAACCCCAAGCTCTTGTCATTCCTGCTCACTCATCGACGCCCGTTGGATGAGATACAAGGCCCGGTGAGGGTCCACGACAGGGGAGCCGGGAAGATTGGATCCGGACGACGTGTTGTCGGTTGAGCTGCTACGCGTGTCGCGTGTGGCGCATTGCAGCTGCGGCACGAGGGGGACCGGTTGGCCCAGTTACACACTACCAGCCATCAGCCTTCAGCCAACAGCCATAAGCCAGTCATCAGCCACCACTGACAGAAATAATTTCCAGGCAGCCAATGTCGAGCCAAACTGTGCGACACACATGTACAGCACAGTACATCAACCCTTCTGTCAACCTGCTGCAGAGCCGCAATTCATGAGGCCCCTTCTCGGGTGTCAATAGCGAAACAAGGGATTCCGACCGGCGGGCATCATGGCCCAGTCTCCGTCAAAATATCTCTCCTCGGGACACCGACGCCCTTGACTTGGACAATCACCGCCGAGTCTCATCCGTATCCGCCCCTTCATCTAGTTCCCGTCTACCGCCTCCATCGTTGGAGGCGCACAGATCGCGGATAAGACCAGTACAAAGCAGCATACCTCGCCACGGCGCCATGGCGGGCGGTCGGGGCGGAGCGCAACTACGCCTGTGGGCATGTCCAAACCCAACTCGGCCTGTGTCCTTGCCGCACAGGCGCACCTGTAGCCTCTGCTAAGCGAGCTCCGAGCACTCTGGAACAGAGTTCCGCTCCACGTTGCTTTGGGAACCTGACGCGATCATCAAAGCACGCTCAGTTTCGCCCCACTCTTCAAGTCAGTCGTCTCCTGGAGCTATTAGATAAGCCCGCGTGTACATCACGTGACAATGGAACACGTGTGTGCCACGTTGCCCAATTCCACCAGTCTGAGATCGAGTCGTATTGGTTGCCGCTGTGAGGAAGGCGGTCGGGCGGCTAGGCGGCGGCGGCGGCTGTTGGGCGGACCATCGCATCCAAGCCAGACTTTATTACACTCCTCAACATCCAAAAGTCGCAAGCTCGCCACCCACTCTCTTCTCTTCTTTACTCTCTCAACCCTCTCAATAGCGAGGCCTCTCCCAGGAGCAGTGTATGCTCTGTGCCCGCGCTCTTCGTCCTCTGACGACTCCTCTTTGCACTCGCACCTTCTCTCTTTCACTCCGCCGCCCCACCATGTCGATGGCCAACAGCAAGCCCGACATCCCCTCGTCGCCACCCGCCAAGTGGCCCTCGCCTGAGGACTGGCCGGCTTCCAAGGTTCGCCAGACCTTTATTGACTACTTTGTCAACAGTCCGGGCTTCGAGCACGCCTTCTGGCCCTCGAGCGGCGCCATTCCCTTTGACGACGACACGCTCCTTTTCGCCAACGCTGTGCGTGTAGCTGATGACATACCCAGAAGGGCATGAAACTGACAGAAGGGCATGAACCAGTACAAGCCGCTGTTCCTTGGTACCGCCGACCCCAAGTCGGATCTGTCAAAGCTCACCCGCGCGGTCAACTCGCAGAAGTGCATCCGCGCAGGTGGCAAGCACAACGGTACGTGGTTTCCGAGTGACCGCCCTAGCTAGCCGCCATTCAGTCATTTTGAGGCGGTCGGCGTGGCGTGTAGGTGCGGTTGCACCTCCGGACGTGGCCGAGATGACTAATCGCTGATACCAGATCTCGACGACGTCGGCAAGGATACGTACCACCACACATTCTTTGAGATGCTTGGCAACTGGTCGTTCGGCAACTATTTCAAGGTCGGCGCCATCACGATGGCTTGGGACCTGCTCACTCGCGTCTACGGTCTTCCCAAGGACCGCCTTTACGTGACCTACTTTGAGGGCGATGCCGCGCAGGGTCTGGAGCCTGACCTTGAGGCCAAGTGAGTCAATCCCGTCTCACATGATGTAGCTAACGCGTGTAGGCAGATCTGGCTCGACATGGGTATCCCGGAGAACCACATCCTGCCAGGTAACGCCAAGGACAACTTCTGGGGTGAGTAGTGATAAGGATAGGATCCCTCTTCTCGAAACTGACAGCCAGAGATGGGTGCCACCGGCCCATGTGGACCTTGCTCAGAGATTCACTTCGACCGCATCGGCGGCCGTGAGGCGGCCCACCTCGTTAACATGGACGACCCGGACGTCCTCGAGATCTGGAACAACGTTTTCATCCAGTACAACCGTGAGGCCAACGGAGAGCTCCGCTCCTTGCCGGCCAAGCACATCGACACCGGCATGGGCTTTGAGCGTCTTGTCTCGGTTCTCCACAACGTCCGTTCAAACTACGACACGGACGTCTTCCTGCCCATCTTCAAGAAGATCCAGGAGCTCACTGGCGCACGTGATTACCAGGGCAAGCTCGGCGCCGAGGACGAGGGCGAGATTGACACTGCGTACCGTGTCATTGCGGACCACATCCGCACCCTCACCATCGCCATTTCGGACGGCGGTGTGCCTGACAAGGACGGCCGTGGCTACGTTCTCCGCCGCATCCTCCGCCGTGGTGTGCGTTACGCGAGCAACAAGTTCAATGTTGAGATTGGCTCCTTCTTCTCCTCGCTGGTTGACACTACCGTCGACACCCTCAAGGGCATCTTCCCAGAGGTGACCAAGAAGATCCCCGAGCTCAAGGAGATCCTCGATGAGGAGGAGCAGTCGTTCGCAAGAACTCTCAAGCGCGGCGAGGTCCTGTTCAACAAGTACGCGGAGGCGGCGGCTACCGATGGCACCAAGACGCTCCAGGGCCGCGACACCTGGCGCCTCTACGACACTTACGGTTTCCCCGTCGACCTCACCCAGATTATGGCTGAAGAGCGTGGCCTCAAGATCGACGAGAAGGCGTTTGAGGAGGCCCGCCTCAAGTCGCTCGAGGCGTCCAAGGCTGGCAGCAAGAAGGCGGCCGCAGGCGGTGTCAAGTTCGACGTCCACGACCTTGGTGCGCTTGAGGCCAACGACGCTGTGCCCAAGACCGATGACGACGCCAAGTTTGAGCGCGGTGAAATCGAGGCCAAGATCAAGGCCATTTACCAGAACGGCAAGTTTGTCAAGTCGACCAATGAGCTGCCTGAGGGCGAGGCGTTTGGCATCCTCCTTGACAAGACCAACTTCTACGCCGAGTCTGGAGGCCAAGAGTACGACACTGGTGTGATTGCCATCGACGGTCAGGCCGAGTTCAAGGTCGAGGATGTTCAGGTGTACAACGGCTACGTGTTGCACGTCGGTACTCTGTCCGAGGGCGAGCTTAAGATCGACGACGTGGTCATTGCCAACTACGACGAGCTGCGCCGCTGGCCATTGCGCAACAACCACACGGGCACCCACATCCTCAACTTTGCGCTGCGCAGGGTTCTCCCGGGTGACATTGACCAGAAGGGCTCGCTGGTCGCCCCTAACCGCCTGCGCTTCGACTTCTCTCACAACAAGGCGATTGCACCGGCCGAGCTCGCTAAGGTCGAGGAGATCTGCAACGAGTGGATCAAAAAGGCGGCACCGGTGCACTCGAAAGACCTTCCTCTGGAAGTCGCCCGCCAGATCCCAGGGCTGCGTGCCGTCTTCGGCGAACGGTACCCGGACCCCGTGCGCGTCGTGTCGATCGAGTTTGACCTGAACGAGGTTGTAAAGGACCTTTTGAACCCCAAGTGGGCAGAGTCGTCGATCGAGTTCTGCGGCGGCACGCACGTCAAGAAGACCGACGAGATCAAGGACTTTGTCATCACCGAGGAGGGCTCGATCGCCAAGGGCATTCGCCGTATTGTTGCGGTGACTGGACACGAGGCCGCAGAGGTGCAGCGCAAGGGTGCTGAGTTTGCCAAGAAGCTCGACCGCATTGGGGGGCTCGAGGGCAAGGAGCGCGAGGCGGCGCTCAAGCCGTTCATCCCCGAGCTTGACCAGGCTGGCGTCGGGCTCCTCACCAAGCACCGCCTGGCGGAGCGTCACGCCAAGCTCACGCAGGAACTTGCAGCGGCTCAGAAGGCCCAGATGGCTGCCGACCAGAAGGTCCTCGCGGATGCTGTAACCAAGTTCTTCGCCGAGAACCCGAACGAGAACGTGTTTGTCGGTGCGTTCGACCTCGGCTCCAACCCCAAGGTCCTGCAGGCCGGCACTGCCGCCGCGACCAAGGCCGGCAAGGCGGCGTACATCATCAGCACGGACAAAGCCGCTGAAAAGGTCGCACACACCAACGCTCTTCCAAAGGCGTCCGTGAGCAAGGCGTTCGACTGTAAGCTCTGGCTCACCGAGGTGTCCAAGGTCCTCGGGGGCAAGGGCGGTGGCAAGCCTGAGAGCGCGACCGGTGTCGGCTCCAACCTCGACAAGGTTCCCGAGGCGGTCGCGGCCGCCACCAAGATGTACAAGGACAAGATTGAGGCCTAGGCCCGTCAGTAGCCGTAGATCGTAGTTGCAGTGTGGTGATCAACGCGGGGTTGAGTTGGAAGGGCGTCACTATGGAGAACTCATTGCTGTCACATTGCCGCTCGACACTGAAGGTGGGAAAGCCGTAATTGCGGAACAAATCTCTGTTGATGTGCTGGATGCATACGAGGACAGGGAACAGAGAACAAATACGAGTTGGATGTGCGTGCGTTCATGTACCGCCATGAGAAACAGTGTCCGCTCTGTCTCTCACCGCTCCAATTCGATTCTCTGTGAACAGCGCTGTGGCGATGGTTGGCATTCATCTGACCCTCTGCCATCCTGGAGACCGTCATGAGATCGCCCACTGTATCACAGTTGCTTTCAACCTCACTATTCAACTTGACCTCAGACTAAGCTTTAGGATATCTTTCATCGCATCGTTCACGCTCACTTGAGGCAAATGCACATACATGCCATGACAAAATAAAATGATGATTGAGAGGTTTATGCTTACTCTTCTGACGTCGTGCTCTTCTGCCTTACGGACGCTCCGTGTTAGTCTTTACCAGCTTCTTCTGCCGCTGTTCCCACCGTCTCCGCTCGTCCTCCTCTTCGTCCATCATCCCAAGCACGAGGTCCTCAGCCCCGCCGTCATCCTCCACCGCCCGCCGGTACTCGTCCTCCCATCTATCTCCCCACTCAGTGTCTGTGCTCCCATCTTCCGTGGGGGCCAGGGGACCCGGGCTCGGTGCCGAGCTCGCATCGTCTTCGACCTTGGCGAAGACTGTGTCATCTTCGAATGACAACGGTGTTCCACCGACTACGCTCCGCCTGTTGCGGACCTGTGAGCGCGCGTACTCGCGCCGCACGGCGTCAATGCCCTCCCCGAAATTGGCGGCCGCGCGACGGATCGGCATCGATCCCCAGAGACCTGCCTTGGTAGGTGAGCCGTTTGGCAGCGCCGGTACCTGTGGAACCACTGGACGTGAGTCCATCATCGAATGCAGAGCGGAGCTGAGCGGTTCGTCGAACGAACCCATGTCAGGCGTTTTAGGGGGGTGGACCTCCACTTCTGGTCGGAACACTAGGCGCCGCGTGCGCGCCACCTTGTCAAGCACCGAGAGGGGCGAGAACTCGTCGGTCGGGACTGCGGCGTAGAATTCAGCTTGATGCGAGAGGTAGACTGAGGATGGCAGGATTTTGGGACTGGTGCTGTGGGTGCGGATCTCGGCGTGGTGAATGTTGGAACGTCCGCTCTCATGAGCGCCAAGATGTGAAGGCTTCGAAAGTGAAGGCTTCAAAAGCTCCTTAGCTGAAGGGAGTGTCGCCAGATCCACGGGTCCATCTGCGCCAACTGGCAGCGCCCACCGCGCCATCACTGCCGACTTGATGTCGAGGTCGATCTCGCTGCGCAAACCTGCCTTCTGCTGCATCATCTCTGACAGGTTGCTGCTGAGCCTTCGATGGCCCTCAGTCGGGGGACTCGCCAATCGCGGTTGGATCTGGCGCACAGCTAGGCGCGCCAGGTCAAGCTCTGCCTTGGCATTGCGGCAAATTACGATATCCTGGCAGAGCGTCCCCTTCCCGAGAGGGTGGATACGGAGGGCCGTGAATGCCGCGACCGCTTTCCCACTGACGGCCTCTGGCTCCGCCTTCTCTTGGAAGTTGTCAGATGTGATTGCCCGATAAGGGCGAATACGCGCATACGGCGCTACGTCAACAGACAGTGGCGGGAGGATGTGTGCGTTTGTGAGTTTTAATGGCACATGGCTTGCGGCAGTGGGCTTGCCACCGCCGGGACAGATAGGGAAGACGTCTGTTGTCAGAGGCGACTTGAGCGCCAACTCACGGATGGTACCCCGCCCAGTGCCGACCGCGACATATCTACCATCATGCGACCACGAGACGGAGCGGACGTTGGCCGGGGTGTTGCCTCGACGCAAGACATAAGTGTCCCACACCTCGCCTTTTGGTGGGCCAGGTCGGGCAAGCATCGCGCCTCGGGGTCGCACCTCGAACACGTGGAATGCACGACCATCCGCTGGTGCAGCGAAGAGCCTTGTGCCATCGGGCGAGAAGTCGAGGAGCACGACCGGCTGGTCGCGAACCACGGTTGAACGAGGGCTCTGCGTCGGCAATGCAGGGACCAGATGACGGATGGGAGGCAGGCGGAAGTGGGCGATAAGCTCTGGCTCAGCAGACGAGCACGGGAACAAGTCGACAATCTTGATCCACACGCCTCCGAGCGGTTTGAGGGACGTAATCTCGGAGCCCAGTTCAACTAACCTATTCTCGCCCGTCTCCGAGGTTGGAGGAGAGACATGCTCAAGCACACGGTCGCTGGGCACGCTCGACGACATGCGGCCGGAACTGGCCTGGCTAGCGGCCTTCGCCCCAGCCTTGAGACCTGCCCAGACGCCACGAGCAACGCCACCGCCCAGCTCGACAGCGGAGCTGAGGATTGCGCCCTGAGCGGTCTGAGGCGCGGCCGTTGAAGCCGAGCCCTGGCTACTAACACTGCTGTGGCGCGGTCGCGTCATGGATGCGGTAACAATCGATCCGAGGCCATGTGGGCCGGATGTCGCTGCCTGTTCGCTCGTAGCGTAAGCGATCAACCGGCCTGAGAGGGCGGCAACAGGTAGAGAGTTGTGAGGGTGTCCCGGAAGGCCCGTTACTGATGGTGCAATTGGTTCAAGATCCCTGTTGACGACATGAATAGAAGGCGAGGGGTGTGACATTGTCTGCCATCAGTAGGGCCACCTCGGCATCATACAATGACAATAGCGCGAGCGGAAGCGGACACCGAGGCAGCGACACCGGTGCCGACGTCGAGGCGTCGGAACGCCTGACCCGTGTGCAGGCTGACGAGTGAGACGCCGAGGAGGTCACGGGTTTGTCCGGATTCCGCAGAGCGCGTGCTGCCGTCAGCTATTAAAACACGGGTTTCAGCTTACGCTACTGCGGCGACTGGCCCGCGATCACCCCACATGCTATGGTGGAGGAGGCAGGCATTGAGCACCGTCTCGTTGCGAACGGATCGGCCATCCTGTGCCCCAGAAAGGGCCGAGAATTGAGCCTCTTCCTCATACACAATGCTCGGGAAGGATGCGACCTCGACTGGTGCTGGGAAGGTCTCTTGCGCATGCGGGTCGTCGGGAATGACGCCGTCGCTGAAAGTGAACACCTGCAGGGCGCGCTGCGCCCAGAGAAGGAGCACACGCCTGGAGTTAGCTGCTTCATCACAGGGAAGGTTGGAGCAGGGGGACAGGGAGGAAACGCACGTTCGACCACGTCCGAGGTCGGCTTCCGTCCAGGCACTACCAGCTTCCTCCACTGAAACGCTACTCGGGCTCGGGCTCGGGCTCTTGGGTAGCAACGACTTGAGTGCACCAACACCAGTCATCTCTGAGATGCCGGAGATGGAAGGAAGGCTGCTGAACAGAGACGAGATGGACTGTGATTCGCTGTTGTCAGTCGCGGATGATCTGGCGGACGCTCACTCGACGGGTAGGGCTATACTGTCAGCATCTGACACTGCCGACGCCAGTCCACAGGCACTCACGTTGAACAACACGCGTGCGCCGCACAGCCCCCGCCAGCCTCTTGGCAGGTTTCGGCGAGGGCATGTCAGGGTATACGGAGAATGGAGTGCCGCACGGCGGCAGTCTGGTGGGGTCGTGAAGGTGCGTGCGGGGTGAAAGAGCAACAGGTTACGGCGTGCTGGTGACGTTGGGGATGTGTGGGACGGATGAGAGCGTGGACGGTGAATATAGGTAATGCGAAGTGATTAGATGATGAAGAAAGAGGTGATGGTCGAGGCTGATGTGCTGTTGTTTGGTGCGCCGGGAGGGATGGACGGGAGATAAGGGCGATCGGCAGCTGCCCTGGCCTCTTGGCTGGCCAGTGGCGACGAGCGGATGAGTGACGAGGCCTGAGAGCATACGGGCCTCGAGGACAGTGTACTGACCAGGACCGAATGGAGCGTGATGGACGAGTCGACGAATGCAAAGCGGTGGACGATGATGTCTTGATGTAGTGCGGGTATGGAGTGGGTGGCAAACACGTCCGAGTAGATTCGAACGTCACCCTAAGGGGCAGGCGGCATGCCCACCGACCTCCCCCCTCCACCTGGCCCCCCCCCCCCCCCCGAAAGTCCATGACGTCGGCACCGATGCCGAGTCTACCAAGTGCCATTGCCGTCGAGTAGTGAGTGCGAGTGGGGGATGCATAACGTATTATCGAGCCGATGCACTTTGCGGCGTCAAGTCTCAAGCGCATACGCCCTTCTTCGGGAGGGCGTATGTAATGCGTCGAGTACCAGGAATCGCACTGGGGCCTCCACGGGGGTGGGGTAATCAAACGCAGTCTGATACACCAGACACGAGACGGCCAGTAGGGTTGGACTGTCCTGGCTTGTTAGCTAATGATTGCTAATGGGGAGATCAAAACCCATCTTGACATTGATCCGTCTTTACTCACTAATGTATCAGGAGAGAGACAAAACTGGGGTGGGATCGGGGTCATGTCGTTGGGCACTTGACTCTGCATTATGGAGTGAATTGTCGGGGCGGCGGTCGGCGGTGGGGTGGAGGGAGGGTGCTGCAGTCGGCTAGGCACGGTTATGCACATGTTCAACTGGGCCTGGCTGGAACCTCCCGCAAGGTTCCAAACCAGGCACCACCCAACGCAGCCAGGATTCGCCTAGAACCGTCTCCACCCCACCCGAGCGAGCTCACCGATTCTGATGACTTGGACGCTCACAACCATTGCTCATATTGCTAACGCTCTATCTGACCCGAGCAGCCATCGTTCTGCGGCCTCCGATCGCCGTTATTGTTCCTGTCCTCCAAGTCACCGGTGGATGGCCGCTCGGCGGCCACCGCCCCCACCACTCACGCCCTCACACTCACACTCCTCATTGTCCGCGGCTCCAGCAAGCTGTAGTGCTCTCTCTTCACTGCTCACAATTGGGTTCAATCATGCCCACCTGATTCTCGATTTGCATTGTGCCATCCAACGTCGGCCATTGCCGTTCACCACCACGAGGGCCCTTGACACCATACGTGTCCCTAGCACACGTCCCGCTCGATCGAGGGCCTTGATCGCTGTGACAAAACGGGGGTGTCTTGCCTGGCCCAAGGCGAGGTTGCTCGTGTGCAGTGCTACTGCTTCCGAGGTCCTGGTTCGCCAGAGTCTTGCTTGGGCGGCCCACCACAGCAGTAGACACGGCCTCACCGGTGTCCCTCACTCGGCCTCCCTTTCCCTACCTGACGACGTGTCGGCCATTGACTCTTGTCAGTTTAAGCGGAGCGCTATTCTCCGCTCACTATCTGGACGACAGCGGCCCAAGCCGCCACCTCGCCACGACGCTGTGTCCCTCGCACTGCCCTGCTCCTCAGGTCCTTCACTCAGGCCTGTGCTCGACACTGGTGTCGAATGCCTAACGCGGGCCCCTCATTGGCACAAGTTGGTTTATGCGGTGAGGTACTCACTGTTCAAAGCTGTTTCAGCGGACGTGGCGGCTGTGTTGGCATACCCCTGCCGCGCGGCCTCGCACCGACACGCAGCGCCCTCACGAAGTCACACTGCACCCGCTACACCTGGCAAATCGGCAGCTGATTCTCCCTGCGCCATCTGAACTGGATGGCGGTTCCAAGTCCGATCGCGATTTGCCAAGCCTCACTGAAAGCGGAATTGTAAGTTCCTGCTTCACACGGTTGTGCAGCGACGCCGCGGCGTGGCGACCTCGAGACGCCGAGTTCTAGGGAAACTAGTACGTGTATCCCCAGCCCTACCAAGGCCCTACGCATTAGCAATTAGGTCCCCCCGAAGGTACGAGTCGGTGCTCTCTTCCAGTGCGCGACCTGGAGTCATTTTGCGGTAAGGATGACCCGTTCTGCAGCTAGCGGAGAATCCCTGCGGCGAGAGCCGCAGGGCTGATCTTCACCATTGTACTGTATTCAAGGACACCCTTGACCCGAGGTTTGATGCTGAGTGATTGATGTGTTTGTTGGTGGGTGGAAATGTTGACATCGGGTGAAAATGACTGGACGGAACAACACTTACCACTTCCACATCTGTCCGGTGGTTGGCTCTACCAGAGTGTCGTGTTCCGCTAACTCCTGACCGAACTCGGCCATTGTCTGGAAGACCCCATTGCCATCTTACAGCTCTACCCTATCATCTGACCCAGTTCCTCGCCACGTCGAACAACGACGATGTCCGCCTACGTAATCTCATCTCTCCGCCCCCAGCGGCTGACTGGCGCTACTGCAGTCCACACACATTTTTGCTATGGATGAGACGCGCGTCGTGTACAATACACGGTCGCGTTAGAGACGACCTACCGCCAAGAATGCTGATGCAGGCCCGCGCCGTCCACGGCGGTCCAACTGCCCCACCACTCCCGCACATCCATTCAGCTCGCCGCTGCACCGCCGCGTCGCACACAGGCAGGGGACGCTTCCGTCAGCTCGTCATCGACTCCAGCCGAGGAGGGGCACTCCTCCAAATCAGACACGTTTTTGCACGGATGACACGCGCGCATTATGACATCTCCTCGAAGATTTCCGTTGCGCTCTCCTCACTTTGCGCCTCTGCCTTCCTCTTTCTCCCCTTCGACTACACCTATCCAGTCCGGCACGACATCGCACGACACCCATCTCCATCCTCCCGCCTCCTGATTCCAGTCCGGAAGTCAGGAGGGGCTGTACTGCACCCCCGTTTCCATGGACAGGTGCGCATTCCGCAATCTGCTTCAGGACTGCGACCGCGCTCTCCTCTGCCTTGCACCCCTCACCTACCCTTACAACTAGACCCAGTTCTCCTGGCATCGGGCTACACCAGACGCCGCCCTCCAACGTCCTCAGCTGGACAGAGAGGCTACTCCAGTCCAGACAGCTCCATGGGCCACAGGCGCGCGCGCATAATGTGATCGGGTCGAAGAGGACTGCCTTCTGCCTGCCTGGCAGTTTGCCTCCCTCTCCTATCTCTTTGCCTGGAATCAGCTCGTGAGAAGGTGGCACGACTCGCTTTGCCACTCTCGTGTGTTCCCATCACAGTTGAGACGAGCCCACTCCAGTCCACCCAACCTATCGGTGGTGGGCGGGCGCTATCTCCTCGAAGAACGCAGCTGTCTCCTCCTCTGCCTATCACTGTTTGCCACTCGCCCACCACGTCGACTATATTCATCTAGTCGCTTCAGCGTTCGGCGCCAGTCCTCTCCCTCCCATTTCCCCAGCCCAGGCAATTCCGTGGATGCGGCTGCGCAGTGTGTGGTCTTCTCGAAGACGCAGCTGGCCCCTCCCCTGCCTTGCACTGTGTAACCCCTCTCCTCCCCGTCAACTGGCCTAGTTCCATCCAGCCGTTGCATCACACAGCACCCACTCCTCCATCTACCCTGTCCAGCTTGGAGGGGCTTCTCCAGCCCAGACAGTTCCATGGGTGAGCGGGCGGTCGCATTATGCGATATCCTCGAAAAACACAACTACCCCCGTCCTCTCCCCTGCCTTTCACTGTATACCACCTCTCCCAGCCCCTCGACTATATTCGACTACTCGCTGCATCGTGCAGTATCCTTACCATTCCCCTATCTACGCGCTCCAGCTTGGACGAGTTTCTCCAGTCCGAACAACTGCATGGGTGTGGGTGCGGAGTTTGTGATCTCTTCGAACCACCCTCTCCCCTGCCTTGCACTGCATCCTCCCTCCCCCAGCCCGTCGACTATATTCGCCTAGTCGCTGCACCCGTCGGCGCCCCCAATCGCCTTCCCATCTCACCAACCCAGGCAGTTCCATGGGCGGCGCACGCGCGCATTATGCGGCCTCTCCCAGAACGCAGCTGGTGCCTCCTCTGCTTTCCACTTGTTTGCCACTCCGTCACGCGTCAACTAGACTTTCGCCTAGCCGCTGCGTCGCACGGGGCTTCAGCCTCGCGCTCCTGTTCCCCAGTCCAGCTGACAGGGGGGCCACTCCAGTCCAGCCAACCCATCGGTGACGGGCGACAGTGATCTCCTCGAAGAATCCAGCCGTCCCCTCCCCTGCCTTGCACTGTGTAACCCTTCTCTCGCCACGGCGATATACCAAGTTCACATACGCTTCATCGCTCAGCGCTCGTCCTCGCTCTCCCGTTCCCTCAGCCAGCTGAGAGGGCTACTTCCAGTCTGGACAGTTCCATGGGCGGGGTTGCGCATTTTGCGACCTCCTGGAAGAACA
Organism: Cutaneotrichosporon spelunceum; assembly: GCA_030805415.1. Classification (NCBI taxonomy): domain Eukaryota; kingdom Fungi; phylum Basidiomycota; class Tremellomycetes; order Trichosporonales; family Trichosporonaceae; genus Cutaneotrichosporon; species Cutaneotrichosporon spelunceum. The sequence goes on from BTCM01000011.1 coordinate 79,646, forward strand.
TACCTGTTTTTCACTGTTCCTCACTCTCTTACCCTTCGACTGGAATAGGATCGTCTAGCCGCTGGATGGTGCGGCGGCCATCCTGGCCCTCCTGTTTCGCCAGGCCATCTGGAGGGGCTACTCCATCCCAGACGGTTCCACGGGCCGGCGCGGCATTATGCGATATCCTCGAAAAACACAGCGACCTCCATCCTTTCCCCCGCCTTGCACTACATACCCTTCTCCTAGCCCGGCGATCGTATTCTCCTCGTCGCGACATCTCGCGGCGCACGTGCTCGTCGTCTCCCCAGCCCAGACAATGTCAAAGGTGCGTGTGACAGTTTGTGATCTCCTCGGCGGACGCAAGTACTCGCTCCCCTGCTTTTCACTGTTTTCCCACTTTCCCACTCCTTCGACTAGACCAGAATCACCTAGTCGTCGCCTTGGGAGACAGCCATCACCACCCCCCATCTCCCCGGCCCAGCTTGGAGGGACTCCTCCAGTCTGGACAGTTCCGTGGGCGGCAATGGCTATCTCTTCGGAGAACGCAATTGCCCTCTCCCCTGCCTTGCACTCCTATCTCCTCTCCTACCCTTCGATTCGCATCAACTCCCCCTCACACGATGGCTGTCTTTCGCTCTGCAGCCTTTCCCAACCCTCTGAGGAGAGGCGCACTACACGAGTCCAAACACGCTTTTGTCCACGGATGGCAGGCGCTGCTTATCCCTCGCACTTTTGAAGTAGACCACCCCCGAACAATACCACCGCCCTCTGACACGCCTTGTACAGCTAGTTCTCCACCCCTCCCACTACATCCCGCACCTCGCAGCGACGCGACCTCGACCTTCGCCACTCAGTGTTTGCAGTCCTACCGAAGGACTCTACTCCATCCCAAACAACATATTCCATTTTCATGAATGGTGAGCCCACATTATCCATCCGCAGTGAAAGAATCCATCTGCCGTCTCCTCTGCCTTCCGCCGTAACCCCACGGCTCTGCCACTGGCACAAGACCATGCTCGCCGCAGTTGTGCGACGCGGCTATAACGTCTGTTCATCACGCGGGGGATGGCCTTGGTCGCCCCTCGCTGAGGGACATGTTGTGCCAGCTCGGACTGGTTGCAGGCTGACTGTCGATAGCCTCAATTCGTCTCCCCACAGCACTTGTCTGTCGGCGTCTCCTTATTCAAGAGGGATTGTATCGGTGTCGTCGTCCCATCTCTCCGGTCCGCTGAGGTTCGGATCGCTCAAATCAAAAAGCTGTTTTTTTTCATGGACGACAAGTGTGCAATATCCATCACACGGACGTGTTGAAGGTGAGCTCTCCAAAGAATTCGTCTCCTCTTTCCGCCGGCTTGCACCATTATCTGGTGTGTGATTTTTACTTCTCCGGCTCCTCCTCACCCTTGTTGGCTGTTTCGTGGTGGTTGTCGACTCGGGCTGTGAACACCAGGTTGTTCCTCGAACGGCACGCCAAAAACAGCTTTTTCTCTCCCTTGGACTACTGCGGCACTGTGCTGCACCACAGATGCGGATTTTACCAATATCATGGTGCATGGTGAGGCCATGTATAGGCGGCTGGATGGTTGGATGTGTTGTGATTTGTTTGGCATGATGTAAATCTTGATTTCCTGTCTCGCCATTTCCGCTGCCCTCCCTTCTCTCTCTCTATCTTTAACGCCTCAACACCTCGTCGACGGTTTCCGTGCGAGCGTCTCCTCATAGGGGAGGCCTGCGTTGTTCTGTTCGACATATATCGGGCGCCCCCCCATCATGACAGTGAAAAAGACACAACTGCTCAAATTTGAAGCGTTGAACGCCCACAACATGTGGCTGTGCAACTCGGCCCTCGCAGCCTCCAACTTTGCATGGCCTGGCTACCTATGGATACAGAGACATCTTCTTCATTCACCAACACAGCCATCTCCCCCCTATACGCTCAAACTAGGGATATAGTGTAAACAGAGGCAAGACTGGCCGTGGTGGGGCGCGCACCGAACTGCCACAAAGGACAGCTTTTCGGGGTTCGGGTACTCGTGTTACGGTGAATAATGCATCTGGGCGACCGGTGCGAGACTAGCCAGGATCTCAGAGCATGCCGAGCACGCCACACCCTAGTTTTTGCAGCCGGATGCAATGTCTATACTCGGAGCTCCGACTCCCGCTGTGTAGTCCAGATCTGGCCGAAACGCCAACCGAGCTACCCCACTTTTGGCTACTGAAATCAAACAAGTCCGCAGAGTCGGGAGCGTCCGCAGAGGCCGGAGCGTCCGTTTCGCACCCGGTATTCCTGGCGCCGCAGAGGGGTGGGGAGGCTGTGTGGAGACAATGTTTTAGACGATAACCGAGCAGACTAGTTCTTTCTCACCGAGGGCACACCGAGCAGCTCCCAGGAGCGATCACAAACTCAGTATATGCGTTAGAATGAAGCTGTCGAGCACACAACGCAGCGAGGTGGCGAGCAAAGACCCGCTGCTCAGCTCAAGCGAGTCCCCAACTGGATTGACATTTGGATCTACATGTACAACTCACTTGTACGCCAAACTTGGCCGGCTCCACCCCTCCCGAGCGCCCCTGGTCACGTCACCCTGGCTGGCCTACGCGATGGGCGTGGCCTGGCCCGTCGAGGGATGGTATGTAACGTACGTCTGGTCGGCCAAAGACAGTCGCTTGCCGCATGTCAGGATTGCGCCACAGAGCAAGAGGAGCATCTACCGACGCTCGGCTTCACGTGGGTACGCGGTTACATACTATACCAACCTAGCACAATGTCCCTGGGACAGGCGAGTGACCGTTGCGCTGCACCGCCCTGGACCTAGCCAGCTCGCCCTGCTCTCCCACGCCCACGCATCAGCACGAAAGCGCCAAGTAAACAAAGGGCCCGTTTGCCCAGACTTGCTGCCCCACAGGCCGCGTCTCCGCCGAGGTCACCGAGGCTCCAGCTAATGGCGAACGTTGCCACTCAAGTGCCACTGTGGAGCCAGGGTCTCGTCCCTGGCAAAGGTCGGTGGGCGAGCCCAAAAGTTAAGCGAGCTCCCACGGTGAGCGCTCACGCGGCCCACAGGCTCATCAGTAGGCACAGAGTGCCACTTTTTTTGCATGTTTGAATGTTTTCTGTCGGGTCGTCCCATATCGAGGCGCCCGGGCTAGAGTTGCCCCAGGACGCTTCCCGAGCCCAGAAGAAGCGGGGTGGAGACGAGGCATCCCTGCATGAGTCGGGAAGGCCGATGTGGCTGTTCCGAAAAGAACGGAGCAGTGCAAAAAAGCTCAATGCATGCCATGACGTGTGGCTCGCGGCCCCTCGCGCCCTGGCGCGTGCGTCCCCCCCTCCCCCTTCCCCTCGGTTACCCCTCGGTTGTCCCTTCCCTTGTCCAGCCACATGCAAACGATGTGCACTACAGCTCACCACCGTCGACCGCAGCCGCCGGTAGCCGCGGCGAATGCTGAAACCCGCCCAGCCCCTCTCCCCCACCCTGTGCTGTGTCCAAAGTGTTGGAATGTGCGTGCAAATGAGATCATCGGCGAAAACCCAGGCGGTGGGCATGGTCGAAAACTGCACACGATCCTTCCAGTCGGTTAGTCGCCGCGGCCGCCCGTAAGTGGGCGTTCTTCGCTCCCGCCCTGCGGTCCAGGGCCACCACCCATGCCCGCCATGCCACCCATCGGCATTTCGACGTACCGCGACATGGCGTCGTCGACGCTGCCGTCGAGCTCGAGGTCTAGGTGGTTGCTTTTCGCCATGTGAAACGGCGTCGAAGGCATAGAAGGGCCGCCGTGCCCTGCCCAGCTCAGGGTTTCCGAGTTGGATGACACTGGCGACGCCTGATGTTGGAGCGCCGCGCTGCAGGCGTGGTGATGCTGCTGCTGGTGCGGGTGTGGGTGCTGGTGCTGGTGCTGGTGCTGGTGTGCGTGTGCGTGTGCGTGTGCGTGTGCGTGTGGGTGTTGGTGCTGGTGCTGGTGTGCGTGTGCGTGTGCGTGTGCGTGTGCGTGCGGGTGTTGGTGCTGGTGCTGGTGTGGGTGCGTGGGCACGCCTGCTGCGCCATAGGGGAAGCTGGGATCAAAGGGAGGCGGGACAAAGCGCTGTGTTGTGGGGTCAAGCTCCATGTTAGGCCACAAGTGCGGCGGGGTAAAAATGTGCTGGGGTATTGATGGCGAGGAATCCTGCGGAATGGACGGAGAGGGTAGGGTATGTTCTGCGCGCTGCGCTGGAGTCATGGACAACAGGGGCGTTGTTGAGACGCGGGGCGACGTGCTCGTCAGCCGATCCAGTTCGCCTTGCAGCTCGGCTGACATTAATACAATGCGCAAACAAGGGGGAGGGGAGTGAAGGAGGAGCTCACCGACTCTGGCCTCGAGCTTGGCGACAGCAGCCCGAGGGTCCTCCTCTTCCGGCTCCTCGGGCTCGTTGTTCTCATACACGCACTGAACACCACGCGCGTCTCGTTCTGGGTCGGGCTGAGTGCGTGCCAGAAAGCGAAAGCTGCGTACGCAGCTTGAGCAGTGCGGGCGTCCAGCGTCGCACTTGATCCGTCGACGGCGACAGGTCAGGCAGGCCTGGTTGCGGTGTAGTTGGTTGGCGGAGCGGTTGAGTTTGCGAGGCGGCTTGCGCGGGGGATCGTCGCCTGGGCCCCCCCCCGTCGGCGCCTTGGGTGACTTGGAGGCCGAGGTGGAGGGCGAGCCCATGTGGACGGTGGGCAGCGAGTTCTGGGACAGGGTCTGGGCGTGGCGGACGGTGGCAGCGGCGAGTGGGTGGGGCAAGAGAGGGAGGACGGAGCGGCGGTGGCTTATCGGCGCCACTTTATGGCCAGGAAAAAGAAACGACCTCAGGCTCTAATATTGGGGTATGATGTCAAACAAGAGAACTGGTGTTGACTCTTGTAGTATTTCCGCAAAGATCCGGGGTGTGTGGCGTAAACCTGGTGAACGTTCTCGGTCTTGATATCGCCCATCTCGTTCATTCTCTAGGAACAGGACCAGATCACCGTTCTGCGTATGCACTGCGGCGCCTCCCGCCCGCTTTGGTAGGGCCACATGTCGGCGACCTGAACGGTGCATGAATACAAATGTGGGAACGTCTGATGGTCTCTTGGCACAGGCGTCGGCGGTGATCGGCCGCTGGGTGGTGCCAGGACCTTCTCGGGTGCTCGGGTTCGGGAGATGCAAGTTGAGAGGACTGTGCCTCTGACTCTGTCGACCTCTCTCTCTCTCGGTCGGGGCGGGCAACATGGTTTGGTGGCTCGGGTGGGATAAGGTGGCCAAGTAGTGGCGGGGGAGCCTGGGGCGCGCTGGGGAGCTTAGGGTGCCCAGGGTGGCAGGTCCAGGGCTGCCGATCATGCCGGATCGTGGCATGTCACCTTGGCTTGGTTGTCATCTTTGGGCCTTGGATTTGGCTCCGTACCTAAAACTTTCCCACTGTACCATTCCCTGGGGGCTCGCAGTGATGCGTTTTCCGTGTTTACCGCATTTCCGCACAATTGGAATTGCCCAAAAGTCCCTCCCAGGGACAAACCTCGGACTGCTGCCACTCTGGATTGTCAACAGGCATCACAAACACAACTCCCGAGAATGTTCCGGTGATCCGTTGTACACATCTGCAGAATAGATCAGCCGTTCACACCGTCTGCAGATCACGGCAATCAGCTGATAACGAACTTGTGAGACGCCAAACTTATCTCTCCCTGGCCCCTCGTTATCAGCAGCCGTCTTGCCACCACCAAGCCAATCTCGTTTCCCGCTTTCGCCACCGACTCTTTACCCTCGCCCTTGGCCAGCGCAACGTGGAACCCCCAACAGTAGGAACAGCTCTGGCAATGCTGTGCCGTTTTCCTGGGGAGACAAGGATTGCGGGATCGACCGCCGACGCGTTGATGTTGTTGTTCGTCCCGTTCATCTCGTCAAGGGGACAAGGATCGATCGCGGTGACAGACCAATGCAATGAGATTTTTGCTGGCAGCGAATCTTGATTTTGCCGTGATTCAGCTCCACGTTGCAAGGCTTTTCTCATCAAGGCACCGGTGTTTGGAGCCCACTTCCAGAATGAACGCCGTTCTCACAACTCTTTCCACAGCACTCGCGCATCTCCGACGTTTTCAAGAGCACTCGATACGCAAGTCTGACATCCAGCCAACGACGGACCCCCAAGAACATGCGCGATGAGAGTGGCCCCCGTGGAACCGATATATTGCAGGCAACAAAGGCCCGCCTCCAGCCATTTGGTGTTGGCACGTGCCCATCGCGTGGAGATTGAGCACGTGACGAGGCCTGCACGGTTCTGCACGGTTCGGCCAACGCTCCGCCCAGGCTGTAGCCGGAGGTCGGTCCGGACCTGCCGTCCGGAAGCCGGGCCGGCTTCGTTTCTCGATACATACTTGAAGGCTCAGCATCGCATCCATCTCACCCATCTAACCCATCTCACCCATCTCGCCCATCATGTCCCGGCCCCGTGTTCTCATCTGCGGTACGTACTCCCTCTTCTTGTTGGCAGTAGCTGATCCTAGCCAACCCCGCCACCGGCCTCGTGTGGACCCAGGAGGACTGCGCCGACAAGTTCAAGGACATTGCCGATGTCGTGCAGCTGGCCTCGTCGTCGCGCGACGAGTTCTTCAACGACTGGGACGCCAAGTACAAGGGCGTGACGGCCATCTACAGGCACAACGACTCGGCCTCGGCCCTCGGCTTCTTTGACAAGGCGTTCATCGACCGTCTGCCCGAGAGCGTCAAGCTCATCGCCCACAACGGCGCGGGCTACGACCAGATCGACGTTGCCGCCGCGACCGCGCGCGGGATCCAGGTCTCGCACACGCCCAAGGCTGTCGACGAGGCGACGGCCACCGTCGCGGCGTACCTCACCCTGTCGGCGTTGAGGCAGTTCCACCGCGCCGAGACCAACGTGCGCACCGGCAAGTGGAAGAGCGGGCTCGTGCCGGCGCTCGACCCCGACCAGAAGACGGTCGGCATCGTCGGCATGGGCGGCATCGGCTCGGCGTATGCGCGCCGCATGCTGGGCTTCGACATGAAGATTGTCTACTACAACCGCCGCGAGATCTCGCCCAAGCCAGACTTTGAGTGCACGTACTGCAGCAGCCTCGACGAGCTGCTCGCCCAGTCCGACGTCGTGTCCCTTAACCTGCCCCTGAACGAGCGGACCAAGGGCTCGTTCGGCCGCGAACAGTTTGCCAAGATGAAGAAGGGGAGCGTGCTCATCAACACTGCGCGCGGCGGCGTCGTGGACGAGGACGCGCTCATCGAGGCCCTCGAGAGCGGACACCTCTTCTCGGCCGGCCTCGACGTGTTCCCAGACGAGCCCAACGTCAACCCCCGCCTGGTCGCCAACGACAAGATCACCCTCCTCCCCCACATGGGCACCGAGACCAAGGACACACAGCGCAAGATGGAGCTGCTTGTGCTCGACAACATTGCATCGTGGATCCAGGGCAAGGGCCTCCTCACCCAGGTCGCCGAGCAGAAGTAGGTGTGTTAAAGTTGCATGTATTTTGGTAGTTTGTGATGTAGTTGGTTGCTCGGCTTGGATGTGCGGTGGTCTGCGAGATGAGTCCGTGGCCGGCATCGTCAAGGCGAGAGAGAGCAGAGTTCGCCGGCTGGCGAGCCACCGCTCGTGCATTCCACCATCCCGACTGTGTCCTGTAACTCAGTGGACAGTCCATTATCTCCAGCGCTGATCTGACATGTGGCTTCGAGTTACCGCCGGCCAGCCTGTCGCTGGGCGAGGGGGCGGGACAAGGCCACAGGAGAAGGGGTTAATGTCACGACTCCTGCCATGTATGTCAAGGCTCTTTAATTCGCGCAGCATTCCCAAGGCTCAATCCAACCTCGCGGGAGTGGCAAGGTGCCCAAAACAATGTACGCCATCCGCGAATCAAGCTCATGAACCGCGAGAGTGGGATCTTCGAAGCGATAGTCTCCACGGCAGGCACTCCACGGCGGCGGCACTCAACGGCGGCGACACTTCACATCAACTGGCACCAGACTCAAGTTGTAGGTAAGCTTCAATGTCGGTTGCTGGACTGGTAAGCAGTGTGAGCAGGTCAGCAGTACCACTGAACTATACGCACAGGGCCAGCCAGACAAGTCCACAACGCAGGAAGAAATTGGCCCGAGGCGGTTGTTGATAAGCCCGGAGCGTGAGGCGAGAACCCTGGAGTGGCAGCTGGCGAGAGTGGCACGAGTCCGGCTCGTTCTCGGGTGAAGCTACGGCAGAGCAGTCCATAGCTGCCACAGCGATAATCAACCTCGTGGTGAGCTCCGATTGGTACGGCCGGCAGGGTCTGCCTTCTGCCTTCTGCCCTCACTTCCAGCTCGTGCTTGGGTCTTGTACTGGCTACGCGCTTGGGTCTTGTACGGACTCACCATTCGTGGCTGACTGCCCTCCTCTCGTCACTGGGTTTGCTTGGCGGAGATTCGCACTACGTCTTACACGACCATCCTCAGCAGAAGCGAGCGGGGAGCTCCAGGACTCCATAACTCCAGAACCCCAGAACCCCAGACCTCTCCACTCTTCAGACGACAAGCCGATAATACGCTGGCTAAGGCAGACATAGCAGTGTGTCCATGCGGGATCCAGCCTGGGCGTCGTACTGTAGTTCTCTCCCTCGTGCACTACCTCTCAATGTACTACCTTCGCAGTGCGCTACCTCCTCTCAGCATCAGTGCACATCAGAATTTGTAAGCTCGCATGCATAGACGTCAGACAGCGTGTCCTGCACTCGTCTACCGGCTCGGGCGCTTCGTAGCGCCGCTTGCATCGCGTCCTCGGTCCGCCCCCTGACCCAGATCATGGCTGCCTCCTGATGCACGCTGCATGTTCCGCACTGCACGGTTGCAATGTTCACAGCTGGGCAACGCCAGCAGCGGGATGAAGCTAACGGAAGACCGGGAGGAAATGCTCCGCTGGCTCATGCAGCGGCAGCGTCGGGAGATAATTATTGAGCCAACTCGGGTCTAGCTCCGAGAGTGTGCCGAGAGTGTCGTGCCCTCGAGAGTGTGCCGCTGAGATCGTAGCGAGCCAGATCGTCAAAGCCCTGAGTGTCATGACCGGCTTGTGACATGGCCGGCTTGTGTCATGACCCACTTGTCATGACCCGCTTGTCATAGCCCGCCGAGACGTGTCACGCCGAACGCGTATGCCGCCGAGAGTGGCACGGTCCGCTTGTGTCAAACGGCTTGTGTCATAGCCACTTCATAGCCCGCTGCCATAGCCGCGTGTCGACCGGGGCTCAGATCCGGCTGTGACCGAGAACGTTCTAACAGGGTTATCAAGATTGCTCGCCCGCTTCTCAGCTCATCTCGACGGAGACCGCCTGGCGAATCGGCGCTGCGAGGTCTCCCCGCCAACCCCGCATCAGTTTCGGTCCGGTCCGAGAGAATAGCATTGGCGGAAGCGGGTGATCCGATTGTCGACCCAGATCGGCGGATCGGCGGATTGGCGGGGGTGCCCACCTGGGACTGCTGGAACTCCTACTCTGGGAACTGTGGGCTCCTGGAAACTCGGCCGCGAAGTGGCACCTCGAAGTGCGCCTCGAGCCCGCACCCCAAACACCTGTTCATGGTCTCGCGTGAGGCGCGCGGGATGGTTTCCGTAATATGCCGCGAATGTCGTAGAGCGGGCACCGGGGAGTTGGGTCCCACAACTTGGTGTCCCCACGGGTTGGTCCATAGACGAGGCGCCAGATAGGGCTTGGTCTGGTACATTCAGTACGTACAGCACGTACAGTACTGTGGGGCCTGGCTCCATTGTTCGCTCCCGATCTCGGCGTATGCCGTCAGTTCACGCGGGGCTGTTGTGCTGTGAGTCCCCTCACGCGCGGCCCTGCTCGGAGCCGCCAGCAAAAGTGAACAACCTCCGTCACGGTGATCATCGCGGCAGTCAGGTCTCGGAGTGGAGCGTGCGTCAATCGCGTAATGTCGATCAGGAATGGGGACATCCGCGCTCTGGAGCTTGTGATGTGTCAGGCACCCGACAGTCCGCACTCGCCCGCACTCGTTCCTATGGGCTGGGGACGTCGAGTGGGCAGCGTAGGGAGTGAGGAGTGAGGAGTGAGCAGATGGAACCCGGACAGAAGACCTGGTCAGTGGCGGAGAATTATGCCGGGAGGTGGGCGCTGACGTGATGCGGTTGGAGAATGGAGAATGGAGAATGGAGAATGGAGAATGGAGAATGGAGAAGGAGAATGTGTGTGGTTGCTATGAGGCATGTGCCTCAGCGGGTTAAATCCTAAGACACTGTAATGGGGTGCTCTTCACAGTCTGCCCCAGTTGGCGGCAGACTATCACAACGACACCCGCCACTAGCCCGGTTTGTATCACTAGCTGCTTACCGAGGCTGTGTTTACAGCATCGACAAGAAAAATGAGATCCGTCACGTGACGAGCAACTGATGTTGGGTTCAGGCCGCCACAGGGGGTATCACCGAGATCCCCGGCCAAGTCGAGTAGGGTATCTTCATATGCTTCTTTTGCCTCTTATGGCACTGCTGCCACTACCAGTGCAGCTGGCGGTGCGTGCACATCCTACGATGCTTCTTTTGTCACAGGCAGTCGCGTGCAAAAGCGCATTGTCTTAGTACTCTTTCATGCATACGCTCTTTCCCCACTGCAACCAAGTTTGAGCCTACGGCACGACGCTTGCAGAATAGAGCTGAGGTGAGCAACTGCTACGCAAGCGCCCCTCGCCACTATCTAGGATCGCCACACCCGCTCAGCCAAGTGGTGGTCCGGCTATCTCTAAGCTTAAGTCAGCAAATCTGACGCCTTATGAACCAAACCCCTGTCAGAACATGGGAAGGCCCTTCTCTCGCGTTCTGGACCGCGATTGCGGCCTTGAGAGGATGCGTGATGCACGCCCCGGCTACGCAAGCTTACTCTTGCAGCATGGCGCATGCAGTTGTTGGCATCGGCGAGGTCGGCCGGCGCCTCAGGGAATCCAGGCGTGTCGACGTGTCGGTCCAGATTCATGAGTGGAATCAGGGGGCGAGCAACGGGCCGAGTGGAGCAAGCTCCTTCTGTGCCTGCTGCGCGTCCACATGTCCACTGTCGTCGCACATGTCCAAATGTATGTCATTGGAATGTGGGGTTGGCCATATCCAAGCAGACTGCGACTAATGTATACATATGTGGCCATCCGTATTCATTCTGGGCTGTCCCGCAGGTACGATGCAGCGAGGGTCTAATGAACGGCTCAAGGTCCACCACATCTGGCCACACCCGTGCGGGCCACCCGACAGCCCGGCACGAGCGCCTCCGTCCCTGTGCTCGTCCCCTCATCCCCCGCCCTTGCATCTGTCATCATCCAACATCCAACCGGAAGCGCCCAACCCAAAGGACCCGGCCCACATGTTCCTTAGTGCCTGAACACGAGCGTGCCGTGCCGCCAAACTCTTTTGTCTGCCAGCTGCATCTAGTGGCGGGTGTACAATGCCAGAGATAGGATAGCGGAAACACACTAGACAGGGGGGTGGCGGTGCAGGTGCAGTGCAGGCAGTGCAGGTGCAGTGCAGGCAGTGCAGGTGCAGTGCAGGTCGAAGTTGGGTAGCATGCCGACTGTTGTCATGGCCTGAAACGGAGGGGTGTGACGCGTCATAGTCGTCACAAGTGGTAATCGTTGGCACGGGCTGTCAGGCTGCCACGCTCCACACTGTACAGGCTGCTCGGCACAGGCGACTCAGGTGGCACCTGCGAGCGTTTGATAGACGTGCTCGTGGTCAGGTTGGTCGCGTGTCGGTGCCAAGGGCAGTCAGTGGAAGCTCGGTCGTGTTTAGCGCACCGTGATGCGTGATCGTGGTGAGTGGCGATGGGGTGGAATGCGCTGGGACGGCGGATGTGACAGGGCGCAGTGACTGCACTGACTCGACTGCCTGGCCAATACGTGACTCGGAGCGATTCAGCTCATGCCAAGTGGTGGGATATAGTACCTGATGCCGATGCCTGACGCGGGATTCAGCCGGCGAAATGGATCGTGCAAGGTGAAAAGAGAAACTTGAGACATTGACTCGTTCTTGTTGTCGTCAGACAACGAGATTGGGTCAAGCGGATTCGCACCCCATCGCGTCAGGGCCACGTCGGTATTGTGCCTAGTCTTGGCGCGCGTGACACTCAGGGAGAATCCAGAAGGCTCTTGGTCACGGCTGGAGCAGCCCTGAACGAGGGCGTCATTCCTCTTGGCGGTTGGGCGCGGTGCACCTGGCGCTTTCCATTCTTGTCAACACCTAATCCAATCTACATTAGCCAATTTGCCACCCACTCACCCTCATGCTCACGCTAGTCTGCGCTTCGCTCTCTTATTTTGCTGGCCGTAAATTCTTTCATCCAGTCACTGATTTCATATCCTGCCCTGTCTGCCACAGTTTCCCACGGTTTCCCACTACTTGATCTTTGGGATGGTGCAAAGCGTGCCGTGGAACTGGCCTGGTAGAGTTGCCCAGTGGAGCGGTACAATTGTGTGGGAACTGTGTGTTTTTAGGGACGACGCGTTGCTTTTCATGTCAATGAGGCTCAGGGCGTCTGTCTCTGTCGTCCATCCCATCCAGGCTAACTAGACCCCGTGCAACCCAACCGGTCGAGGCCTGAGCGCCAAACGTCTTACCCATCCCGGCATGCCCGGCATGCAAGAGGTGGTAACCCACGGGCTCATCCACCGGGGGAAAAAAAAAGTAAACAAAAAAAGTCTTGGCCCATAAGCCTCTGGCGCCAGAACCGTTTCCAGGCCCTCAGAATATTGTTCATTGCCAGTCGTTGCCAGCAAACCCAATGAGCCAGAAGAACTAATCAACCTTCCTCCACTTGCCGTTACGAGTCGCGTCGCGGGTCGGCGGGCCAGCCGTACGGGACAGAGCCGCGTAACTGATGCAATGTCCCTCGCCCCTCCCCCCTATAGTCCTCGACCAAGACGGGTAGGTATGTAGACAATCGGCAGTGACAGAATTTTGGTCCCCTGTCCCTGTGTGTGGTATGAGAACAGTAGTCAGAACAAGAGCAGAGCACCAGAGGCGAGGTGGCGTCCGGCGGTATTCACAGGCGCCATAGCGTTACCCCTTAACCACCACCCATCCAACAGACCTCTGTTGCGGTCCAAAGGCCAGTCGCCCGTGGCTTTGGTCGTTCACGGGCCGTACTAGGCAATCGGCTGGGCCACGGGTCCACACCCCACTACACCCAAACCGCACACACCCACTCAGACATCAACTCTCTGCCTTCCTCGCTCTGTCCCTCCCCTCCTCTCCCCTCCCCTCCCTCCATCCCTCCCTCAGTCTTCCCGCCACCGCCACCGTCTCTCTTCCTCCTTGCTCCTTTCTTCCACACTTATTCTCCCTCTCGTCACTTTCTCCATCTTGACATCTCTCTTCTTCTCTTCTAATACTCTACTTCCAAACCTCGACTCTCGTCGTCGTCCACACTCTATCTCTACACCCCATCACACATCGCAGCCTTTGCCGCTCAACATCTTACTCACCTTCCCTCCTTGCCACCACCTTCCCTCCATCACAATAATGTCCGCCCCCGTCGAGGAGACCAAGGTGAGTAGTATACCCAGGCTTCCTGTGCTACATTGGGCGTCTGTGTGTGGTCGTGTACGTCGCCGGTGGTTGTTGTCTCGTCCCCACGGCGGTCGTTGTGGTGTGTGGTGGCTCGGTGGCAACATGGCATCACCCTGGCTGGAAAGCGTGATGGTGTCCTTTGGATTCTTTGCACCTTCCTTCGGTGAAGCCAGTAGGCTGCGCTGGAATGCTGCACTTCGGACTCGGGTCCGGAGTGCTCTGGTCACCTGATGTGCTCTGGCGCGTGCTCCCTTATCTGGGCGTTTGCCACCGCCACGATGACGCTGCCGACCATGCTCACACACCAACATTCCTTGCCTGGCCCCAAATCATCCGGTCACCCTTCGTCCCATGACCATTTCTAAACATGCAGCCCGTCGTTGTCGCCGACGTCGAGGCGCCTGCTGCCGTCGTTGAGGTTGCCGCAGCCCAGCCCGAGGCTGCTGCTCCTGCTGTCGTCGAAGCCGTCCCTGAGGTAAGTGGTCTGCGGCCTCGAGCGCCGATCAAGGTGACTGACACGTCGATTAGGTTGCCGCCACCCCTGCCGTTGAGGAGGCTGTCGCTGCTCCTGCTGCTGAGGCGCCCGTTGCCGAGGTCACCGAGGAGGTCAAGCCCGCTGCGGACGCCGCCGCCGCCGTTCCCGCCGAGGAGACTCCGGCTGCCGAGGTGCGTCAACTTGGATCAATTACTCACCCGCGCTTTGGCTGATCTGTGCAGGACAAGGTTGAGAAGAAGAAGGTCAAGGCTGACAAGCCCTCGTTCTTCTCCAAGCTCATCAGCAACCTCAAGGAGAAGAAGGAGAAGAAGCCTGCCCCGGCCAAGGCGGCTGCTCCAGAGGAGGCTGCTGCCGAGGCCCCCAAGGTCGAGGAGGCTGCTCCCGTTGCCGAGGCCCCCAAGGCTGAGGAGGCTGCGTAAGTGTAGTGTGGAGCAACACCATTTTGAACATCAGCTAACAAGTTCCAGGCCTGTTGCCGCTGAGCCCGTTGCCGCCGCCCCTATTGAGATCGCCGCCGCTCCTGCCGCCGAGGCGACCGCTGCTCCCGAGGCTGAGGCCAAGCCCGCTACCGAGCCTTCCTCTCCCGAGAAGGACGACACTGCCGCCAAGGCCCTCAAGGCCGGCCGCCGTCTTTCGGCTCGTTTCACCGGCTTCTTCAAGCCCAAGGAGCACCACCACAAGAAGGAGGGCTCTCCTCCCAAGGAGGATGCGCCCAAGGACGAGGCTGCTCCTACCGCCCCCGTCACCGAGGACGCCCCCAAGATTGAGGAGCCCACCCCGGCTGAGCCCATCCAGATTGAGGAGGCCGTGAGTGGACATTTTTTGTGGCAAACTGACTTTTAGCCCAAGGCCGCCGCACCACCTGCTGCGCCCGTTGTTGCTGCTGCGGCTTAGAGTGATGACGAGTGAGATTGATTGGACGACCTGTGTACAACTGTCTTAAAATCCCCTTCTCCTAATGCACCCGCGTAGTGGTGTCCGTATTCGCCATCACCCCCTCTCTACCGCAACTTGACGCACGCATCGTGGCCCTTGTTGCTCGTTGCCTTGGCAGCGTTGACATACTAGTCACCTAATAGCCCAATGCATGAGTGTTTTCTGAATCGGAGTGAGAGACGAGTCGAGTCGAGTCTGAGATGGCAGATGGGATAGGATACGCAGATGGGATTAGGAGGGTCCAAGTGGGCAAAGTGGTGTGGTCGCCAGTGAGTGGAGGGTTGAGGGGTGTGCGGACCTTATATGGGCCGCCTATAATCCCACGTGCGAACCTCCACCAGGCTTCCAAGATTTCGGCGCTCTCGATGTGGTTGTTGTTGTGTTGAGTCGCAAACATTGCCCAACCCCAAGCCCATCATGTCCCAACAAACAACATCACGCGCCAAGCGCATTGGAGCTCTCCTGTTCTGCCCCGCGTGCGGAACGCTGCTCGACCTCCCCCGCGACGACCAGGACGAGATTGATTGCCACCAGTGTGGCCGGAGAGAGCCAGCGTCGTGTGAGTAGCAGGGTTTGCATGCCGCGGCTGGCAGATGGAGCAGCATCTAGACAATTATGGATGGAGAGAGGCGGTAGAGGAAGGTGGTGCATCGCAGTCAGCAGACCCAATTCTGACAATAGCGTACGAGAACCTGCCGACCAAGACATTCTCGTCGGCCAACGCCTTCCCGTCGGCGCTCAAGGCCAAGCGCGCGCTCGTCCAGAACAACGTGGACGAGGCTGAGGCTGCAAAGGACCGTGATCCGATTGTAGGTGTCTGCTCCTCTCATCTTCTCTCCCATCTCGCTTCCTCCTCCTCCGCCCTCCCTTCCCCCGTCTCTCACCTTGCTCGCCTTCACCTCTCGCCCTCACCTCGCCCGCCTTTATCTCTCCCCCGTCCCCTAATTTTACCCACCTTCCCCTTTTTCTCCCATCTCACTCAGCCCCCCCGCCTTCACCACCCCTTCCCTCTGCCCTCAACCCTCCGGTCCTCAACCCCCCCCTTCACATTTCCCCCTCCCCCGCTAACTCCAGGCAAACGAGCGCTGCGACAACTGCGGACACATCGGCATGTCGTACAAGGAGATGCAGCTGCGGTCTGCTGACGAGGGCTCGACGATCTTCTACAAGGTGAGCGTTGGGTGGGGGTGGTGGGCTGACGCTAGTGTCTCAGTTGTGGGCACCAGACGTCGACGAATAACTGATTGTATTTGGGTTGCGATGATGTTGGGTTATGCTATTGTTGGTTATGATGCTGTTGGGTATGGCTGGATGCGTCGATGACTGGGCAGTGGATGGCTGGGCAGGATGCGGATGGCTGGGCAGGATGCGGATGACTGAACAGTGAGAGGAGTGGATAACATGGAGTAGGTTTGGACGGATGCGCCGTGTGATTTTGTGTAGCTGTGTGTGAGATCCAACTGCGCCCCCGTTTGTCACTCCATGTGCGTGTTGGTTTTGGGTTGTGTACAGGCTGGCGCTGCTGTACGGCCTTGCATGGCCCACTCTTTGACATCACTCACCACCCTCGAACCTCGCTCATCACCGCAGCCAGATATACATCGCGTGAATTAGCTTATTATATTGTACTGTACCTATAAGCGTGTCTAGGTAGTGCGGTCAAAATATTCAAGAAGCGTTCAAAGATCAAACCTCTCGCTAGTCGACGTACATGGTCTGCCGGCGGACCCCGCCCCACGCGCGCGCCTTGAACGCCATGGCGACGATGAAACAGAGCACGAGGAAGGTCATGATCGTCGACGCCCATCCACTGCCCATGAGCGCCCACACCGACTGGCACTTGGCAAACGTCTGACGCGGGTCGTCACACGCCACCTTGCTGATGAGACCGGTGAGCGACGACACGCCGATGATGTAGAGCAGAAAGGCGATCGTAATTAGGACCAGGTGGCTCAGGATACCGAAGACGATGTGGTGGCCCGCGAACTGGAACCCGATGCCGAGAATCACTGGGGTCAGTATTCCAGTCGAGTCCCCATGTCGCCCTCCCGCGTCGCCTCGCTGGGCTCTGGGCTCGGAAGCCTCGCCGCGCCTCCCTCATGGCACTACTCACACGTCCAGATACACGTCCATACCGACGCCACGAGCGTGATGCGGATGCGGTCACGGTACCCCGCATTATGGTACTGCGGGTACCCATTCTTGTTGTAGTACGACACCTGAATCAGAGCGACCAAGCACAAGACGCACCAGGGATGCAGAAATGCCGAGGGTGACGATGCTCACGATAAAGAGAGCGAGGAAGAGGAAGCCGTGGATGATGCGGATGGCGCGCTCGTTCATGATGGTGGTGGCGATGAGATGAAGATGGAGAGATGGAGCGATAGACAGACGAAATTGCGGGGAGGGGGTGGCTGGATGGCCCGTTCAGCCCGTGCCCCCATTCCCGCCATTCCTCCCATTTACTCGTTAGCGGCTGCGAATCGGCCCTCAATTTCTGACGTCAGGTGCTGCTGTTCGGCACGTGCTTTCTCCACCACCGCTAAAGCATCGACCGTCCTTGGCCTTGGTTCACGTGTGGGGCTAGATACGTGATGATGAAATGCACGTTGCACGCTGCTCCGAGCGCCGGACCCTGTGTATCACTCCATGTCCGTGCTGGGCGCCAAAAGGGCCTGATCGGGTGCGATGTATTCTTGGAGCCGCCGTCTTCCGGAAAGCTAAAGTTGAGCCTTATATGACGTAGTAAGCGAGGATGAGCTCGTGGTGAGTTTGTGGTGAGCGCATGGCAGTTCGTGGCGATGGGTCCTGGATGATGAAGAGGATGAAGAAGACGAGCATGGGATACGGAATGCCGCCGGCCTGGTGGCCCAAGCGTCCCACATACTTGGCTTCAGAGGTGTCTGTCTGCCTGCAGTAGACGTGGAGAGAGGACCGGGGTTTAAAGGGCGCTCTGGGAGAATACAACACCGAGAAGCAATGAGTAGACGTACAGTAGGCGCTTTCGTTGCGCCAGCGGGGCGGTGACCTCACTCACGACGAATACCGCGCCTGGTGCTGAAACACCTCGAGGCACAGCCCAGGCGTCGGCAAACTTTGGGCATATCCCCCAAGGAAAGGAAGAGACGAGTCATGCTTGGGGCGGAGGGTGTTAGAGTCGGAATAGAATTATGCATCGTTTCGAGAGGCTTTTGAGGGGACACTCTCTCAGGACTTGTCGTCGTTTGCACACAAGGGCTCAACCTGGGCTGTGCACCAACAGACACAGCTTGCTTCATCCATCCACCACCCCTCCTTCATTCCCCCCCCCTCTCATCTCACTTCATCCCCCGTCCCATCTTTCACTCATCTTGCTCTCCTAAACGCACATTTCCATTTCGCTCGGCGCGGTTTGCTCTCGCGCTCTATCCCGGACACGAGCGCGAGCAATCATTACAACAGCCATCTTCATTTCATCTCATCATGCTCCCACCATCAAGACGACAGCTTGCTGCTGCGGCTGTATTGATACCGCTCGCCGGTGCACAGCTGGCCAACACTTTCCGCTACGTGGGTGACGCAGGCGTCAGGTGAGTCCCTTCAAGATAGATACATGACCCTAACACTAGTGCTCAACAGCTCTTCCTCGGCGCACCGCACAAGCTCTACTTTGTTGACAAGGCGGAGAACAACCCGGCACAGATCAATGGTCACCCAGCATGGGCATCCGAGGTTGACACGCGCACCTGGAAAGCACGGCCGATGGACATTAAAACAAACGCGTTCTGTGCTGGAGGAACGGTGCTGGGCGACGGCACTTGGCTCAACGTTGGCGGCAATCAGGCTGTTGTCGCTGGTGGCGTCGGCGCGTCCGATGCTCCGGGATCGCCAGCCGATGCCCAGCAGGGTAACAACGTGTATGGGAACGCGGACGGACGCAAGGCAGTGCGCACACTCTTGCCTACGGATGACGGGAAGGCTGAGTGGGTTGACGACCCAGAGAACTACCTGCCGCACGAGCGGTGGTACCCGACCCTCGAGACTCTCGAGGACGGGCGCGCCATTATTTTCGGCGGTTGCCAGAACGGAGGATATGTCAACGACGCCAACCAGGACAATCCGACGTACGAGTTCTTTCCCAAGGACAATTCGGGCTTGACGACGCTGGGCATCCTCACCCAGACTCTACCAGTCAACCTGTACCCTCTCGTATGGCTCCTCCCGTCCGGTAACATTTTCATCCAGAGTGGTTGGCAGGCTGTCGTCTTCGACTACAAGAACAAGGTCGAGTACCCGATCGCCAACATACCGGATGCTGTGCGTGTGTACCCCGCGAGCGCCGCCACGGCTGTGCTCCCCATGACGCCCGCCAACAACTGGACGGCCTCCATCCTCTTCTGCGGTGGCACCAACCTCCAGAACGACCAGTGGGACCCAAACACCCGCAATATTGTACAGGTCCCGACCGAGCGATCGTGTGTCAAGATCCAGCCCGACGTAGATGCCGCTTGGTATCCGGAGGACGCGCTCGACGAGGGCCGCTCCATGGGCCAGTTCATTAACCTGCCCGACGGCCGCCTCTTTTTCGTCAATGGTTGTGGGCAGGGAACAGCAGGCTACGGGAACCAGTCGTGGGCTATCGGCCAGTCGTACGGTGACGTGCCCCGCCTCACGGCACACTACTTTGACGCATCCCAAGACCGTAACAAGCGTTGGTCGACCGCGGGTACATCCAACATCCCCCGCATGTATCACTCGTCCGCAGTACTCATTCCCGACGGCTCGGTGGTAGTGTCAGGTTCGAACCCTAATGCGGACTTTGTCTCTGCCAACAACCCGCCGACGACCCCGAACAACAACTACAAGTACTTCAGTGACACATCGATCGAGGTCTTCTACCCCGACTATTGGGACAAACCGCGCCCGGCGCCCACCAACATGCCGAGCGTCATTTCCTACGGGGGTGACGGTTTCGACATTGAGCTCACCAAGGCTGATCTGGCCGACACGACGGCCAACATTGCGCGTACTAAGGCGGTCATCATTCGCACAGGTTTCTCAACACACGCTCTCAACATGGGTCAACGGCACGTCGAGCTTCAGACCAGCTTCAGCACCAACGACCTTGGTGGTGCTACGCTGCACGTCGCCCAGCTCCCGCCCAACCCAGCTATCCTCGCGCCGGGCCCTGCCATGTTCTTCGTCGTCGTCAACGGCGTGCCGTCCAACGCGTCGTGGGTCACGATTGGCGATGGCAAAGTCGGTCAGCAGAACATTGGTGCGACGAGCAAGCTGCCGCCGCCTACGTGGAGCCAGGAAGTTGCAGACCAGGCGGCCCAGCTGAACATTGGATACTAGTTGTAGGACGTGAACACTACGTAGAATGTACTGTATTCTTTGGCGACATGAACATGTTCGGCAGGGTAGTGAGGCTGGCAGGTCCGTTCAGGACTCACCGCACATGGTGGAGGTGGAGGCGATTCGTCGGCCGAAGCGTCAATGTCGCGACAGAGTGCACCGGTCCTTGCACATTGTCCAACTGTCCACCGTCAACTGACGCACAATCACCATGGCACCTAAGGGCGGAAACGCAAAGAAGGAGTCTGGCCGAGCCAAGAAGGCCGAGAACGAGGTAGGTAACGGGGTGGTGCGGCATCGCATCGATATGGCTCGGAATTGAGCCTGAGCAACGAACTGGCAACCTGACAGCAGGCCAAGAAGGCGGCCGACGCAACCAAGGCCAAGGAAAAGGTCGAAGCGGACAAGTGGAAGACGGGCTGTGAGTCTGTACGCTCCTCCTCTAACGCCAGCAAAGGGCACGTCCAAGGCGGACCTCGAGGCGGCCAAGAAGTCTGAGTTGGCCGCCAAGAAGGCCGAGCGCGACCGCCTTCTGGCCGAGGAGGAGGCTGCGCTGCCCGCGAAAAAGAAGGCGCCGAATGCCAAGGACAAGAAGGCGGCTGCGGAGGCCAAGCTCAAGGCCCAGAACATTAGCATTGCCGCTGCGTTCCGTACCGACGACCCGGCAGGGCTGCGGCGCGACGAGGATCGCAAGGTCGACGAGCTGAGCGCGACGGGCATCGAGGGCATGCTGGAAGCGATGGAGGTCGTTAATTCCAAGACGAGTGACCAGGCCATGGGTGCAAAGGTGAGCTCTCCGCTTCAAAACCTCCTCTCTCCTCTTCTTCTCTCCTCCCCCCTCTCTTCCCCCACTCCCTCATCTCCTCCCCTCCCCCCTACGCCCCCCCCTCCTCACTGACCCAAGGCCGGCGAGATCGAGCGCCACCCCGAGAAGCGGTACAAGGCCGCGTTTGCAGCATATCTCGAGCGTGAAATGCCCAAGCTCAAGGAGGACGTAGGTCACAGAACACGCAGTCTGACAGCAGCACCCTGGCCTGCGCCAGAACCAGATGCGCGAGGTGCTGCACAAGCAGTTCCAGAAGGCGCCCGAGAACCCGTTCAACCAGGTCAGCGTCGCTTACAACGCGAGCAAGGACGACCGCCTCGACACACTCAAGAAGACGATGAAAGCGCGCGAGGACAAGTACCGTGTCGACAGCGAGTAGGTCTGTCGTCGGCTGGAGGAGAGAGTCAGGAGAGGCAGGAGATACTCGTGGGTACAAAAGGGTAGAGTAGACATGCATACGTAGCGGTGACCGGTGTGAGGGAGGGTAGATGGGGAGAGACGTAGGCCGACCTCCTCGGTTTGTGTCCTAGTCATGCGCATCGCGAACCCACATCTCACGGCAAGAACCGAACAGGATACGCCGGACCTCTTCACTGACTGACAGCACCAACCACAAACAGATTCGCCCACCGCCACAATTGCTCAGTATGCTAGGTCGAATGTCACATCCCCCGTTGTACAAAGCAAAGAAAGCCGATTAAGCCTTCTGCTTGGCCGCGCGACGAGCGTCACGCTCCTGCGCGACGTCGAGCTTGACACCCTTGCCCTTGGGAAGCGAGATCTGGGCCTTGGCACCCTCGCCAATGACGAAGACGTTGCCAATACGGGTAGCGAAGGTGTTGTCAAGGACGTCACGGATGTGCACAATGTCGAAGCCGCCGAGGTGGCGCTCCTTGTGCACAATGACACCGGAACGGCCCATGTTACGGCCGCCGGTGACCATGACGACGTTTCCGGGCTCAAACTTGACGTGGTCGACAATCTTGTTCTGGACAAAGTCGAACTTGACCGAGTCGTTGATCTTGACGTCGGGCGAAGGGTAGCGGATGGTGCGGCCGTCGTGGGTGACAATGTGGGGGACGCCCTTGGCGCCGAGAGCGACACGCTTCACCTTGAGGAGCTTGAACGAAGCCTCCTCGGGGGTGATGCGGTGAACGACGAAGCGGCCCTTGACGTCGTAAAGGAGACGGAAGTGCTCGCCCGAAGCCTCGATCGAGATCACGTCTGTATGTTAGAAAACTCACTTCGCTCAAGAAAGAAAAATGTCCAGAAGGACTGGTCTCTCCGGACCATCACCCACCCATGAAGCCAGCGGGGTAGGTCTCGTCGGTGCGGACCTTGCCGTCAACCTGGACGAGGCGCTGCTTAAGGATAGCAGTGACCTCCTTGCCGTTAAGCGCATACTTGAGGCGGTTGCGGAGGAAGACCGTGAGGGGGAGCGACTCGCGGAGCTTGTGGGGACCCGGCGACGGGCGGGGCGCGTAAGTTCCGCCGAGCTTGTCGAGGAGCCACGACGAGGGAGCTGCGAGGCGCTTGAGGTGCTTCTTAGGACCGCGACCCTACATGTCAGAAGGTTGTTGAGGAAATTTCGCGGCATCGACATCTCGGCCGGAGAACAACAAGGAGAGGCGCGCAGTGATCTAGAGCCGCGCAGAATGAGAGAGCAGTGGCCAGGCGCCCGTAGGCCGTTGCGCGCACTCTCTTCACTGTCCCGTCCATTCGGCACCAAGTCCCGCGACCACACCTCTTCCTTAGACTCATGCACCGGGACCCGCGATCACCAGCTCGCGCGACACACCCGGCCCGTCCTGGGCGTCGTCGGGCAGCGCACTCTCGAATGTGTTGTTCTCCGCCGATGCCGTCGATGTCGGGTCGCTGCTACTCACCATTTTTGGTTGAAGGATGAAGTTGGCAGTGCGCGAAGCTCTCGACCTCGACCACCAGCCGCAGCCAGGCGGAGAGTGTGGCAGGGCTGGGTGCCCGGCAAAATCCTCCAACTCCGAGCGTGGCGATTTATCGCCGATAGGATTTTACCACCGACGCACGTGGGATCAGGGATAAGGAACAGATGTGACTCTGCCCCACTTCAGTCAGGGATGGTCAGAGTCGACGTCATCCGATTCCCAGACTCGACGCGACGACCTCCACATCCACAACCCCCCACCCCCCCACACCACACCATCTGCCATGTCTGTTGATCTCGATGCCGCCCTCAAGTTTGCCATCTCCATCGCCAAAGAGGTCCGTTAGACCTTGAGTCCACTGACAGCAGGCTGGTCAGATGATGCGAGATGGTCAGGCCCGCCGCTTCTCCCAGGACGCGAAGCAGAAGGAGAAGGCCAACTCAGTTGACGTTGGTCCCATCAAGGCCGGACTGACGCCAGCTTGTCACTGAGTGTGACCAGCAAGTCGAGAAGTTCCTCGTCGCCAAGATCAACGCGCAGTACCCTGACCACAAGTTGTGCGCTACCAAACTGAGTGAAGCTCACTCCAGCATCGGCGAGGAGTCGTATGATGGCGAGGAGGTCACGGGTGCCCCGACGTGGATTGGTAAGCTTCTACTCGGAGATGTCAGCTGACAACCAGTTGAGTGAGTGGACGGGTGGCAGGCAGCTCACCCCAGCCCCATTGACGGCACGACCAACTTTGTGAGCTCTCCTGTCGCTGCTCCTGCTCACACAGATCCACGGCTTTCCCATGGTCGCGACTTCCATCGGTCTCGCCGTTGGCGGCGTGCCTGTCCTCGGCGTCATTTATAACCCGTTCCTTGACCTCCTTGTGCGGCTCAACCTATCAGCGCTGATGACAGTACACCGGCGCCGAGGGACGCGGCGCGTACATGAACGAGAGCATTAGGCTGCCTACCGCCGTGCGCTCTCTCGATTCCCTGAGCGAGGCTCTGTGAGCGATTGTATCCTGTATCTCAGCTAATCCCAGTGTCGCAGTCGAGTACGGCTCGTCGCGCCGCGACCCTGCGCTTTCCAACAAGCTCGACACGTTCAAGCGCCTGGCCGGCGACAAGCGCGACGGGCACAAGATGGTGCACTCGCTGCGTTCGGTCGGCAGTGCCGCGCTCAACGTCTGCTTTGTTGCGGCTGGGCAGCTCGACGCCTACTGGGAGATTGGTGTGAGTCATCTGCAATTGGGGTGTCTAGCTGACAGCAGTGCTGGCCTTGGGATGTCTGCGTGAGAGCCAAACACGGGAGCCCCACACTAATCGCAGGCTGGCATGGCCATCCTCAAGGAGGCAGGCGGCGCATCGTATGCCGGTAAGATCACCGAGAAGGGTTTCTCGGGAGAGCCGAATGCCGCCATCATGGGTGCGTCTCCCAGCTGCATGTCGATGTCTTTTACTGACCGAAGCCGGCCGCAAGTACCTCTTCGTCCGCCAGGTGCCTCCTGCCAAGGTAAGTGGGCTCTCGCTCACCGCTCACACTCTACAGGGCAAGACGGTACGCGCTACCCAGTCAACCCTCGCGCAGGAGTTCTTTGACATTATCGAGGAGTGGGACCCTGCGACGTAAATCGATGTGGATGTAGAACGGTAGAAACTAGAGGATGCATTGGAATAGTACCGAGAGAGCAGCAGCAGAAATCCCCCACCAGTTCACTCTTTCCCCGTAGAGCCATTCAGATAACTTCAGATCGCTTGGATGTGAAGAAAAACGAGCAAAGTAGAGAGAAAAGTTCAGGAAATGTCCCGCTCCACCCGCGGACGCCACGAGAGTATCCCGCTTTGTCACAAGTGGTCACACGCCAGCCGACTAAAGCCAGCGTGCGCCTGGGCAGAGAGGTATAGATCTGGCCCCTCTTTCCCCGTCGTACACCAGTGGAGTTGGGTGTAAAACGTGAATAAAGAGGCTGTGGGAAGGGAAGGAAGGGTAGGAGGAGGTAAGACGCGGTAAGCCGCAGGCGTGAGTTGGGTCGAGTCTGTCAGCGTGGAGCCATGACATGGACGTTGAATGTGTCGACATGTTGAATGATGAGGAAAGTGTGGAAGAGCAAACGAGGCCTGCTTTCGAGTTTATGAATGTCTGCAAGTATTGGTAGGGTAGGAAAGATTGGTTGGTGCCGATTCAACACGTGGCTATTGACGTGTTTTTATCAGTCATGTTGAATGTCGGTTCGAGACAGTTTATTTGTGTTTTGGGGTTGGAATGAAATCGAGCATACAATGGCGTCATCGACCTGATTAGATCGGTGTGGAATCCCAACCTCCACCCCCGCACTTGCCTTTTTGGGCAGTCATAGCTGTGAGTTAGGTTCAGTAAATACTCCGCACTGTTTGCCGTTGTCAAGGATAGAACCGCAGCACTGCGCCAGCATGCTGCGCGTCTGGAGCCGACGTCTCGCCATCGGATGGTTTTGCTAATTGGATTGGAAATGGGTCTGTTGGGTCTCCTGGGCTTACCCTCCTACCCTGGTTGTTCTGTAGGATTGGGACCGATTGCCTGCTCGAGTGCCCTGATACATCATTCAAACACCAGAAACTGACATCGAACTCCGTATCACCCCCTCAGGGCTTTTGAAGTATGCACTTGATCGGAAGTCAACATCAGGTTGAGGAGGATTAAGAGGGCGGCTACGTCATTTGCCCTGTCTGCTGCCGCTCTGAGCGTCGGATTACCTAGATGGATGCACGTCTGATGGGATGGCGGGTTGAATACCCATCTCTAATGCTCAAGCACAGCTCGAGTGCCTGGGTGTCACACCACGGATACAAGCTCTAGCCAGCACTACGTTGGGATGGACTTTCCCTTCCATCTCAATACACTGTCGATACCCTCCCCCTCCCCTCTCCCACCTCCCTCTCAACACACCTCGGCCACCACCAACATTATCCCATTATCCAAGAGATATCGTTACTATCTTCTCTCTCTCCGACATCCACTCGATCCCCTCAACCATCCACTCTCTCATCCCCAACATTCTCTTTTCCGGACCACACTTTTCAATACTCGGCCAACGCCGGTATTAGTTACCGTTGTTGATCTGATCTCAAACCACACTCCTTCCTTCCCCGCCTTCCTGTTCTCCAGCCTACCGCCAGAGAGGGAGAACGGTGACCATGGCACAGGATCCTCATCCAGGCGCAGCTCAAGCTGCAAACCTTGACCCCAACGATGTCGCTGGCAGCCACCTGAACTCGCGCCAGAAGGAGGCCATCGCCGACGTTGTCGCTCACGATGCTTCCAAAGGCGCGACCGTCTACGTGAGTCAAAGCGTATCCGTTGCGTGGCTAGAGATTGGCATTGGGCCCAGTTCATCGGATCCTCAATCAACACGCCGCGGCGATTGGGTGGGGTGGAGCAGGCTCGAGCTTGTTGGTGTGAGCGCGAGATCGCCTCCAGGAGATCCCGATGCAAGGGATTTGTTTCACGGACCCCAGTTGCACGCGGAATCCCGACGCTGTGTTGCCATGCCACATCCTCCCCTCGCTTCCATCCGCTAACACCCAGAACTTTGACTCCAGCGGGTCGTCTGAGGACAAGGCAAAGAGAGGCGGCCTGAAGAGTGTCTTTGGTGCTCCCAAGGCGATCGGCAAAGGGGTTGTGAAAGGTGTTGGCACCGTCGGCAAGGGTGCCGTCCAGGGCGTCGGTGCTGTTGGCGGCGGTGTTGTCCAGGGTGTGGGGGCCGTGGGCAAGGGCGCGGTTGGTGTTGTGACCAATGTCGGCGGTGTCGCTGCCGGTGGTGTTGGTGCAATCGGCGGGCAGGCCAAGAACGCTCTCGGCTCGATCCCAGGCATGGGCGCCCTCAAGGACGATCCCAAGGGCAGTGCTCGTGGTGAGTAGCCTGGAGTATGAGAAGCTTGGTCGATCGTCAAACTAGGGGCACAGTCCGCACATGGTCAGGCTGCTCGATCGACCGTACACGCCTACAACTGATGCTCCCTACCTGAGAGGGGAAGAGGATGGCCTGGAGAGCCCGCGCTGACCCTGCGCAGCCGTCGCCATTGACTTGTCGACCTCTGCCGATGCTCCGAAGCCTACCATTTCCCTTGAGGATGCTAAAAAGGCATTAGATGCCCATACTGTACGTTTGCTCATCACACATCCTCCTTGCACCTACTTACCCTTCACCTCGATCCTTGAAACCCACACTCCTTTCACCATTCACTCATTCATACCCTCATGGGCCCGGCACTGACCTCGCAGGAGGATGACATCCCCGGCACGATCCCCAAGACTGTCCTGCCCGGTATTCCCCAATGGGTACGTATCCTAGATCTGTGCGCGCGTCGAGACTGACACCACCGACAGATGGGGATCGGTTGGAAGGAGGTCGCGGGCATCTCTGGTCAGGGCAAGCACGACGCCGAAACGCAGCAGGAGCTGAGCATTCTCAGCAGCTACCTGTGAGTGTTGCAGTGACCGCTCCTCGAGGAGATGTGCTAACAGAACCAGCAAGGAGCAGTACTATGGCCAGTGGTGGCACAACGCTGGTATTGTGAGTGCAGTGGTGGTGGAGAAGTGACCATGTCTCTTTGGCGTGTTCAGCACTGACTTTAGATCTTCTTCGCCGTCATTGCGACCCGGTTCGTCACCTGGATCGGTTTTGGCTGGGGTTCCCTCTTCATCATTCTGGCCACTTGCGCCACCTTCTATTCCCTCTCGATTACACGTACCCGCCAGCGCGCCCGCGATGATATCCAACGCGAGCTCAGCAAGACTCGTCTTGTAACCGACAACGAATCGGCTGGCTGGCTGAACGGTTTCCTCGAGCGTTTCTGGCTTATTTACGAGCCGGTCCTCTCCCAGACCATTGTTGCCGGCGTTGCACCAGCTCTCGAGGCTAATTGCCCAAGCTTCCTCGAGTCGCTCAAGCTCAGCACATTCACCCGTGCGTTATTCCAAGACCTTAATCAGAAGCAGAGCTGACCCACAGTTGGCAACAAGGCGCCTCGCATCGACTATGTCCGCACATTCCCCAAGACGTGAGTTTGATAGCCCTGAAACGGGTCGAGACGAAACGCGTCTCGCGCCTGCCTTTCGATCACCACTGACGTCAGTCCCGACGATGTCGTTGTTATGGACTGGGCCCTCTCGTTCACCCCTACAGATGTCTCAGACATTACACCCATTCAGGCCAAGAGCCGCGTCAACCCCAAGATCATCCTCGAAATCCGTATTGGCAAGGGCGTGGTCTCGACGGGCATGCCTGTCCTCCTCGAGGATATCAGCTTCTCAGGCCGCATGCGCATCAAGATGACCTTCATGAACAACTTTCCGCATATTCAAAAGGTAGAGCTCAGCTTCCTTGAGCAACCCACGTTTGACTACGTTCTCAAGCCCATCGGTGGTGAGACCCTCGGCTTCGACATCAACAGCATTCCCGGTCTCGCCCCCTTCGTCCGGGACCAGGTCCACGGGATCCTTGGGCCCATGATGTATGACCCCAACGTCTTCACGCTGGACCTGGAGCAAATGCTGGCAGGCTCGCCCCTCGACGCAGCCAACGGTGTCCTCAAGATCCAGGTCATTGACGCTAAGGACCTCAAAGCCACCAAGTTTGGTGGCGGTGAGCCAGACCCGTATGTCTCGGTTTCGGTCGGCACCGGTGCGCCCGTTGCGCGGACGCGTACCATCAATTCGACAATGTCGCCCAGCTGGAATGAGACTCAATTCGTTCTTATCAAGTCCATCAACGAAGTTCTCAACCTCAACGTTATGGACTACAACGAAATGCGGTCCGACGCTCTTCTCGGCACTGTCAACCACGAACTCCTCTCCCTCGGCGAAGACGCCGAGCAGGAGGGCATTGTTAGCCGCATTCTGCTCACTGGCAAAGATCGTGGTGAGATGCGCTACAACCTCTCCTACTACCCGGCCATCTTACCGGAGAAGAACGACGACGGCACCTTCCAACCTGTCCCTGACCTTCCGTCCGGCATCGTACGTCTCGAAATCCTTCAGGCCAAGGACTTTGGTCTCGGCGATGGTGTCAGCGCTAAGGCTCTCATCTATCTTGGTAAGGGCAAGATGCCTATCCACGAGACAAAGGTCATCAAGAAGAATTCCTCACCCGCCTGGAACGACCACGTCGAGTTTATCTGCGCCGATAAGAACGTGTCTGTTGTGACCGCCCGCATCATCGACACTAAATCTGACCGCGAGATCGGCCGTGCCGCCATTCGCGTTGCCGATATCCTTGAAGCTAAAGAGAAGGGCGAGGACGGCTGGTTCCCACTTGCCAACTCGAGAGTCGCCAAGATCCGCCTCACTGCTGCCTTCAAGCCGGTCAATCTCCCAGGCTCTATCGACGGTGCGAGCTCGTACGTCTCCCCTATGGGCGTCCTCCGCATCCACCTCAAGAACGCTGTCGACGTCAAGAACGTCGAGGCCATGGGCAAGTCGGACCCGTACGCCAGGGTCATGATCGGCTCGAAGATCTTTGCACGCACCGAGGTCTGCGACGACACACTTAATCCCAACTGGGACCAAATCGTCTACGTCCCAGTTCACAGTCTCAAAGATAAGGTCACGATTGAGCTCATGGACTACCAGAACATCGGCAAGGACCGCAGCCTTGGCAGCGTCACTTTCAACGTTGCCGACATGGCTGTGGCGGACCCTGAAAACGCTGCATTCCCATACAAGTCCACCGGCCACTCTTCGCTTTCGGAGCGCATCTTCCTCGGCAAAAACAACCAATTCAAGGGAATACTGAACTTTGACGTTGACTTCAATCCGGCCGTTTCGCTTCGTGGTGGTGTATCGTTCGAGCCTGTGACGGACTACGCTAAAGCGGCTGCCAAGGCTGCCGCCGCAGTTAACGGTAACTCGCCTAATGGCACAACCAAGGCGGAGGGGACCGCGGAGAACCCCAGTGACTCGCCTACCGACGCCAAGGATGCATCCAAGGACAAGGCTGCGCCCAAGGACGCGCCCAAGGACAAGGACGGCAACCCGACCATGGAGGAGGACGCTCCGAAGCCGCCTCCTGAGAAGGGCGTAGTCATGACGACTGAGCAACTGCTCCAGTCACAGTCGGGTGTCCTTGCGTTCCAGGTCATCGAGGGCAAACTGGCGCGCAAGGGTGCAGTCGAGGTTCTCTTTGACGACGGCTACTGGCCTTCCTATACCTCTGAGCGTGCGCGCAGCGCTCACCAGCGCTGGGACCAGGTCGGCGAGGGTTTCGTTCGCGAACTCGACTTTGGCCGCATCTGGATCCGCATCAACGCGCACGATGACACTGACGCTGAGGACATTGTGGCCGAGATCCAGATGGGAACTCGCGAATTCCTTGACCAGGCTCTGAACAAAGAGACTACCTTCGTTCTCTCGGACCCTAAGGGTGGTGGAGACCGCAGTACAATCACGATGAGCGCGCGCTATATTCCCGTGCAAATTCAGCTCGAAGCCCGTGAGAGCATGAATGACCAGGGCGTGCTCTCCGTCACCCTCGTGAGCGGCAAGCACCTGAAGGGTGTGGACAGGAGCGGCAAATCGGATCCCAATGTCACCTTCCTCCTCAATAACGTCAAGGTATTCAAGTCGGAGACAAAGAAGAAGACGCGTGACCCTCATTGGAACGAGCAGTTCGAGACCGTCGTTCCTTCTCGTGTCCGCGCCAAGTTCATTGCCGACGTTAACGACTGGGACCGCGTCGGTAGCGCTACGCCCTTGGGCAGCGGTGTCATCGACCTAGCGGCCATGGAGCCATTCCAGCCGTCCAGCGTCGACATTCCGGTCATGCATAATGGCGACAACCACGGCAGCCTCCAACTCCAGATGATCTTCCGGCCCACGATCATTGCTCGCCGTAGAACCAACACAAACGTCTTTGGTGGTGCTGGCAGAGCTGTTACCAGCATCGGAGGTGCTGCTCTGGGCGCGCCCGTGACCCTTGGTAAGGGCGTTGTCCAAGGTGGCGGTGTCGTTGTCTCAGGCGTCGGCCGCGGTGTTGGCACCGTTGTCAGCGCACCCGGCCGCCTCTTTGGCAGGAACAAGAACCGCGCGTCGTCCGTGACGCAGAACCAGCACCAGGAGGTCCTGCGCGAGGAGGACGAGAGCCCGACAATGGGAAGTTCGAACTTAGCTGGCTACGAGATGGGCCAGGGCCCGGGCCAGGCTCCACAAGCTCCCCAGGCTCCGCAGGCGATGGCAGGACAGACCTCGGCTCCAGCTGGAACTACCAGCGGCGTGATGCCTGTTGGTCAGGATGCCACCACCCTTGCTCCTGAGGTTGCCGAGGCACCGCAGGAGCCTGGCACTCTCACCGTCTCTGTCCTCAGTGTGAAGGACGTCCAGCCTCTGGGCTCGCACTCTGCCTCGTCGTTGAAGCCCTACGTCACTGTCCGTGTCGCGAACAAATCGCAGAAGACCGACCACGTCAAGGGCACCGATGGCGACTTCAACGAGACGTTCAGCTTCAATCTTCCTCTCGGTACTACTCAGCTCTCCCTCAGCGTCTTTGGTGAGTGACACCTCTTCACACGGTACTGACCGGTAGACAAGCACACTCTCGGCAAGGACACTGAGTTGGGCGAGGCGACCGTCGACATCTGGCGGCACCTCCAGCCGGCGATCCCCACCGCCGATGTCTTCGTCGAGCTCACCCAGGGGTCGGGCCAGGTGAAGCTCCGCCTCGACTGGCAGGCGGGCATGCTGCAGCGGGGCATGTCTCGTATCCGCAGTCGTACTCCAAGCGTGAGCTCTAGGCAAGGGGTCGTGCCCGAGACCCCGCGCTCGAGCAGGTTTGGCATGACTCCTACAAAGAACAATGGTAACGGCCAGGGCAGCCAATAATCCCTGCCAAAGCGGTTAATGCAAGATACCCAGCTTAATTACATTCACGGAAATTCGTTAGGTAGTATTAACGCTCTTACGATGCGATATGATGCGACAGAGGCGTATGCATGCAGTGAGGAATGTAATTTGCTAATGGAATCGGAACTGGCTATACGTCGGTGACGCCGAGCGATACACCCTTGTTTCGTACACCACCCACGGAATTGTCGTCGCTGATGTGCTTTATGAGAGTGAAGTCGGTGATGCCAGGTGGGTAACCCTCAACCTTGCCCGCCACCTCGTACCCGTTGGCAATATAGAACTGTGGGGCTTGAAAGTCCCATGTCTGGACGATGGCGGCGACGCACCCGCGATCGCGAGCAATTCGCTCAGCCTGTCCGAGCAGATGACGGCCTAGCCCAACGCCGCGCTCGGCCGGTGCTACGAAGAGGTAGGTGATGTGCAGCCAGTGTGCCCAGGTATGTCCAACAAGGCCCCCGACGAGGTCGTCAGAGTCCGAGATGGTTGGAACGGCTTCGCAGGCGGAATAGGATGGCGTCTGGCTGCTGGGCGGCCTGGATACAGCTTGCACTGCCTCATAAATCGCAGACGGGCTTGGGTGGAAAAAGGGAATTGGAGGTGGTTGGGCGGGGGTCAGTGACCCAGACGGGCCGCCTCTCGAATGGGGTGAGTGGGTACCCGACGTATCCAACATGAGATTCCCTAGTGGGCCCTCCGACTCGCCATCCAGCGCCCACACATGGAGCGGCACTTTCTGGTCATCCTTGCTATCCCGCAGCCTTGCGAGAGCCGGTGACGCAGCGGTATTGCTAGCCCGTAGGCGGGCGTGTAAGGCAGCCCGGCAGTCGTAGTCGATGCGTTCCAGGATACGCATTGAATCGTCCTGACCAACAGAGATGCTGGATGTGGTGTTGTTAGCAATGCATGTGAGAAAAATCGTGTGAATCAACAGCAAGCCATGTCGGTTATGTGACGCAAAGCCACGGTCGGTCGACCGGCCCGCCGAAATCTCTCGATCTCCACTTGGTTTCATTCATTCCACCATGTCCACGATTGTTGACGCGCGCCCGCGCGGCAATTACGTCCCCGTCGACTGCCCCGAGTGAGTACGTGCGTGTATACGTGAACGATATGTGTGCGGCTGTCGACGCCGGTGACTGTGGGAACTTTGCCACCCACAGGTCGCAAGGCGGCTGATTACCGCCCCGTCCGGTGATTCTTCCAACCACGCAGGAGATTCTTCAAACCACGCCGGAGATTCTTCAAACCACGCAGGAGGCCAGCTTGGAGGTCCTTCTCGGACCTCTCCTTTCCACGTCTTCAGCTGCACGCGCTCACTTCCCCATGCTCCATGCATGCGAGAGGCCATTGCGCTAGTTGCACGCTACGCTAGACCGTTGTGCTCGCATCACCCGCGCTCGCTCACACCAGATGCGGCTCCCCACAAGAGTACCAGATCCCGCCAACATACATTGGGAATCTGCGCGTACGCTGTTCGGCATGCAAGGCCATGTTTGCGCACGATCCGGCGCGGCGCAGCAACAACGCGTCGCCAAACCCGCCGCCCAAGGCTTCCTCGAAGCGCCGCGGGATCGGCACGGACGCCAACCCCATCGATATGGCATATTATGATGTCCTAGGACTTGAAGCGAGCGCGACGAGCGAGCAGATCAAGAAGGCATACCGCCGGCTGGCAATCAAGCTGCATCCAGACAAGGTGAGTGCTTGGCCATCACTGCCTTCCTTCACGTTGCACACTGCACGCTCCACCCCCACTTTCCTCAAGCCTCCTTCTTCATCATGTCGTCGCCTCCGCCTCCAAGACTGCCTATCGATCTCATCCTTGCCCACAGTCCCCCAGCCCCAAACTCCCCGCCTGCTCACACCAGAACCGCGACGACCCTGATGCGGAGGAAAAGTTCAAGCAGATCAGCATCGCGTACCAGATCCTGTCAGACCCAACAACGCGCAAAGCGTACAATGAGTTTGGGCAGAAGAACGGCGGTGGTGGCGCCGATGGGGAGACACAGATCGACCCCGAGGAGGTGTTTGGTCAGATGTTTGGTGGCACGCGCTTCGAGGACCTCATCGGGACCATCAGCATTGGTGCGTACCTATCATCTCCACTCGCATGACTGCTCACACTCAGGCAAGGACATGAAGGACGTGTTTCAGCAACAGCACGAGGAGGAGGAGGACGACATTGTCATGGTCAACGGCAAGCCGCAACTGAGTCCGGCGGCACAGGCCCGCCGTGCGGAGCGCGAGCGCAAGCTGAACGAGGAGAAGGCAAAGGAGCGGGCCGAGCGTGTCGAGAAGCTATCTGCCAACCTCGTGCGCAAGCTCAGCATCTTCACTGAGGCTGCCAAGGGGCCGGACGACCCCCAGGTTGGGCCGAGCTTCAAGGAGATTTGCCGCCTTGAGGCCGAGGACCTCAAGGAGGAGAGCTATGGTGTCGACCTCCTGCACTCGATTGGCTATGTTTATAAGTCGCGGTCAGCCCAGTACTTGGTAAGGCGAACATATGCTTAGCTATGGGAATTGTGGGGTTAGCTGACTCCAGGCATCGGCCCAGTTCGCACCGCTCGGCTGGTTCCACGGCGCCAAGAACACGTTCAACGCTGTGTCCGAGGCGTGAGTCAGCTATTTAGAGTCGGCCACGACGAGTTGGATTGCTCACACCAGCGTGTCCACTGTCCGCTCCGCGCTTGAGCTCAAGAGTGTCTTTGAGAAGCTGCAGGCTGCTGAGCAGTCTGGCGTCTCCCCCGAGGAGTTGCGCAAGCTCGAAGAACAGGCTGCCGAGCAGGGCGTCCGCACGCTCTGGAAAGGTGCCAAGATGGAGGTCGAGAGCGTGGTCCGCGAGACGTGCGACAAGGTGCTCTCGGACCCCACAGTGTCGCGCGAGAAGCGCGAGCTCCGTGCGGCAGCTATGGGCTTGATGGGCGACGTGAGTCAGCTGTTTTCAACTGGCTTTCCCCTACTTTCAGCTGACATCAGGCTTTCACCTCCATCCGCGCAGGTGACTCGGGGCCGTCCGACGATTATGTGCGCATCGAGACAGCCGCCAGCAAGCAGCGCGACGCTGCGCGTGCAGGTGAGAAGCCCGATGTGCCGCCGCGCCCATACACTGCTCGTCAGCCACGCGGTGCGGCTCGGCCACCACCCCCACCACCCGAGTCCTCGCGGCCTTAGAGATGTGGGCAGGCTGAGCGATGGCGCTAACGCCAGCCAAGGGCCAGTAGGCTATACACTGTGTATAATCCATGTAGAGGAGGCCGTATTCATGTAATACATGTTCAACACCCAATGCAAGAAACCACCGCCAACATATCGCTCTCCCTCTCTTCCTCGAAGCCTCTCGTCTCACTCGTTCTCTATTGGTTCCTCGAGCAGATCTATGGAAAGGTAGAAGCCCTCCCACCCGTCATCGTCGGGATGCGCGTCGGCCCATTCCGCGGCAGCACGCACCAGCCGCGCGGCACGGGCTGCCTCGTCCTCCTCATCGTGCTCGGCAGCTCCGGCTGCACCGAGGGATGGTTCCGGGCGCCGTGGAAAGTCATTGGCAGGCGAGAGAACATCAATGTCCTCGTCTTCGGCCTCGTTCATCTTTCGTGCTGCGTCGTCTTCGTCTTCCTGATGGTTAGCGGGGAGAAGAACGACAGAGAGCCACGCTCCCCGTTCGCTGTGCACTCACAATGTCAAACTCGTCCTCGTGCTCGTCATACTCGACATTCTCGTCGAGCTCCTCGAATCCCGGTGCGAAGGCTGCCCAGTTGTCCGGCGAGCTTGTTTGCCAGATATGCACGTCACCCGAGTTCTCGACAGTCGCAATGATGGGGCGTGTTGGGTGCCACTGGTGTCAGTTCGATCAGTTAAGTTCAGCTAGCCCCGTAGGTCCCAGTAGCAGGCCCTCCGCGGCCTCGCGCACTCACGTCTGCATCCATCAAGCTCTCCTTCGGCCCCTCGAGAACTTTGACCAAAGCTCCTGCCTCGCGGTCCCACACGAACACGTTATGGCTCATCTTATGGCCCGCCCCGCCGAACACGTACTCGCCGTCTCCCGAGAACCCGACAGCATGCCATGGTGTGCGGTTGACAAGGTCCTGGAAGCGGTGGATCGGGGCGAGGGCACCAGTCTGCGGCGAAACAGTAAGGACGCGTAGAGCCCGGTCCGAAGAGTTGAGGATGAGATTCCTGGTGTGAGCGAGACCAAGGCAAAACGTACCGGCCGGTCGCGTCAAAAGCGAGCTGCTTGATCGCGCTCGTGCCGACTTTAATTCGGCTCTGGACGAAGCGTGAAACAGGATCAATAACAAGCACCATGCCTCCGTTCGTGCCTGCGTATATCCTCGACCCGCACGGCGACCACGCCGCGCAGGTCAGCGCTGACTTCTTCTTGGTCCCCTCTTCTTCCTCCTCCTCGCCCTCCATGGCATCCACCAGCACCCAGCGCTGGCCTGACTCGCTTGCGCTATGTCCTCTTAGATCTACCAGTACCACCTCGTTGCACGTCAGTGTGACGAGGATGATTCCAGCATTACGAGGGTGGAACGCGCCGGTGGACAACGGCGCGTCGAACCGCAACGTCCTTGAGCGGGACCATGCTGTGCGTATCCGCGGGCGGAGGAGAGGCGAGAGCCCCGCAAGGTCCCAGACGATCGCTGTGCCGTCCAAGCTGGTGGAGAGGAGGAAGCGGTTGTTGCGCGACCAGCTGGCGTCAGTGTCAGGCCGAGGTCATGGCTCACCTCAACCCCCCTGCGGCCTTGACATGTCCCTCGAGCTGGCGCACGATGCCGCGCGTCTCGACGTCCCATACCTCGACGAGGCCGTCGCTCCCCCCTGCTGCGAGATAGTGTCCCGCATACGGTCCCGACGGGTTGAAGCGCACCGAAGTAGCCTGCGAGGTGAGGGTGCAGTCGACCGCTTCGGGGTACTTTTGTGCAAAGGGGTCTGGTGTCAGTCGAGCAGTGTAGTGGGCCAACTGCGCTGACGGAAGCGGATCAAGCAACCGTGTGAAGGGACCTACTTAAGAGCTGCTGCATCGCTCGCAATGCGGATGTGGATGTTTTGAAGAACAATCTCGAGGTGGAGGTCTATCAGCCCGTTCCTCAATTGATCACAGCAGCAATCAGTTCCTCTTTCACACTTCACACTTCTACGCCCTCCCATCCAGCCTTCCTCACATCGCCGCCATGCAGCAGCAGCGGCCGACCCCATTCGTTCCTCCAGCACCTGTGGGCATCCCGCTTGCAGCGGTGTCGAGCCTGGTGCCCCAGCTGGCGACGGCGATCAACGATATCGATGTCCTCAAGGCCCAGCTCAGTGCGGGGAATGTGAACGCTACATTTCCGAGCTGGTAAGTCGCCATAACAGGCGCGGCTGGTGAGGACTGCACGACTCTGCAAAGCTCTCCGGTCCATCAGTCCCTTGTGCTTCTCGCTGCAGACCACTCACCGCGCCCTCGCCACCTCTCTTCCTCGTATTTCCACTCTCCTGGCTGCCCCGCCAAGTCATCCATCAGTTGCCGGTGCGCGACTATAACTGACAACAGGGACGACCTCCTGCAGCGCTACACGCTCCTCCTCTCCCGCGTTCAGTCGCTGAGCAAGTTCATCTCAGCCCCACCACCGAAGGGCACCGATCCTGCCCTCGCACACTACCTCGTGCACCCACTTGCCGCGTTGCCTCCAGACGCTGAGCAGTTAGCGCAAGATGTCCTATTCCAGGCGATCAACACGCAGGCGCTCCCCCTCGACTCACCTGCCACCGCAGCGTCAAGCGGGATGCTCGGCCTGGACACACTACGTGGGCTCGATGACGGCGCACTGCAGCGGGTCACGGACCGCTTGAAGGGCCGGCTAGGTCGAGAGAACGAGCGAGTACGTGCAATGGTGCGCGAGATTGAGCGCCGAGGAGAGGAGTACGACTGGGCGTACCGTCCTGGAGAAGAAGAAGAGGAGGAGGAGAAGGACGAGGATGAGGAAGACTTATTTGGAGATGACGAAGAGGAGGAGGAGAAGAAGGCAGGGGAGGCGCTCGCTCCAAACCCGCGAGGCGGGTGGAGCATCACGGACTACCTCACCTACCTCGAGAATGGGACGGTGCCCAAGACCAAGGAGCCCGAGTCTGGAGCAGGAGCGACAGCCGCGGCGCCTGGAACGGGTGCGGCGACGACAGTCGTGTAGATGGCGACTGCGATGTAGTGTGGCTTGTCAAGTTCACATGGTTGCTGACCTTGGACTGATGGGGACCAGCTGACTATCAAGGCCAGCAGGCCACTCTGAACGAGGGAGCGGTCGTTGGCTTTGGACTGATGAGCAGTGGGGGGTCAATTCCCAGTCAATCATGCGAGGGAGTGGGCACGATCCAAGAGACCCACGGCCTACACTCACTATTGATCTAGCGATCGACCCAGCAGGAGCAGTCGGGCAAACAAAGCAACTAATCGTACGCCCTCTGTGTGTGCTTCGCGGTCCGATCCTTGACCAAAATCTGAGTGGAGACATGCTGTGTCGAGGCGCACCGCCGTCGTTCTGCGACGAGTTTTCGTACATCTCTCCCGGTACCTCGCCCGACATCTGCCTCTCCAACTCTCACACAGCCATGTAATGCTAACGTAGCTCTCCCACGCCCCGTTGATCGAGATTCATCAACCATGTCATTTGACGAAGGAGAAGGTTAGCATCGAGCAAGCACCGGACAAGATCGCATGTCTCGGGGCGTATCAGGTTGAGGGAGGCCGACGATTGCCCCAAGGATTACCGGCCCACCCCCTCTCTAACCATCAGCAACAATCTCCATCACACATCCTATTTCCGGGGGCGTACCGGAGCTGGTGATCGATCACTGAGTCTCTTGGCCATCATGGGCACCGTCTTGGCTCACATCAACCCACAGCACGTCGCACTCACCCGGCTTCACTAACACTGGATGTGGGTCTACCACGCGTCGTACTCACTCGGCCCGGATGGGTGCCTGTTGGCGGTGCACGGCGGCGTCCTCGCACTCTAGATCTCGGCGAAGCCACTGTCCGTGTTGAGGTCCCATGCCCGAAGCAAGGTCATGTGCTGCTCCGAGTGAGGCTTCATGCCCCAGCGCAGCCGACAGCGCACCCGTCTCATTCCGCCTCAGTGACGTCCTAGTCAAGGCGCCTTAACCCCAAGAATAGTCTGTGGACCTCCTCCAGTTCAGCATATAAGCAGCTCCGTCCAGCTCCTCATCAGCATCACCCTCACGTCTCCACTTCTCCCTCACCTTCTTCCGCTTTCTCCTCCTGTTCACCATGAAGCTCGCAATTCTTGCGCTCCTCATCAGCGTCGTCTCGGCGACCCCCACACCCCAGGACGCGGCGGGCACGTCCAGCCCCGCCGAACGGCAAATTGGCTCCGACTGGCGCGACATGACGGGCTGCACCTGCCTGGGCTGGCCTTTCGCCGAGGTAAGTGTCTCCTGTTACCTCCTTGCTCTTCACTCGCTAACCCTAGAACCAGCAGATCTTCTTCTCTCAGGCCAACGGCAAGCGTGAGGGCTGGTGCTGGACCGAAGGCAACATGATCCAGCGCGACCGCAACCTGATCCAGGCTGCGGTCACTGAGAACCGCCGCACTGGCGCTGCCGGTGGTATCTCGGCCAACACCTGGTGTCGTGGCCGCGGCATTCCCCATGCGTCGTCGGAGTGCACCACACGTGTCATTAGCGAGTTCACCCGCACTGTAAGTCGATACAAGAGCTCTGCTGACCGTGTAGCAAGGCCCTGGTCTCCTCTCGTTCTGCCAGTACCCCGCACGCGGCACGTTCACCCCGACGTCCTGTGACTGCGCGTTCAACTGCAATAACGGCTACGTCCGCTGCGGTCGCCACTGCGTCGTCCGCGGCACGCAGTGCAACGGCGGCGTCCCCGTTGAGTTCATCTGCGGCTCGGGTTTCTGGCGCTGCAACAACACTTGCATCCGGCACAACCAGTCGTGCGTTCCCATCCAGCCGCGCAACCTCGATGATGTCTTTGAGCGCGACACCGACGAGCGGATCGACTCGGGGCTTGGCGAGCGCGACTCTAAGGACTTCAACCCCAGCGACGGCGAGCCGGATATCGACGAGAGCGACTTCGAGCAGCCCCAGGAGCG
The DNA here is from genome assembly GCA_030805415.1 of Cutaneotrichosporon spelunceum. Classification (NCBI taxonomy): domain Eukaryota; kingdom Fungi; phylum Basidiomycota; class Tremellomycetes; order Trichosporonales; family Trichosporonaceae; genus Cutaneotrichosporon; species Cutaneotrichosporon spelunceum. The sequence continues at coordinate 119,643 of BTCM01000011.1, forward strand.
CACCGTCCAGGCTCAGGTCGACGAGCCCAAGCACTGGCCCCAGCCCCAGCCTCAGCCTCAGTCCCAGCCCCCGAAGCCCACGTACACGCCTGTTCCTATGCCTCAGCCGACTGTCCCCGTCCCCTGGCCCCAGCCCCAGCCTCCCCGCCCCTGGTGCCGTTTCGGTTGGACGTGGTGCCCTCAGTGGGGCCGGTGCTTCCGCGGCCGCTTCTGTCCCCGTCGCTGCCGCATTGGATGGTCATGGTGCCGCACCCGCTGCGTACCCAGCTGGTTCGCATGCCCCGCACCTGCGTAAGTAAGTCCGCCACACACACAGTAGCTGCGCCAGCCCGCTGGATGGACAGTGCACCCGCCGTAGTACCGAGTAAGCAGTGATGCAAAAGACCTGAGACCGTAACTGTGTTCTGGTTCTCGTCACCGTCTGCAGCACTGTCCAGCACGTCAGATAGATAGCAAATAGCAGATACAACGATACAACACCTCGGCTTGCTCAAACACTGTCGAAAGACCGGCTTAGACCAGGTCGAACTTGAAGTCGTCCCCTCCAAAAGCGCACGGCGGCGACGGTGGTACATCAAAGGGCTCGTCGAAGAACATGCCCCGCACCATGGCGTCCGCCTTGGCGCTGCGTTTCGGGGACGGCTCGTACGGCCGGTCTGACATCAGCCTTTTCCCCTTCTTGATAGGCTTACCAATCGCCACCCGCGTAGCCGACACCTCGTCCGAGCGCACATTGATAGACTTCTGCACACGCGGCCGCTTGGGTGGGGGGTCAGGAACGACGATGGGCCGCCGCTTATTGAGCAGGGCGGCGCGCACTGCCCCCGCTCGCCCAATCTGTTCCACTGGCGTCTTGGGCACGAGCCGCTTGGGCGGCGTACGGGGCGATGCGGGCCTCTTGGGCTGTAGCTCTGTCTTAGCACGGTCGAGTTTGGTGCGGTCGAGCTTGACGCGCTCAGTCGACCTCGCCGCCTGCCTCAACTCCCTGCTCCGTTCCGAGGACGAAGTGGAGGAGGCCGACTTGAGGCGGGGAAGGCGGGCGACATTAGCGACATTCGCGACATTCGCGACGTTCGTGCGCTCTTGCGTGTTTTCGACCGGGGCCAGGACGCTGCGCTGGCGCACGGCTTTGGAGGCCGGCTTGGCTCTGTTGCCTGATGGCTGCGCTGAGCACGCATTCTCCCCGAGAGGTTGTCGCTTGGCGGTTGCCGTACTTGGTTTCTGGGGCTTGGAGGAGCGGAGACTACGCGTGGGTGCATTCTCGTCCTGTACTGCACGCATGGTGTTTGAGTGTTGGATGGAAGAGGGAGTTGGAGAGAGATATGCAGATGGAGGTGGCTGGTACTTGTTTGTGTGTGAAAGTAAAGTCAGTCACGTCCCTGAGCTGCATATATTAGCCTTTGGGGTAATGAGGGGAATTGATTAAGGAGTGTGAACGGCGCTGGGGTGACCAGTTCTGAGATTTGGTGGGTTGAATCAGTTCAGATTCCACTTTGGACATTAAAGTGATACATTATCCTGGCATCTATTCCATCTATTCTAATAGCGTTGTCCATTTCACTGATCGACGGAAGTATTCCACAAGAATGCTCCATACTGATAGGTGTTACGAGTAAGTGTTATCGCTCAGGAATCTGCTCAGGTGTTCATGCTGGTGCAAATGCTACTGGCGCTCAAGGAGTGTACAACGTTGACAAGGCCCAGCATCCCCTACCGCACGTCACGCCACGCCACGCCTGGTCTACAAGACGACTCGTGACCAGTTTGCTGCCACGATAACCGAATCATGCATACAAATCGTTAACAATGGTGTCATTCGGCGTCTCCTCTACTCGTACTCCTGCCAGATACGCGCCAAGTCGACCTCCTCAATGAGGAGTGGCACGACATCGTTGGCATCTTGGTCGAGCAGCCACACGTCGTCGTTCTTGTACTGCGTGCGCCGCTGCGTCCCGCGGTGGTCGCCCGCAATCGCAATGACCGTCTGCCCCGAACCGTCCGGCCGGATGGGGACCAGGTACTCGGGGCCAATCTCGATCTGCTTGCCCTCCTCGGCGCCACTCACGACGTAGCAGCGCAGGTTGTCGCCCACCGCGTCCTCGATGCCGAGAGTCGCGTCGTCATACGCACCGCGCTGGAAGTGGCGAGGGTTACGCGTACCCGAGCGCTGCGAAGGACCGACACGCACAAGCACGTTGCGGAAATCGAGAGCCCAGTCCCAATCCCTGCCCTGGTCGACTTCGGGCATTGCACCGCCGCCGCTCACATAAGGAGTAGGCGCACCGAAGGGTGTAGGGCCGCCCATGCCGCCTGGTGTTGGTGCAGACAGACCGTATCCTGGAGTCGGTGCCGAGAGGGCCCCACCGGGCGTGGGAGCTGAAAGCGCGGCCCCTGGAGTCGGTGCCGAGTAAGGTGTGGGTGCGCTGTACGCAGGAGCTGGCGTGGGAGCGGAGAGAGCCGCACCCGGAGTGGGTGCAGAGTAGGAAGGTCCGGACCAGGGAGTAGGTGCAGACATGGGCTTGGAGGGGCCGGCGTCGTTGTAGACGCCAGGCGTGGGTGCCGAGCCGTAGGGGTTGGGTGTCTTTCCACCTCCCAGTGATTGGCCAGTATAGTCACCGTACCCACGAGGTGCAGGAGTGCGACCTCCGTCACCGTACCCAGGCGCAGGAGTGCGACCGCCAGCGCCGTATCCAGGAGCGGGAGTGCGGCCACCTGCACCTCCCCCCGCCCACCCAGGCGTCTTACCACCACCACCAGCCCAGCTCGAAGTCTTCCCACCCGCCCCGAACCCAGGCGCCGGCGTCTTGCCACCAGCACCCCATGCACCGCCGGGAGTCTTGCCACCCGAAGCATACGGGTTAGGTGTCTTGCCCATCGTGTACGGGTTAGGTGTCTTGCCCATCGTGTACGGGTTAGGTGTCTTGCCCATCGCGTAAGGGTTGGTCCCCGCAGGAGTGCGGCCACCGTTCATCGCCCCGCCGCCGTATGGCCCGACATCGTATCCGGAACCACCGCTGCTGTAACCACCGCCGCCACCGTAGCTGCCGCTACCTCCCGTGTCGAGTGGGTACGTCACACCCGTCTTCGGGTCCTTGCGCTTGAGCCAAGCCGTCGACACAGTGATGGTCTTGTTGTTTGTCTGTAACTCGACACGCGCCTTGTCCGCCCCAACCACGTCCTTGATGGTGCCCAGTAGACCTTTGGAAGATCCACGTGTGACCACGACTGGAGTGTTGATAAGTTTGCGGTTGCCAACGGATGTTGGCGGGGCCATGAGACTCAGACCGCCAAGAGGAAGCTGGGCGTTGAGGGCAGGGTTCATCTTCGTCAAGTCGGCTGAGGCAGACTTTGGCGTCACGGACACGAGCGCCGTCGCGCGAGCGACAAAGACACCGTTGTGCTCGGTGTACTCGCGGTTGTGGAGGAACACGAAGAGGGAGCGCGAGATATTGATGACCTCGCCGCGTCGGTTGTCGCCGTCAACCTCCTTCATCGCATCGCCGACCTTCATCTCGTTGCCGGCGGAGTCAGTAGCGACCGCGAAGCGGGCGTTGTCGCGGCGCAGAGTCACCTCGTTTGTGCTGACAACACGGCCGAGGCCGTTCTGGTCAACGATGCGGAGGTTCCTGCCCTCGATCTTGGTTACGACAGCTGCAGTTGTCGAGTCGAGCATGACGAGGTCGTGGACCTCAAAGCGGCTGAGGGTGGCAGTCGCTGTCGAACTAACATCCGCCGCCTTGCGCACATCCTTCGAGAACACACGGATCTCCTCGCGGTTCTGGTTCGAGAGGATGGTAACAACATCGCCCTTCACGTCGACAATCATACCAGCGACATCCGCGTTCTTGCCAGACATGATCTTGACGTGCTCACCGATGTCGAACTTCTTGCGCACACTCGACGCGGGCACCTCGACGACCTGGTCATGGATGGCGCCACCGATAGCGCGGATCGAAATCGTGTCGCCAGCGATGGTCTCAACGGTACCGTACATGCCAGCCAGTTCACCCTCGTGCACCTCGACCTGATCGCCAGGGGAGAGCACGCCCGCCGAGATGTTGCGGTTCGCATCCGCAATGGTGGAGAGGTCAAGCTTGCCCGTGCCCGACTCGTCGCCCGCAAACTTGGAGACTTCTTCCAGCGTCGGTTGCACACCCTCCGTAGTGAGCAAGTCGATCTTGATGTCTTTAACACAGAAGCCATCAATGTACTCCTCGCCGTCGAAGCCGTATGAGCCGCCGCTGGAGCGGACATTGCCACGACCATAAACGCGCTTCACGTCGTCATAGTTAAAGAGGCGCTGAGGTGGGCGCTGCGTGCCGCCGAGGCCCTTCGCGTTTCGGTCGCGGCCCTCCCTGGGAGTAAGGTCGATACGCGGAATGAACTTGACGCCAACAACACCACTCGTGATCTGATCGACGTCGATGACCTGGGCGAGGTCGCCAGTGTACTTGCCGCGCTTCAGACGGACCCACATACCGGGCTGCAGGTTGATCTCCTTCTTCTTGATTCGAAGAAGCGGCGCCATCTCCTCGATTGGGATCAGCTGGATGCCACGCGAAAGGTACACGCCCACGATGCCGTTGACAGCGTCGTGCACAGCTGACGAAGTGCGCGCTTCCAGGAACATGAGACCCGGGAGAGAGTCACGGTAGAATGCGGAGAACACGCCAATGTCGTTGCCCTTCTGCTTGGCGTCGAACACCTTGCGGAAGATGGAGACAGTGATGTTGCGCTCGCGTCCGGCCTTGACGCGGATCTGCCAGAGGCTTGGATCGTCGACACCGGGCATGAGAAGACGCTGCGGGACCTGGTCACTGTCGGCGTTGTACCGAGCCTGCCGGCGGTGACGTTCCTTGAGCGCGGCGACCATCTCCTCAACATTCTCCTCCTCCTGGCGGTGGAGGTTGCGGTTCAGCGTGCGGTGGTGGATGTCGTCGGTTGCCCCGATCTCACTCTCCTCGATGAACTCGCGGACATCTCCATAGTCGTCTTCTTCGTCCTCTTCCTCTTCATCATCGTCGACAACGGCCTCGACATCGAGGAAGCGGTTGGCGGGCTTGCGCTGTTTCCGATGCTGGGGTTAGTACGACCATGGATATGTCATAGATACCGTACCTTCTTACGTGGTGCTGACTCCTCGTCATCCTCATCCTCTTCGTCCTCGTCCTCGTCGTCATCCTCTTCCTCATCCTCCTCGTCGTCATCGTCACCCTCATCCTGTCGCCCTCCCTGGTGCGTTGGGACAGGCTCCAATTCATTCTGGAGTCAGCTTGTTCCAGATTGGAGGGCTCACATCGCTCTCCTCTGTAATGGCACGGCGTCAGTACGTGTCCGTAGCCGCTCCTATACGCTACTCACCGTCCGGATCAGCAATGCGCGCCTGCTCGTCAGCTCGTCCCGCAATGGTCCATTGTTATGGGAGGTGGTGACTCACGCGCTTCTTGGGGCGCTGAACCTCTACTTCGTCATCAGATCCCACCTCCGAGGTGTATCGCTCGTCGTCTTCCGACATGGTGGGAAGGTATTAGGACGGATGAAGGGGGGTGAACAATGTCAAGATGAGAGATGGGATGATAGTGAACATAATCTCAATGGCGACTGGCGGCAACGGTATCTTGGAGGGCGTCAGGTTGGATTTGACACGCCTATTGTGCGGAGATGGCCTGATAATTCCGTCCAGTCACGCCTATGGCCGAACGCCATTCAATAATAGAGAAACCAATGCATTTAGCTAATGCAAATAGGCGGTCTAGGCGCAATTGAATATTGCAGCATCGCCTCGTACGTTGCTGCTCCGGCCAGGCTTGCTTCCAATTGTCTCGTTGGCCCATAGCGCTGTTGGCGGACTGCATCGCAAACAATCTACATGCTACATGCTACACACGACACTACTGTGGCGTATTCGGGGCCTGGGGAAAGGGGAACAGGCAGAACATGCAGACAACGCGGCCCTCGCGGTTGACCCACGGCCGGCAGCGGCCTGGTGTGAGCGTGTGAGGCGGAGGCGCCCAGGTGTGGGAGGGCGAAGGGAGTTGAGGAGGGGAGGGGAACAGGGAGAGGGGAGAGGGAACAGGGTGGCAAGGACTCACGGCCACGATTGAAAGTGTTGGCGTCACCGCCACATCCGATGGACGACATACAGCTGGCACACTAGCTGGTTCGAGGGATTCGCACTGTTTGGGAGCTGAACAGAGCGTGGAGTGGTTACGAGGTGTGACAAGGCCAACAACGTCAAAGGCTAGTTGTGCAGAGATCCAGCCGACTCAGTTATACCACCTGGCAAGCTGTCCGGTGCGTCGGATGAGGTCGTATCGTTCGCGTCTTCGCGGCGAGCCGTGGATCCGTAGGAGCGAGGACACGCCGGCACGCGAGGACCGCGGCTTCTACGTTGATATTGCTTCTGGACCTGCTGCAGTCAGTTGAAAGTAGTCTAAGCGCGGTTCCGTGAGGGTGACTCGTGTTAGCCATGGGCGACGTTAGGACATCTCGTCCTTCAAACGAGGGGTGACGGCCGGTGGCCGCCTGGGCCGCTCCACGCCACGCCTTGGACTACAAACAACAAGAAGATGCATCCAAAATAACTCCACGATACAGTATGTCCCTTGTCAAACCGAAGCGGGGGGTTACACCCCTCGATCCCCGCTTACCCATAGGCAGGCGACCTACGCTCGTCGTCCCCTTTTTCTGGAGTTATCCCGCTCATCAAAACCTCTTCTTCAGAGTCTCCCCACCTGAGTTCTCCCGCACTCCCTCACTACGGCCGCCACACGAGGAAGTATCCTGGTGTAGCGATCTGGCTCCAGCGAGCGAGCTCGACCACCCGCCGTCCCCCCTCGTCATACCGCTGAACCTCATACACGCGGTTCATGCTCCCGATCTGCTCAACGACCGGCATGCGGCCCGCGGCCGCCGCCAGCTCCTCGCGGCTAGGCCGGGCCGACTCGGGCGCGTTGGCATGGAAGATGCGTACCCCCGCCTCTGAGAGGGCGGGACATTCAAGAGCCGACGGCGACATAATACACACGTACAGCTCGTCCAGGCGGGGCGCTGCTGTTAGGATGGCGGCGAGCCCCTCAGCGTCGATGAGGAGGTTGAGGAGAGCTAGGCGGGTCAGAGGGGCGAAGTCGACCTCGGCTTGTAGGACTGCGAGGGCGGAGGCGGAGAGGACGCGTTGGCGGCGCTCGTCCGTCCCGACAGTGAGGTTTAGATCGAGGGCGCGGAGCGGCATTGGGCGCAGGATCGGCATGTCCCCGGCCTCTAGGATGAAGCGTTTTGGTGGCGCTGGGAAGGAGAGTGAGAATGTCGAGAGGCAGGGCATTGACGGCGCGTCCGCCAGGTCTACTAGGTCCTGGGGTTAGCTTGCTCAGCACCGACTCACCGAGTGTGGTGCGGCGTCGAGCACCAGCTCCTCGAGACCGCCAGCCTCTTCTAGGACGGCGTACACGCCCTCTCTCGTGACTTTTGTATGTCCAACCAGTTGCAGCCGCTTCAGCTGCCCCAGGTACGGGGCGAGATCGCGCAACAGCGCATCGTTGATGAAGTTGAAGCTCCGACATATTAGGGCGAGGCCCCACAGCCCGCCGTTGGTGCGGGCGTCGAGCTGCCGGGCAATGGTCGGGAGGACGGCGCGGAACGCCGGGTCGGGCATCATGATCCGCAGGTCACGCAGAGCTGGCATGTGGCCGATCAGGGCAGGGTCAAAGAGACGCATGCTGTGGCCTGAGAGCTCGAGGTGCTCGAGGGCCGGGAGGCGGGTGATGACGGCAAACAGCTCGGTCGACAGGGAGCGGTCCCGCTGAGGTTAGGAGGTAGAGGTGGGAGGCGCAGACTCACAGTCCACACTAGTCGAGTGAGATTACGCATGTGCCGCAGAGCCGCCAGTATCATGTCTTCGAGCAGGGAGCGGGACTCGCCCTGCATGTCCAGCGGGAAGAAGCGGATATCTGGTTCAGCTAGCCCCAGCCAATCTTACCTAGCGAGGCGACGGACTCGCACAGCTCAGGATGTTCACTGAGCGTCTCGAACAGGTGAAGGAGCTTGCGTTTCGGCGCATCCTCCCATGGCCGTACCCATATGTCGCGATACAGTTGTCGCCGACATATCCCCGCCCACTCTGAGCACACGCGCGATGCAATGGCCAGCTCGCGCGGATGTGTGAGATGCGAAAGTACTTCCGGCACGAGCTCGGGATAGCTGAACAAGCTGGAGAGGGGGGATACATCGCCCAGACACGGTGCAGGGAGGGTGAGATGTGCCGCGAGAGGGGGAGGAGAGGGCGGGTGGAGGGGCGCCGAAGGACCGCGCTGCCGCCAGTGCGAGGCGCGCTCGAAGATCCGGTCCAGGCCCAGGAGGCGAGGCTGTGGATTGTACTCTGGTAGTGCGTCGGAGTAGGCTCTGTGGTCGGCGTTCATGGCGAGCAATGGCGAAGATGGAGGGAGAGGTGGTGAGTAACTTGGGCGTCGGACCGGATAACCTCCACCGGCCGGCTACGAGCCGTATTAGCGACGGGCAAATCAACTTCTGACATTTTAATACAATACATAACAGCACGGCCGAGCCACTCAAGCAAGGTAGTGGAGCATGTTCTTGTCCTCGTCGTCGCGCTTGAGGAATTCGCGGTCGATCAGGCTCTCAACACGCTTCTTGATCTCCTTGACGTCGGGCGGGAAGCGCTTTGACACGTCGCTGATGACCGCATCGATGAGCAGTTGCAGTGTGAGCTTCTTGCGGCCCTTCATGACGCGGACGATAGTCGCCTCCAGGACGGACACACGGTCGAGTGTGACCTGCTCGTTCGTCTGGCGCGACTCCTCAGCCTGCGGTCAGCGACGAACGATTGACCGACGGCTCACAGAAAGATCCTGCTGGATCTGGTTGATCTTGAACTTGATGCGCTCACTGCTGAAGCCCTTGTTAAACGCAAACTTGTCCGTTGGCTCCACTTCCTTGCCTGCTGGTCGCTTGATCAAGACACGAGTGCCCTTTCGGCCCATGGAGAGAGACTGGAGCGTACGGACCAACTCGGATGCCTCTGCGGGAGTCAGACATCAGGACTCTGACGACTTACCAATGCCTGTTCTAGACTTGAGCTCTGTGAAATCGAGAACATCGTCGTCGTTGAACTGGAGCAGCACAATGGCCTGGAACAGGCTGACCCCGATTTCGTACCTGCCGCTATCGAAGCGTGCAGTCAGGGTGACAGTGCCGAGCTGGTGCCGCCACGAGAGAGTGCGGTTTTTGTGCTGTGTCGCATACCACTCAGTGAACGTGTCGATTGAGCTCTGCAGTTGGGGTGTTAGCTTGAAGTTCCACCCGTCCTTCAGAAGCGGGTATGAAGGCCAGGCAGATTCGGTGAGGACATTTGCGGTGAAGTCTGAGCCGTCCTTGAACTTGCTGGGGTCCTTGGCGCACGCCGACTGGTATGCCTTGACGAGTCTGGTGTCAGTCGTACCAATTGTACGGTGCCCGCGCAACTCACGTCTCGGACAGCTGGAGGTCCTTCAACATGACATCGCCAGTGGTGAACTCCTCTCCCATTTCTGCACTAGTTAACAAAAGTAGTGAGCAGCTGCCTACCCTTCTGGAGCTTCACAATCATGGTGCGTTCCATGTCGTCACTCGCGCTCTTGTTGAGTAGGAGGCGTTTTGCAAGGCTGCCAGTGTAGAAAGCCCGGAACACATCCCGGTCGGGCGTGTACCCGATTAGAGCGACGATCTCATCGAGGAGCACGTTGAATTCGGCTTCCGACGATGTGCCCTGGCCCTTGCGCATTGTGCTGTCGAGGTATTTGGCTGACGTGAGTTGAATGTCGACTGGTACCCAGCTCACCAATCCATTCGGCCGGTGCGTTCTTGCGGCTGCCGAGACCGGCCTTGAAGCCGGAGCGCACTGCTTCTTCCAACTCCAGCTGCTTCTTACGCTCCTCCAGGCTGAGTTTGGGCGTCTCTTCCATCTCAACGTCGCCTTCTTCCGTTGCCTCAATCGGCCTGGGAGGGAGCTCAAAGAGCTCAGCAACCGCCTTGTCAACAAACCGCTTGAGCTTGAACACGGATTCAATCATCTGCCGATCATTTGCGGGGTCCGCAATGAGGGTGCGTATCCGCGCCTCGATGTGATCATGGACCGCCTTGGTCATCACCTTGAACGCCTTTGCCTGTTGGCAATACCTGAACAGGCGAGTGAGCGCAACAGTGTCCGCGCGATACAATGATTCGTCCAACGCTTCTGTCAGCACTGCAAGAAGACGCACCCACCCTGTCGGACCACCTTGTCCGCCACCATCTCGCCCGTGACATGGCGGAACACGTCAACCACCTCGATGGCTGTTTCAAGTGCGAAGCACTTCTCCGCACGCTCCTGCTCCTCAGCCTCCTGGTCAAGCGCCCACTTGACAAACTCAGTGCCCGTGAGGCTGCTGTCCTGGAGGTTGGCTGCGTGTGTGGCTGCAAGGTTCTCGTAGAACTCCTGCGTGACCTCGATGTACGGGCGTGACAGTGTGGAGAACCTGCCGAGGGTCTTAGCTATGGACACCACGGCCTTGATGGGGCTACGCTCCGCCATGTCAATCTCGGAAGACGCCCGCTCGGACGCAGCCCATGCCAGGACGTCACCCATAGTCTTTTCAAAGACCAGCTCGTTGCTCCAGATAGTGCGGCGGAACTGGGTAGTTGCGCGCTCCCTACTGTCAGCTGGCAGCTGCAGAAGCACTTACAAGATGGTGGGAACCTCACTTCCTTCCTTAGCATGCGTACGATCGAGGTAGACAAAGAGTGCAGAAAGCAAACCCTGGGCCGTCAGGTCAACCCACGATTGCGACCCACGGCTCGCTCAATGTACGTCTCCCATGTCGAGACGAACACCTCGAGCCACTTGCCCTCCTTGGACATAATGGCAGCTCGACACTCGCGTGCTATCCTCTCGGCGCTCTTCTCAAGTTCGCTGTCAATTGTTGTGTACATCGCCTCAGCTGGCGCCTCCGAGTACAGCACCAGGTTCCTGCAGTAATCGGAAATGCGGTGGAATGAGATCTCCGTCGGCTTGCCACTGAGAACTAGGGGCACCTGAGCCTGGACAACAGCCAGCTGACTTGAATCACCTAAAGGTAGTTTTGGTGCTGGTGTCAGACCGTAATACGGCGGGAGCCTTACGTTTGACACTGAGGGAGATGACACGGCCGGTGCGGGTTGATGAGGAGGCGGTAAGGATGTCGGTATGGGCATTGCGGCTGGGGCGGTATGCCGAAAACGCATCCGTCCTGCGCGGGAATGCTACGAGAGACGCCATGGTGGGGAGGACAAAGAGTACGGCCTGGCAGTGATGGCGGCGATGCGCACTGCAGGTTGTCGCTTCTCGGGCATGGGGGTGGCTGATGACGGAGGTGAAGGTGGAGGTCGGTGGCAATTTACACGTCATGAAGCATGGAGCCTGATAAGGGACGGTGGAGGTCGACCACCCCCGAAAAGGCACAACGCGCGCGAGACGGAGTATTGTTGTCGCGGTCGCGCACCTGGACACATCTCACATCTACACCACGAGAACGAGCAACATGTCGCTAATAGTCTCCCATACCACTCCAGGGCCCTATTTCCATCATTTACGTGCTGTAGATGTCCCAAGGCCCCATCGACGGGCCAACAGAGCGAGCACCCAGTAAGAGAGGGCCCTCATGCCATCAACGCATCAGTGGCTCACCCATCAAGCCACCTGGATAGAGCAAGACATCGCACTGCGCCTCAGGACCACTACGATGAACCAGCAGCACGGCACCCAAGCCGTGCATCATCCGCGGCAATTGAGCCGTGCAATTGTCTCAATCCCCCAACCCCCCTTGACTCATCATCACTCGACTCGACTGCTACATAAGCCTCGCCTCCGTCTCACAGTCTCTCTCATCCAATCACTCCTCTCACCCCTACCATCATCGATATACAACATTGGCAACGTACCCCCGAGACCATCCACGAGACCATCATGGTGGCTCTCACACTCGACCCGGCGCTTGCCGACGTCATCCCTCTCGAAGACTACCCCAACATCGCCCAGGACGTAATTGCTGGTCGTTTCCCCTATCCTCCAACCCTCCCTCAGGTACGTGAGCTGGAAAGGTTCCTCCCCGCTGCGGCGGCTGCCTCCTCTCGCGATAGCATCCACGTCGCTGCGTATGCTGCGTACGTGAAAGGCCTCATTCTCGCCGGAAGCTGTGAGTGGCCGGACTGGTGATAGTCCTAACGGTAGCCAACTGTACCAGCCAGTCACAGCTGCACGGTGTTAACGTCCTCTTGAACCAGGCTTCGGCCATCCTTCTCAGTGTGCTTGGAGGCAACGAGGTGGAGCTCTCCTGCGAAGTCGTGAATGGCACCGAGTGGTTCCTACTCCAGGTGCTGGCAGAGTATGGGCACTGGATCAAAAAGTGAGCGGTGAGAATGTGAGAACGTGGTTGACGTCAGTCTGCCTTCGAGGCCCGTGAGTGTGCACGAGAGCAAGAGACGTGCCGCCGTCAAAGAGAACTGCGGAATTGAACGTCAGAGAGAGGCAGATGCCGCCCGGCGCGCTCTCGAGCAGAAGGCTAAGGAGGAAGAGGTCACAGCCGTGCGTAACGAGGAGACCACGAAAGCATATCTCAGCGAAGATGCAGATACCAACGTTGCGGAACAGGAGGCGCTGTTCGCCCGCTATAAGGCACAGAGGTCAACCACCCGTTCTGGCAGCAACCAGACAACCTCGTCAATCCCATCTGGCTCGGGAGCGGCTTCATGGAAGCTCCGCAGCTCGTCTTCGAATACCAACACTGGCGCCAATATCACCTGCAATCCCGCGAAGGAGAGGGCTGATAGTCCAGTCAAGCGCAAGGAGGAGGAGAGCGTGGGACGGGCCATGCCCAAGGAGAAATGCAACGGCAAGCCCCGCAATCCCTCGGTCAACGATTCTCCTCACACCTCGGATGATAACAGCGACGATGAGAGCGACCTTTCCCCGGGAGCCGCAACCACCGCCCTCCCCATCCCCGTCAAGGCTGGCGGCGCCCGCCGCGAAAAGATTCCCCTCCTCCTCGGCGATGGCCCTACCGCTGATGTGATCGCGCAGTGGCAGATGACACACGGTGTTCCCATCGGCGAACTGCCAGCCAGGTACCGCAAAGTGTTGCGGCGGCGAGTCGTCCGCTTCATCCGCCAGGCTGAGGCTTTCGCGTACAATGAGTGGATGGCTAGGGGAGATCAATTCGACCTTCGTGACGCGCGCGGGGCTCTCAAGCTCTTCTCTTTGAAGGACAGCGGCGGCGAGTATGCGCGATGGAGCCCCCCGACCGAGGCCGCCGTCCTTAACCATTACCGGGAGCACATATGCCGAGGTTTCAGCCAGATGTTCGAGCGGCGCAAGAAGTGCGAGCAAAGGTCGATCGAGAACGACGAGATCGGATACCAGGGGGCCATGCCTGACCCCAACGTCGTACCTGTTACCAAGATCGTGGCAGAGTCTGCTGTCCCCTCAGCTGCGGATACCAAGGCTGTTGCCGAGGTTGAAATCACCAAGGAGGGTGCCGTTGAGATCACTAAAGCCGCCCCAATCGAGGCTGGAGAGAGAGTCGAGGGTGAGGGCCGTCCTCGCACCGCTGAGACTGTTACCACCGATGACATCCAAGGCGAGCCCCTAGAGCCTTTGTATCCGTTGATTCTCCGCCCATCCCTTCCCCGAGTTCCTATTCTCCGGATTACCGCCCCTCCTGAGGACACTGTGTCGACAGAACCCTTTGAGGGGATTGCGGACGAGGCGGAGCAGCTGTCTCACGACGCGCACGCCTCTCTCCATCCGCTCGCCGCCCCGGTCAACTTGGTCGAGCGCTGCCAAGACCCGGCAGCATTGATCATGCCCGAGTTGGGGGCGGTGGTGGAGGCGGAGGAGCCGGTTGTCCAGAACCCCACGGAAACGATGGAAACGTCTGACCCCTCCAGCGCCCACGAGGCGGACGACCTGTTCGTGCCAGACCCATCTACTCTGTCCCATTCTCCGGCGCAGAGCTTGCGGTTGGTCGATAGTCCCAAGGAGTCCGAGATCGACGGGGCCGAAATGTCGGTTGAGGAGATGAATGCGCGTAACGCACTTCGCGCCGCGGCTGCACCGGTGTGGCCCGCGTCATCTATGGACTGGTACGACCTGTCCGACGAGGACATGGACGCTCGCAACGCCGTGCGCGCACAGGAGATGGTGGCAGCCGAGCGCAAGAAGCAGGTTGCGGACCGACGCCAGAGCCGGCCTGCCAAATTCCGCGTGGGCGGGGGCCCCTATGCCCAAGCGCTCCCCGACATTGAGGGCAGCGAGGACGTCGAGTCAGATGAGACGGACGGCTCGCCTTCCTTGGCACTCAGTGCTCCGCACCGTGCGACGCAGGCCTGCCCCGATTCGCCTTCGCCCTTCCGCAGCATGACGCAGTACTCGCCGATGCGCTCCTCTACGCCTGTCTTTGGGGAGACTTTCTTCCTCGCTGACCCCTCTCCCTTTCCTTCCCAAACACCAGTGCCTACGCGGTCGGAAGAGCAGCCCTCGCCGCCGCTGATGCCCGTTCTTCTATCGCCGTCTCCGCACCGGCCAGTGGCTCCCCACTTCTGGGAGTCGCCGCCAGCTCTCCTTGACCTCTCGCCCTCATCCTCTGCCTCTCCTGATCGGTCTGGGTCTCCCACCTCTCCCGGCCCATCTGGTTCACGGCGACTGCTCTTCCCAGCCCCAACCTCTTCCACATCTCCCACTGGGACTATTGGCACGCCTATGCCCAGCTCGCGTAGAGACACCCCCATCGCCTCGCCTCCCAGTTCTTCACCTCGCGCCTCATCAACCAGTCGCCGGCCTGGCCCAAAACAGCTGCACGCGGGCTCGGACTCTTCCTCCTCCTCGCCATCCGCTTCCCTGTCCCTACTCATCGATAACCCATTCTTTCCCCGCGGGCTTCAGCAGTCGAACCCAGTGAAGAGCCATCGCCGCCGCCACGTCTCCCTCCCAGAGACCACCCTTCGCCGCAACCCTGTCCGCCACCGCCGCCACAGCGACAAATATTGGCGGCACACTGCCGACTCGGACGCTGACGTTGAATCGGACTCGTATGTGGACGTTTCCTCTGCCTCGTCGCCGCGCACGGCAGACTCACCTACGCCCGCACGGCCCTATTTCGAGCACCCGCGCCGCAGCGTCAGCATGACCGGGCCCGCGACTGAACTGATGTCGCCATCACTTTCTTACTCGGGTCCGCTCAGCGAGGGCCGTGTGCCACGAGCAAGTTCTCTTCTCTCCCCTACCAGTCCGACTCCTCGACCCAAGGTAGCCGTCCTCGTCGCCAGCCCTGAGGAATCTGGGTCGACCCAAGAGCCGGAGTCGGTGCCTGAACAAGAGACCACCCAAGAGCCAGAGAGGAGTGACGCAATGGCCGAGGTTGAAGCGCCGGAGATGCCGCAGGAGAGGGAGGTGTCGCAAGAGTCAGAGGCCACCCAAGAACCTGAGACCATCGCCGAGCCAGAGCGTATCGCAGAGCCGGAGAAGATTGAGGAACCGATTGTCACTGAGGAATCAGAGACCACTGACGAGTCAGAGGTCACGGAGCCAGACGCGACCCAGGATGTTGAGGCCATCGGGGAGCCAGAACTTCCTGAGCCTGAGGTGGGCACAGAGGCGACCAACACGGATGGGACTGAGCCAGGGCCAACCCAGGAGCCGACACCGAGTCTGGAGTCTCCCTCGAGCCAGGAGCCCGTACAAACGCAGGAGCCTGCACTCGCAGCGGCGCCCTTCCCTACGGCCCCCCCTGCGCCCCAGAATGTACGCGACTGGGACGTCGAGATGTCCTGCGTGCCAGAGCACCTTCGTGTCGACCGCAAATGGGCGAGGGACGAGACGCGACGGATGCGTAAAGCACGTAAGCGTTTCGCTCACAACCGCTCTGCAGAGGCGCGCACCTCGGCGTCAGACGCCACAAGCGGGTATGACAGCGCTTCTTCTGCTGGCACCTCCGCAAGCAGGTGCCAGCCTCGTGGTGCCGTCGAGGCGACTGCCGACCTCTCTACGGTCGTCGAGGAGCCTCTTGCCGGATCCAGCGTTGTCGAGGAGCCGTCTCCAGCCCCTGAGGTTCTCGAGGAACCTCCCACCGTCTTACCGGAGGAGTGCATGCCAGAGGAGCCGGAGGCCAAACCCGAACGGCATGACCTGAACGAGGCAGTCCAGTCCACTGAGCAGGCCATCGTGCCGGCGCACATCAACGAGCCCCCCACGGAACTTCAGCAAGAGTTAGCAATGGAGCCCGCCGTGCCGGTGGAACGTACCCCGTCCTCCCGGCTCGCCCTTCCCGAGGAACCGATTTCGGACCAGTGGGAGCACAAGCCGTGGGTGCCTCTCGGCCTCCGCACCGGCCGCCGGTGGACGGACGACGAGATCAAGCGGGTGAAGAACCAAAAGAAGAAGTGGCTCAAGAAACACGGCAAGAAGGCCACTGACTCGGACGCGTCGAGGACGGGGAGTGTCCGTTCGATAGTCTCCTGGGCGACGAGTTCACTGCCTGGAACGCCCTCCAATACCACTAAGCGAGAGAGGCCAGACGAGGAGGCTCCTAAGCCCTCGGTTCAGCCAGCGCAGGATAACATCACTCCCAAGGTCTCAGGATCACTAATGGACCAGTATCTCGCGACGCCGACGGAGCGTATGGTACCTCCCACCCCTTCAGCAGAGGACACGCCGCAAGCTTCGTCCCTTCTGAGCGGCCGCCGCCCCACGCCATCCAGTCGCGTTCAGAACATCTGCAACATGTTCGAGCAAAATGGGACGCCAACTCCAACTCGGTCCGACTTCAAGCCGCTCCCCCAACTTCCAGAGTCCAAGCCGTTCCGCGGACGCCTGCAGGCGTTCACATCGCCACCACCACTCAAATCCCCAACACCACCTCCTCCAGCGAGGCCACCAACGCCCCCGACTCCGCCGCCTCCCAAACCCCGGGTTAAGCGCGGATACGAGGCGGCGACAAAGGCCAGCGAGAAGCGCGAGGACGGTTCCACAGCCCGCCGCTCCGACGAGATGTCGACCACATCGTACCCCAGTGCCGCGGCGCGTCGCTCTCTCGATGGTCGTAGCGTCACACCATCCAGCCGCCCCGTCAGCGCCGCCAGCAACCGCCCGCCCAGCGCTTCGAGCAGCCGCCCATCCAGTGCAAGCGGCCGACCACGCAGCGCCACCGCGCTCCCAATTCCCGCATCCTCTACCACTCGCCTCACAGGAGCACGGGCCGGCTCTGTAGGTTCTGGGCCAGCTCGTGCTGGCATTGTTGGCCAGGGACGCGGTGCTGCTGCTCGTGGAGGTGCTGCTCGCGGCGGACCCGCTACGCGCGGAAACACAGGGAAGGTGTAGATTGGGATTGAGTGACTTGTCAGAGATAGAGTGGCTTGGCAGAGTAGAGTGGCTTGTCAGAGAGAAATAGATGTGCTTGCCGTCTTGTCCAGCAGCCTGCTATGAATTAGTAGTGTTGTGACCGACCAGGTTGGCGATGTGGCGATGGGGACGAGTAATGGCTCAATTGACAAATTGGACGGCTTGCAGAACCTAGGCGTTGAGGTTGAGGAAGGTGCTCCACCGCGAACAGACCTGTGGATGGGGCTTTTGGCATAATAGGATGAGCTTTGGATGAATGATAATAGCGCGGTTAATGGAATTGGCGTAATACCGGAACCTGATGGCTGGCCCAACCGCGTGGAGCTACCGCAAGCGTAAGCCATCGCGTTTCTCTGACCGGATCAGTCGCCGTGATCCACAGGTCCAACGCCGACTTTTGGCTAGAGCTTGAACCTGATCGATCCCTCTAGCTCGTTCTTTCAATTGGAATAGTTGCATTTGAGCATCGTTACCCGCGTCCGCGTCCGCATCCGTGATCCGCCAAGGATCCAGGAATACAAGCAAAGGTCCCGAAATCTAATCTGCTTATTGCGCGTCTCCAAGAGCAGAGCCTGTCATCCTCATCCACACCATACACGGGCGCTGGGGGCAGGGTAAAGGCACCGATGACGACTGTTGGAACGTGTGCGCGGGATGCCGTACGCGTTCTAGGTGTAAATTTCTGACAGTGGAGCTAATCTGGCGGCTCGCGCTGGATTTGGGAGTTTTGGCTCGGCCCAGGCCCCGCTTCCATTCTGAATGCAATTCCGAGCTCGTAGATAAGCCCTGAGGGGCCTCTGTCGCCCGTGGCTGCTGGTCCGTGGCCCGCACCCGAGGGTCTGTGCGTGCCAAGACGACGGTGCGTTGGTAGGTTCAGCCCGCTCCTTTTAGAACAAGACGATGTGGATTTCACAACACAAAATTCATCACGCTTGGCGCTGTTGAAAACTCGTTGGAACTCAGCAGGCCAAGTGTCGCGCGTGAGGCGTTTTCATCCTAGGATAACCATCCTCTCGTGTGTCCATTGCCAAGGGATGATTGGTCTGAGATGTGCATCTGGCCGCCCGCACAAACTTGCCTGACGTCGTCACTCTTGCTGAAGGGGCGACGTGCCATGTGCATTTAGCAAGGCGGGCGGATGGTGGTATGCCACGTAGGAGACGTAGGAGCAACCAGGCGCAGGGCAAGGAGCAGGAAGACCACATGTCTGCCATGCTGCATTTTTGCCAGGGAACTTCTCAAACTCTCCACTTGTCCCACGTCCCACTTGCCCAAAGCCCAACGCCGAGGCTGTCAGACGGGGCCAGCGCTCACGACCATAATGGCTTCCTCCTTCCCGCTTGGTTGCACATGAGGAATGGTCGATCAAACCCTTCATGACCCCTTTCAACCTTCAAAGCCGAAACCCAGCATTGCAACAATTTCAGTCTCGCAGAGGCCACTTGGCTACAGATCTACCCCCTGTGACTCGAGGCTGCATGAACACTCAATCATCCACACCTTTCCCCACCTCAACCACAGAAAATGTTGTGTATACAGATCAGAGAACCGCAATTACCGAGAGACCAGGCCATTCAGGCAGCAGGCAATTGGGTGGCTCGAGGTGTTGGACACGGTGACCCTGAGGTCCGTCCCTTTCTAGCTCCATGGGCTTGTGGGCTAGGAGATTGGCCAAGGTGGACCCTGGGCTGTGGTATTGCGGGTGAGGATTTGAGCTCACCTAAGATCCCTCGAACCTATCGGCCCGCAAGACGGTTCCAGGCGGGTTGCCATACCCCAGAGTGAGAGCGACCGCCAGAGGCCGTCCCTACCCCACCCCACGACCACCACCACGTTTACTGCAACGGCAGGCCACGTTAAGTGGGATTATTCCAAGCCCCATCTCCCACCATCACCTCCCATCACCACTACGAGACCACTCCTTCTCCAGCTCGTACTCGGATCATTCGCGACATCAATCACAGTCTCTTTCTCTAGCCATCTCTCTCTCTCGCTCTCTCTCCCTCTTGCTCTCTCCCTTCCTCTTCCCCCCCTTCTCCCTCCCACATCGTTAAACCCTTTTCACACCGACTTGCAACTTCACCCTCCACTCCATCCTAGCCTCTCAAAGCAAAACCTCGGGGCGCGTCGTCATCACGTCCGCACCCACTCACACTCTCTAGAACACCTGTGCTTGACGCCTTTAAACCTCTTTCAACCTCCACGCTCCACGCTCCAACCTCAACAATTGGTGCCCGCCCTCACCTCCACCACACGAGTCGCCTCATCGCACTCGTCGACATCTTAAACTTGGATCGCTAGCTAAAGAGCTCATGTCCATCTCGCAAACGCCTCCTTCCTCCAACTAATCCTCTTTCCACACACATACCTCCACACCCAACCTCGTAGAGTTCTTCCACACAAATTGGGGGCGGCGGTATGAAACGCTACGACGACATGCCGCTGCCGTATTCGCGGGACGGCCCCATGCCGACGCGTCGACCAACGATTCGCGTCACTGGAGGCAACTCCAACGGTGGTGGTGGCGGCGGCGGCGGCGGCATGGGAGGCGGCAGCGGAGGCGGAGGAACGATCGGCCGCGGGACGGGAGGTACCGTCAAGCGCTCCAAGACTCTCACGAGGCCCGAGCGACACGTCGCGCCCGAGCCACTCATCAACCCCACCGGCAAGGAGGATTCTGCCGCTCATGCGTCCGGGTCAAAGCTCGACTGGTGGACTCTGACGTCGTGGATCGTGACCTTTTGGGCGCCTCCGCCATTGCTTAAGATGATGGGCATCACAGAAGCCAGCTCGAGGCAAGCATGGCGTGAGAAGATTACGCTATGCTTCATCGCTGTTATCATGGGAGGCATCGTCGGTTTTGCGACCATGGGTCTTCAGAGCGCCCTCTGTCCAGGCGGCGGAAATGGTGCTGGCTACCAATTACTGGGCACCCGTGACGGTGAGTTGTACACGCCTGGGACGAGGAATGTTGGCAGCGATGCCAGCAATGCAGCAGCTGTCATCCCTGGCTTGGGACCAGGTCTTGGCTTACCTTATGGGTTACGGGCTGCTGCAGGCCAACAGACGTGGCGGCGCAGCCTTCCTGTACGAAACGCTAACGCTCAGCAACGCTCTCCATCAGCGGCTGGGCATTCAACATTAACGAGTCCCACCCGTTCGGGAATGTTGATTTCTATGAGCTATCCAAGCAGATGACTGGACAGGACATCACGCCCTTGTTCACTCGCACTGCTGCCGACTACCCCGAATGCACCGCGACCAATTTCAAGTACGCTGCGCCTGACATCTGCAGCGCACAAGCCAAGCAGGCAAACGAGTGCCTGCTCCAGCAGCTCAACGCCGACTCGCTGTCCACGTACGGACTCAAGAACACGTCACAGTATGAAGGCTATTCGTGGAAACAGGTTGTCAACAGCACCAACTACATCGTCATCGACGGTTGGGTGCTCAACATGAACCCGTACATGCGCGCAAACTCTCAGCCGATCAATGACGATCCCGTTGATGCCATCATCCGAAAGGCTATTAATGTCCAGGCTTCGTCAGGCAAGGACGTGACAAAGCAGTTCCACAACAGCCCGGACACCAAGGCCGCTATCAAGTGCCTGACGACGCGCTACCTCGCAGGCAAGATCGACAAGACGACTCCTGGATGTTTTGTCGCTGCACTGTTCCTCTACGCGTCACTTATTGTCATTCTCGGCGTCGTCCTGGTCCGCTTTTTCATGGCCATCATCTTCTCCTGGTTCATCTCACACCGGCTCATCGAGAAGAAGACGCTCTCGCGCGGCACAGGCATTGCACCAACGGTCATGCCGGAGGGCGCCAACATCTCGGTGCACAACCAGACTGGCACAGCGCCGTGGGCCCAGCATGGCAGCAGTCAAGGGCAGACTCCTGCCGTGACACCTGCGCCCGTGATGAGCCTCGACCGCATTGGCTCAGAGCTGTTCTGCGTGTGCTTGGTGACATGTTACTCGGAGGGCGAAGAGGGTATCCGCAACACGCTCGACTCGATCGCCGGGACAAACTACCCAGACCAGCGTAAGCTCCTGTGGGTCGTGTGTGACGGCATGATCACCGGTGCCGGTGAGAGCCAGAGCACGCCCGACATCTGTGTTGGCTTGCTTGAGGCAGACCCCAGGTTCGGCAACCCCCAGCCCATGGGCTATATTGCTGTCGGCTCTGGTGCCAAGCGCGAAAACCGCGCCATGGTTTACGCTGGACACTATGGTGGGTGTGCCAAGGAATGCGAACGCTAACATCAGTCACCAAGGACGGTCACCGCGCCCCAACGGTTATCGTGGTCAAGTGCGGTATGCCGTCTGAGGCCAACGACAAGAAGCCTGGAAACCGCGGCAAGCGCGACTCGCAGCTCATCCTGATGAACTTCTTCTCGCGCGTCACTTACAACGACCGCATGACGCCCCTCGACTACGACCTCTTCCGCAAGGTGCAGACCTTGATGGGCGTCACTCCCGATTTCTTCGAGGTGTGTCTCATGGTCGACGCCGACACAAAGGTCTACCCCGACTCTCTTGCATACCTCGTCAACGCAATGGCCAACGACAACATGGTCATGGGTGTGTGCGGCGAGACACGTATCGCCAACAAACGACAATCATGGGTCACGGCCATCCAGGTGTGGGAGTACTACATCTCCCATCACCAGATGAAGGCGTTCGAGTCGGTCTTTGGCGGTGTCACCTGTCTTCCTGGCTGTTTTTCGATGTACCGCATCAAGGCGCGCAAGGATGCAGAAAACGACTGGGTACCGATCCTCGTCAAGCCTGAGATTGTGCGCGAGTACAGCCAGTCGGACGTCGTGACGCTCCACCAGAAGAACCTGCTTCTCCTGGGTGAGGACCGATTCTTGTCCACCATTCTTCTCCGGACTTTCCCCAACCGGCGCAACATCTTCCTGCCCCAGGCTCGCTGCCGCACTATTGCACCCGACACCTTCAGTGTCCTCCTCTCACAGCGCCGCCGTTGGATCAACTCGACCATCCACAACCTCATGGAGCTGGTGCTCGTCCGCGACCTCTGTGGCACGTTCTGTTTCTCCATGCAGTTTGTCGTCTTCATGGACCTCGTCGGCACGATTGTCCTGCCGGTTGCCATTTGTCTGACCTTCGCCCTGGTCATCAACTCGATTCTCAAGCCGCCGCAGAAGTTTGAGGAAGCCATTCCACTCATGCTTCTCGCGTGCATCCTCGGTCTCCCAGCGTTCCTCATTCTCATTACCACGCGCAAGCTCGTCTACGTTGCGTGGCTGCTCGTCTATCTCTGTGCCCTGCCGGTTTGGAACTTTGTCCTTCCCGTCTACTCGTTCTGGCACTTTGACGACTTCTCGTGGGGCGAGACTCGAAAGGTAGAGGGTGAGGTCGTTGACAAAGCGGGCCACAGCGACGCGACAGCCGTGTTCGATGGTACGACGATCCCGTTACGGCGTTGGGACGACTGGGAGCGCAGTCGACTGCGAAAGATCCGTCGCGAGGAGAAGCGCAGGCGGCAGATGGAGCGCATGCACGGGCAGGCGTTCTACGGCGACGAAGATGGCATGCTTGTGGCACCGGACCGCGGGTTCGCGCGTGATGAGTCGGACAACCAGTCGATTGTGTCTTCTGAAGAAGACTTGTGGGGCGGCGACGTTGGCGGATACGACGAGAACCACCCGTCGTTCCCGCCTCCGCCGATGTCGCTCCCACCAGAGTCGCGGCCGATGACTGGTCCGACGATCGGCATGGACCAGATGGCACAGATGCTTGACCACGGCTTTGAGGAACCACCGCCTGCCAACGTCCGACACGACCGTCGCACGCCGTCGCCACTGCACCGCCCGCGCGTGTCGCCGCCTGTCGACCAGTATTCCGGACAGTATGCCGGCGTGAACCAGGGTCGTATGCCGACACACAGCCGCGGGGAAAGTACGAGTATCGAACCCCACGTCAACGGCCATGTGCGGCAGCGTTCTGCCGGCGGTCAAAACGGGTATGGGCCGCTGGGACCTGCGTAGTATACCTTTAGAAACTGTGACGACGGGCAACGACCGGAGGCGCGAGGGAGCGCCATTATGACAGACAGCATTCATACACTCTGCATTGTAATAGACTTGTCGCATACGAAGTGGGATTGTCCCTGTTAGTAGAGGAGGGAGGCGCTCTGCACGAAGCATCTTTCCAATCTGCACACCAGGTCACATGCTATGTACAACATCTACATTTACACTACTGCGCGAGGCCGCGGGCCTGGATTGTGGCCGCGAGGCTCTCGACCTGTTGTCAGCCTGTGAAACCACTCACGCAGCAACGCTACCCACCTGCATGCTCATGTGACGGATGCGTGCGTCCCAGCGCTCGGTCCAGGCGACGGGCTGGACCGGCGTCTCCTCGCGCTCGACACCGAGTCCACCAGCGGTGCCGGCCACCTGTCCATCCCTGTCCTCATGCCGGCTCTCGAAATACAGCAGCGACAGCGGCTGGTCGATCCACGCGCGCAGCCGCCCCTGCTCGATCATCCTGCGCGCGACAGTCTCCGCCGCCGCAGCGTCGAGGCCGAGCAAGTCGCCCAGTGCGTCGAAGCTGATGTTGTCGTAGACCTGGGGTGAGCGGATTCGTCGTCGCAACGCACCTTGGCACACGCGCCGACATTGTGCTCGCGCACCGCGCGCTCCAGCACCGTCCCACCGCCCTCGACCTGCGCCTTCTGGTGGGGCATGAGGCCAGCCTCGAACTCGGCCACCTCGGCCGGCCGCACGATATACTCGAGCAGCATCTTGCGCAGCATGGTGCCCAGGTGTGAGGGAATGGCGGAATGCACGCGGTCGTCGCGGTTTAGTTGGGCCAGTAGGCGGAGGCGCTGCGGGCCCGCCGGGGCGAGAATACAAGTCGTAACGGCCTGCTGTAGCATCATGAGGCGGTCGTCCTCGTCGACCACCGGATCAAGCGAGACATCATGATACACGCGCGCAGCTTCGGTGAAGCGTGCGCCATAGTCGAACAGGCGCGCCTGCGAGAGGCGGAAGGTCAGCTGCGACTCCTTGGGTGTCTCGGGGGTAATCAGGAGCGAGGCGCGGTTGAAGAAGTGCTGTGCGCGCTCACTGCGCCCGTCCTGCCATCAGCTTGGTTGCTGAGGCCTCACTTCTAGGAGAAGCCGCACGATCTGGAGGTAGATGCCCAGCTTCTCGTCGTCGCTGACGAGACGAGACGAGCCCTCGAGCGGGATGCGGATCAGCGCCTCGGCAGCGCCAGCCCAGTCTTCCTCGTTCTGGAGGATGGTGCTCTGCGCACGCCGCAGACGTGTCGTCTGCTCCTCGCACCATCCGGCGTTGTCGCCTAGCACGCCCTCAATGATCGCCTTGCGGTCCTCGTCGCGCGGGCTGAATACAGATCCAAGCGCGGCCCATTTGGCCTCCTCCTCGCCCTCGGCCTGGCCTAGGCCAGAGGTAAGTGCCGCAACAAAGGCGCCGAGAACACGCCGCCCAACTACCAGCGGCACACTGGTGCTGGTCGTAAAGTGCCGCCCGAACGCGGTCAGGTCAGACACATTTGGATTCGCGGCGAGGAGCGTCTCGAGGAGTGAGAGGTACGAGTCGATGCGGTCGCGCTGGTTCCTGAGGTTAGAGAAGTGTGGGGGGAGATCAGACCTCACGGGATGTCGGAGATGGAGGCGAGCTTGGGCTCGAGGTTGGTGTCGACGTCCATGATGCTGTTGATGGAGGAAAGTAGCGTTGACGTCAACAGGGTGTCGTCCGCAATAGGAGGCAGCCGCTTGAATGGAGTCTGCCGATTAGGCCGCCCTAATGAGGCATTAGGAACGGAGGCAGCCTGACCACGCGACGTTATGTCAGCCCCAACTGACTGTGCCTTCATCGTCACCGCATCCCTCACTCATCTACATCGCCAACTTCCTCATCCACCATGTCCCGCCTTCCCCCGCTCGTCATCGACAATGGTACGGGATACACGAAGATGGGGTGAGTCTTGCTATACTTACCCATACGCAGGAGTGGGACGACGTGGCGCGGTCCGAGCTCCGTCTCTCCTCGGTCCTCTTCCGCCTCTCCTTTGAGGACTTGCTGACCCCAGCTTCGCAGGCAACTCGGAGCCGTCGTTTGTGTTCCCGACTGTAATCGCGACCAAGGACTCGGCGTCGACTTCAGGAAGCTCGACGGGGCGGCGTCCGGCGCCGCCGGTCGCGGCTAAGCCAGGCCACCTTGCGAGCAAGCGCGGTATTGAGGACCTTGACTTTTTCATTGGCGACGAGGCGGTGGCGAACTCGAAGTGAGTGGTGGTGCAAGGCTGGGTGGGATGTAATAGGCGTCGTGGCGAGGAGGCGTGGGGGCGTGAAGGTGTAGAGACGTGAGACCGAGGCGGTGTTGCTGCGGACCGACACCGCATCAGATTGCTGGAGACACCAAGCGCAAGCACTCTTCTTGACACCCACCTCTCTCAAACCGCCTGTCTCCTGGGGCCCCGTTCACCGCTTCCGCGATGTCTTATTCACCCCAGGACGTACTCGCTCCACTATCCGATCCGTCACGGCACGATCAACAACTGGGACCAGATGGAGCGCTACTGGGAGCAGAGCATCTTCAAGTACCTCCGCGCCGAGCCTGAGGACCACTATGTGCTGCTCACTGAGCCTCCGCTCAACCCACCCGAGAACCGCGAGAACACGGCTGAGATCATGTTCGAGTCGTTCAACGTCGCTGGTCTCTACATTGCTGTGCAGGCTGTGCTGGCGCTCGCGGCGTCATGGTCGAGCTCCAAGGTCACCGAGCGCACGCTGACCGGTGTGGTGATTGACTCTGGAGATGGTGTGACTCGTGAGTAGGCCCGGCACGCAGAGCTGCCCAACTTTCGATGTAGCAGTGCTGACCCCAGACACCATCCCTGTCGCCGAGGGCTATGTCATTGGGTCGTCGATCAAGCACGTCCCTATTGCCGGCCACGACATTACCCTCTTCGTGCAGCAGCTCCTCCGTGACCGTGGCGAGTCGGCACAGATTCCCCCAGAGGATCAGCTCCGTGTCGCCGAGAAGATCAAGGAGGACTACACCTACGTGTGCCAGGACATTGTAAAGGAGTTTAGGAAGTACGACGCCGACCCGTACAAGTACTTTGCGCGGTTCTCGGGCGAGCACTCGGTGACTGGAAGGGTGAGTGATGAATGTTGATCGAGACTGGGGCTTTGCTTAACGCCGTTCTCGTTGCCCCGCTGACGACAGAAATACGACCTCGATGTTGGCTACGAGCGCTTCCTCGCTCCCGAGATCTTCTTCAATCCGGAAATCTACTCGTCCGACTTCCTCACTCCCCTTCCAGAGGTCGTCGACACAGTGATCCAGACGTCGCCCATTGACGTCCGCCGTGGCCTGTACAAGAACATTGTCCTCTCGGGCGGCTCGACAATGTACAAGGACTTTGGACGTCGTCTGCAGAAGGACCTGAAGACGATTGTCGACAGCCGCATCTTGCTCTCCGAGGACCGCTCGGGCAACCTTATGCGTTCGTCTGGCGTCGAGGTCAACGTCATCAGCCACAAGCGCCAGCGCTACGCCGTGTGGTACGGCGGCAGTCTCATGGCCTCGCTTCCCGAGTTCTACAATGTGTCGCACTCGCGCGCCGACTACGAGGAGTATGGCCCAAGCCTTGTCCGCCGGTTCTCGGTGTTTGGCAGTGCGTCGTAAGGCCTGTAGAAGGGGCTCAGATATCATACAAGGCCGCATGCGGTTACTAGAGGCGTTGTAGGAAGATGATGAAGGCGTACGAATGAACCGCGTGAGGGACGCGTGGTGGAGGACGTAGAGGCCGCGGAGGTGCCGCGCTGGCGAGGCCCAGGGTCGAGATGACGATGACGTTTGTTTGCCGATCATCACTTGGCCGCTCAACCATCCACATGATTGGTGTCTTGATCTCCATCTCCACCTTTAGCTTTCTTCCTCTCACTCCCGCTCTCTCTTTCTCACTCACTCTCAGGATACAAAGGCAGAATCTTGACTGCACCACCTCTGACCGCCCCCAAGAGTCCGTGTTGACCTGGACCGTTGACTTGTCTCCTCTCCTTCACCTCCAGGACACCACCAGGACAGCTCCAAGACACTCAAGAACCCTTCTTACCTCTCCTTCCCATACCCACCCAGATGGCACCAGTCGACAAACACCCCATCTTCCAAGTCGGCAAGCGTCGGCGCGCGTCCAGCACGGCAAGCAACACTGCTGCCGATCTTGCAGCGCGCCGTCCACGACGGCTGAGCACGACCTCGCGCCGTCCCCCGCCAGGAATGTTGGAGAGGGCCCTCGGACGGCCGCAGCTCGTCGTTGGCGCTGTGTGTGCGAGCGTGTTTCTGTGAGTTTTCCATCAGCGTGGCTTCGTCCAAGTCCGCGGTTCGCTTCGCCAACCCCTCTCTCTTCGCCCCGCTAACCCCAGCCTCGGTTGCGCCATTGCCACAGCGTACGACACAGCCCTCCCGACTTCCGAGCTGCACAATGTGCACAACCACGCACCTCTCCGCGCCGCCTTCTTTGCCCGGAAGGGCAATGCCGTCAATGTTCTCTTTGTGAAGCGCTGCTGGGCCTGGACAGCCGCCGTCTACCTCCTGCACCTCTTCACTTCTCGCGGCACGCCGCATGTGCCTTCCTCCGCGACCGCAGCTGGCAAAGTCAACCCCGCGTTACACAGTAACCATATCTCAACGCACCGATCACGGGCCCAGCGCCTCGCCGCCCTCGTACTGGCCTCGATGGCCTGGATCCTCTTCACGGCGTGGTGTTTCGGTGCCGGCCTGGGGGATAGGATCATCGCCCTCTCGGGGGGAACGTGCGCCGTCCCGCTACCGAAGGGGATTGACATTTCCACCCTTGAGCACCTCGTACCTGACGGACACGACATGATCATCCACGCGACAGAACACGCCCCGGAACGTGTGTACCTTCCTCTGGATGATGCGTTCTGCGCCAACACGCCCCTCGCGCCGCACACGCATCCCAGCCTCTTCGAGATTCTCAAGGTGCCTCTGCAGCGACCGAGGTGGAGTGGTGGATTCGACGTCTCCGGACACGGCTTCCTCCTCACTCTCAGCGCGATCATTCTCGCAGCAGAGATCGCGCCAAGTTGGCGCGCAGCGCTGGCCGAGCGCCGCGGACAGCGCACAAGAGCACGAGGAACCAAGGGCCTCATCCACGCTTTTAGCACAGTGGCTGGCACCGCACTTGTCGGTCTCTGGGTGTGGATGCTCTTCATGACGGCTGTGTACTTCCACGACCTGAGAGAGAAGCTTGCTGGACTGAGTGAGTCTCCCTCCTCCCATCTTAAATCACACGATACATTGATGAAACTGACCCCAGGCCTCGGCCTCCTCGCCGCCCTGCTCGTCAACTTCTCAATCCCCGGCCAATCCTCCCCCGTCATCGAGTTCAAGGTTCGAGGTGCGCCGAAACGGGCGCCCCCGGCACCCATGAGCAATGACGGGGACTCGACCGAGCATAGCCGCTCCAGCTCAGTCGACGAGGCAACGACCCCACTTTCGCCCATGCCGCTGCGGTCACCAAGAGAAACGGTCAGACGGCTCGACGCCGTCGCCGCGCTCGAAGAACGGGCGGAGCGCGTACCGCTACCCACTATTCGCGAGCCAGCAGCGCCTGTCCCCGCGGGCAAGCTGCACCAAGACTAGGTGCAGCAATCCAAGCGGGCGGCCGCAATCATAGAGATGCCAGACCATGATGGCGCGGTGCGGTCTGTCGTTAAACTTGAACATGGTATAGCATGGAGTGTGCTTGTACTGCTCGTTGGATGAAGCAGCAGCGCGTGCCAAGCCATGCGCGACCTCGCTCTCGAGTGCCCCAGCCATCGCGCTACATGCCACAATGCGTTTGTATTGTAGCATTCGTAATCCAGTAGCACCAAAACCATTGCGAATCCCAGCATGTATACCTAACCAAGCCAGAATCTAGATCTATTCCGAGAGGCACTGCGCCATCTACTTAAAACAAGCTCGTCTGCTGCTGCTGCTGCTGCTGTCCCCCGCCAAACATGTTCTGCCCTGCGAACGGCGAGCCTGCGCCAAATTGCCCCGATCCAGCGACTCCGGGGACACCACCGCCAACGCCGCGGAACGGGTTGCCGCCCGTGGTCTGTGGCTGCAGCGGCGCGCCCGGGTGCTGTGCGGCCAGTTGCTGCCCAAACGAGCTGGTTGGGTGGAAGCCGGTGGCCTGCGCATTGAGCCCGCCGAAGGGTACGCCGGTAGCCTGGGCCGTGACGCCCGGACCGGGGGGCTGGGGAGTGCCAGGCGACTGTGCGCCGACGCCAGCAGAGAAGGGGAAGCCGGTGGCCTGCGCGCCGATCCCGTTCGTCGCGGGCGACGTAGCGGCTGGCTCGGGGATGGGGGGAAGACTCTGCTCGAGCTGCGCGCCGAAGCTGCTCGTCGGCTTGAAGGGCTTGATGGTGCTGCCTCCAACGCCCGTACGCTGGGGCTGGAGGAAGCCGCCTGCCGCAGGGTTCGCCGCTGCGTTCGAGTCGGTAACGGAGAGGGAGTTGAACTGGGAGAAGAAGTCGTCCTGCCCCGGCTGCTTGTCCATTGCGAACGCGCTCGCGATGTCGCCCATCGCCGAGCTCTGTTTTGCCGGCGCGGACGAGGAAGAGAGTGGGTCAAAGTTCCACGGATCGTTGTTCGGCACCTGCTGAGTCTGGACGGGCTGGCCAGCCTGTTGCTGTGGGTTGAGACCGCCTGCAGCCGCAAACTGAGCCTGGGAACGCTGGTGCGCAAGCTCGTTTATGCTCGGCTGGTGAGGCACGGGTGGGGCTGGCTGGGGTATTCCTCCCGGCGGAGCAAAGGGGTTGTTCGAGCCCGTCTTCTGCGCCGTCAAGGGTTTAGGCGAGGTGGTTCTGATAACGCCGCCGACCACGTTGGGTGTTGAGCTGGGGCGGTTGTCGACTCCCGCGAAGGGCTGGCCGAACGGCGTTGCGGGCTGCGAGAATGCACCTGACACGCTGCCGGCGCCCATCCCGCCCATGCCACCCATGCCGGAGTGGGCCATTCCCATCATCGCGTTGCTCGCCATACCGGTCGCCTGTGGGATAAGCGAGTGACGGAAAGGGTTCGAGCCAGTCGTCTGTGGTTGCAGGAAGCCGGTCTGTTGGGCGTGGAGGGACGAGGGGAAGGGGTTGTTTTGGTGTGGCTGGGTGAGCAGTGACGACTGCATGCCGTCGCTGGCCATGTGGCCGAAGGGCTGCGAGTTGGACGCGAGCGGGAACGTCGATTGCCGCCGTGGCTGGAACATATTAGACCCGCTGCCGGTGAGCGATGGCTGGAGGAAGCCTGTTGCCTGCGGTTGCAGAAAGCCGCCCTGCTGATGCTGCTGTGGCTGCTGTATGAACGCCTGCGAACTTGGGAAGCCGGTCATCTGCGGCGCCATGAAGCCAGTCTGTTGTGGGAACATGGTGCTCTGGCGGAACGGGTTGGCCACGCCTGTCATCTGCATCTGCATGGGCATCTGGCCGCCCATGGATCCGATGGTCGACATTGACCCCATCGGGCCCATCTGGCCCATGGGCATCTGGCCGAACTGGCCCATTCCCATGCCTCCCATACCGGCCATGCCGCCCATGGTGTGCGAGTTCATCGCGCTGCCGCCGGCGAGTGGCGACGTGGGGGCGTTGGCCTGCTCGTTCTCAATCGACTCGAGGAAGTCCTGGATCTTGGCCTGCGCGTTGGCAACTGGTGCGGGTGGCGCTGGCGTAGACGTCGACTTGCTGTTCTCTGCGGCCTTATCGTCCTTCTTCTCGGCTGCCTTGTCATCCGCAGACGGCTTGGACTTGATTTCAGGGGGCGCCTCGATGGCTCCCAGGCTCTTCTTGTATTCGAGGCGGTTCTGCTCAAAGTTGGGGTCGTTAAGGTACTCGTCCAGCGCCTTGACCAAGGATGTTGGTGCGTGCTTGAGGTTGGGCACTGGCACGTTGACAATGTTGTTCAGCCGCCTTGCAACCGCGAGGTACTCGACAATCTTATCGGTCTGCTTGATGAACGACTTGTATATATCAAACGCCTCGGTGGCATCGGTCTTGGACATTTCAAAGTAGTGCTCGAGAATGTTGCAAACGCCCTCGTTGCCTGCTTGGAACAGTACAAGCAGGTCTTTGATGAGCATGCGGAAGGCTAGGACCGTGTTCTCGTCATGCAGGTCATCGTCGTAGAACTAATGTTAGCTGGACATGACCTGTAGCAGCTGGCTCACGGTGCATCGGATCAACGTGTCCAGGATACGCTGCACCTGCTTGACCTCGCGTAACAGACCCTTCTCGACAGGCAGGTGGCGCAGTCGCCTTGCCTTGGCTGCGTGTTAGTGAGAAGGAATAGTGGGATTGATCTCACAATTCGCGCCCAGACCTGTACTGCGACGATTGCTCTCCGTCTGAAGGTATACAAGATCGTGATGGAGATCGCGAAACGCCAGGATCCGGCTGTCTAGGTAGTACGCATACGGCGCTAGGTTGCTGGGAGGGTGGTAGCCTGTGGTGTCAGTGGATTGTCGCGCCCTCGCCCCACTCCACTCGTGGGGCTGCTCTCTAGGCTTGATCGAAACAGATGTTGTGCGCCGGCTTCCTGCGCCGGCAATCGCGCCGGCCGCCACCGCCGCGGCCGGCGACCACCCTGGAGGCAGGGTGGGGCGCTTCTCTGCCTCAATCCACTCGGACCAGGTCAACTTACCCGCTCCGTCACTCATGCCCTGGACGTTACGGAGGCGCAGTGAGTCCGACCGCGCGAGGTGGCCGAGCAGCTGCTCGCTCGCGCCCGAGCGCATCATCTGGTGTAACGTGATGAGCGATTTGAAGACAACCTAGGGTTTAGCGGGTTGACTTTGGGCTTGGGGCACGCTAGCAGCTCGGGCCGGCGGTGCGAGGCTGCACGTACCACGGGGTTTGTGTCGCGTAGGCGCAACGACAGCGCACGCGTGATGTCGCTCAAGGCATTCTCGTCGAATGTACCGGCAATGAGAGCGCTGGGGTTAGCGCGGAGAGCGTAGCGGTGTAGCCAGAAGCTCAGCGGAGAGGAGGCATCGGTGTGGCCAGAGGCTCGGCGGAGCTTGGAGAGCACTACGTGTACTGGGCCGGCTCCTCTCGCTTCGTCGCTCTGCTCCCAATTCATGCAACCATTCTGCTGCATTCGCAGTTTACTTACTCCAAGTACTGCGTGTCAGCGTCCTGCGCTGATCGAAGCGCAACCCACCTTGGCTTTTGGCGGCGCATTCTTAGGCTTGCTTGCCAGCTTGACAATCTTGTCATAGTCCTGGCGGGGTGCCATTGTGGCTGCGGTTTGGGGCCCGGAGGGGTGTGGTGGACCGGGAGCGGGGGAATGGGGTGAGGGCCGGAGATGGGATGGGGAGGAGTTGTGATGGGACGGAGTGGGTCCGGAGAGGGGTGGGGTGGGGGCTGGATGACTGGGCCGAGGCGGAGACGGAGTGGAATACGGAGGAAGGCAAGGTGCAAAGTGTAGAGTGATAAGGTGGAGGAATGTGGGCGGGGGTGCGCGAGGTCTGGCGCGGGTGTGGACGTGAGGCTGGGTGTGAGGTCGTGCGGAAGGGGTGTCGGCTGCTTCGGGATGTCACTCTCTCGCTGACACTCGCAGACTCTGGCTGAGGGGGGGGGGGAGGATGGATGTCAGATGACTGGCTTGAAGAGACTGTTGTTCAGATGACCCGTTGTCGAGCGGCCAGGCCGAGTGCCAAGGCGAGAGGCAAGAGGAGCCGACGACGAGGAGAGCGCAGGTGTCAGGGCACTCTGGTTCGGATGACACCTGCCACCAATCACGGTTTGGTTCCGGTCCTCCACCCAGGATATACCGGATATACAGCTAGTCAGCCACAGCCAGCCACAATGCCACCGCCGACGGTCAACGTCTCCATCATCGGCCCAGCACACGTCGCCCCGGGTTCTCTTGTTCCCGTTACTCTGCGCATATTAGTCGCCGCCTCGCAACTCGTGCTTCAGCACTCCTTCTCACACATTATAGAGCAACTACTGATTGTAATTTCTAACTATCTGCACATGGGACAGCATCTAACAACTCTCCCTTGGTTTCCCAAAATCACACGCCTCTCACAATCTCTACTCGACGGTTACGAACCCCGGCCTGGTCGCCCGCGACTGACTGGCCTCTACTACTCGTTCCACGACAATTCGCGCGCCCCAGGCAGTTCTGGACATCGCGCAGGCAAGTGTGGCCCAAGCGCACCCCATGTGCAGTAGTCCCGACGGCGTCCAAGCAACTCGATAAACCAGTCGATGGTGTAATTTGGGATGCCGTGGCTCCAGTAGTCTGGAGTTAGCATGGTTCGAGACGCCAGCAAGTCGACTCACAAAGCCACCATTCCACGACTGGGATACGCAGCACGCCGTTGTGCCACTTGTACCAGCTTCTCCGGTACGCGACACGGACATCTGGGTTCATGATGATCCGCGGCGGCCTCTCCCTTGTCGGGTACAGCCTGTGCAGGTCATACGAAAATATGAAGCACTCGGAGTGGTCGCACGCCTGAAACCCGGTCTCGCGGAACTGGATAGGCAGAGTGAGTGTTGGAGACATTGCGCTGTTTGGGTACGTCGCTGCCATTAGCTCGTTGCTCTCTCACGCGGGACCCGCCAGGCGGCGAAAGTGGACAAGAGATGTACAGCGTCCCGAGACGCATGGCTGCGCTCAAACTCACAGTTGTCGATCATCTTCCAACCTCGCTTGTGCAACCGACTGGAGGCCTTGTCCTCTGCTGTAGGCTGATACAGGTAGGGCTTGGCAGGGAACGCGACTATGCCGTTCCAGCAGGCCGACACCTCGAACGGGCGGTTGTTACGGATGCGCTCAATCGTCGGCTTGTCCTTGACATATGGCCAAAAGATGCGGAGCGGCACGCCACAAATGTCGCGCGCGACCCAGGTGTCATACAGGCCCGAGATTGCAAAATCCATGCCACACGCCAGGTCGTACGCGTCCTCGCCGTCCTGGCCATCAAGGCTCGTGCCAAGAAGACGGATGGCAGCGTCCCAGGAGAACACTATGTCATTGAGGAACAGCACCTTGGTGAATGACTGGTAATCTGCCAGGCGGACAGACTCGTCTGCGCTCTGGAGGGGTTCCAGCGCACGGTTCCGCGCAGCGGCAAGAAAGCCAATGCGCTCCGGACTCGTGTTGTATGGAAACCACCGCTCCGTCGTGTCCGATACGATACGGTGACCGATACCAGCAGCTGTCAGCCGGTCGCCAAACTCGGCGAGCAGCTGCGGAGTGGCATCGCGCGAGTTGGACTCGTAGATGGACACAAACGTGCGCTCAGGCCCCACTGTATTCAGTTAGTACCAGATTCTACCGCAAAGGATACGTCAAGAAATCTCAAGAAACGCCGAGCCAAGAACACCCAGGGCTCAAAAAAACGCGGTGCCAAGAACAGCCAGCGCTCAAGCCACGCAATCTTGCAGGCGTGTCGACCAACCGACCAGAGCACGCGTCGCACGGGACCGACCACCACCACCACCACCACCACCGCCGCCACCAGCATGATGGCAATCGCCGGGATTAGGTGCTGCTGGGAGCATACGGCTGCTCTTGGGGTAGGCGTAGGAGTGTGGACTAGGACGTGCAGTCTCAGTCGTCCGACGGAACCGGGGCAGATTCTCGCAAGCACGCTGCTGGGTGGACTACTCACAGTGTTTTGCAACGCGAATGACCTCGCGAGTCCAACGGGGAAGCATGTGCTCATTGTTGTAGAGGTTTGCGGCGATAAAGTATCGTGGCGCGTCCTCAGGGGGCGCGAGGGTTGCAAGGGCTTGGGCTGGGGGCGTAATTCCCAGTGAAAGCCAGTACCCGATGAGGGCGGTGCACGCGACGAGGGCGGCGAGGTGTGTGGCTGACCTGCGGCGTGGCACGTCGAGTTTTGGTGTGCGCCAAGCACGCAACGCTCCCACTGCGAGCCTGGTCCAGCTTACAGCGACCCATGTTGCGAGGGCACCTGCGAATGGGAGGAATGCGTGGATAGTTGTGGGGAAGGGGAAAGCGGCCAAGAGGCCAATGACGCCGCCCAAGAAGACGAGAGCGGGAAGGAGGACGGCGGGGTCGCGGAGACCGAGAGGGAATCGGCGGGGTGGGAGACTGTCAAAGCTGTCGTCACTGTCCCATGTCGAGTTTGAGGGGACAGGGGAGCGGGGGAGGGGCTCGTAGTCGTCTCTGCAGCCGCGCCGGCAAGACGATTGGTGAGCGAGGAAACCCATGCGCGGAGGGTGTGTGTGTGTGTGTGTGTGTGTGTGTGTGTGATTGTTGGCAGCAGGAGGGGGTCTGATAGTGGTTGTGGTGATGATGGGTGGGAGTAGCAGTGATGTGCTGTCCGAGTTTGGTGCGGAACGTGGTGGTATGGGGAAGGAACGTGGATAGAACGTGGGGGATTGAATGCCTGTGATGGCGAGCTCGAATGTTGTTACTGGTAAGCAAATAGACAGAGAGGGAGAGAGAGAGAAAGAGAAAGAGAGAAAGAGCACAAGAGATACAAGTTGCAGTGTCGGCGGATGGCAATGTGAGAATGAACAGTGGGCACAGTTGGCGCAGTGGGCGCAGTTTGCTCCGCCGGTGCAGACAAGGATAGACTGAGAGGTAATAGATTGTATGCACAGCAATTAGGAGAGGGGTAACAGCACTGGTCCAACTGGGGTGGGTGTCCTGCTCCAGGAATCCCAGCCTCAGGAGCGGCGCTCTGGGCATTCTGCCTACTCTCCTAACCCGCCCAGGCCCAGTTGACGACAAGCCCCCAAAACGCTCACCGCTGCCAAGCAGACAATGTGGACCTGAAGAGCTTGCATTAGGGGGCTAGGCCGGACCTTAATCCCAGTCCAGAGTCACTGTGTCCGGGCTAAACGAGCTCGGTCTGGAGCTGGAGGCGTGATGCAACAGCGGTTTCGGTGAGAGCAGCCAATAACCGTTGGGCAGCCTTGGATCAAGTGTTGGGGCAGCATTCGGGGGAGCATTCGGGGGAATGTGCGGGACAGAGCGAGGGTGGGATGAGGCGCATGAGGCGTATGAGGCTGGCTCGTCGTAATTGGCCACTGGGGTTGATTTCAGCCTCAGACACGGACCTGAAAAATGCCGTGTGAGAAACTCAGGAACGCCAGGGTAGAGTCAAGGGACCAAGGGACCGGGCGGGGCTCCTGTGCCTACCTCGTGTTCCTTAGCCCCCCTTGGCCTCTCACTCTGCCCGTGCGTACGGCGGTAAGAGACACCAAGACGAGATGACACCTGAGCGCGTTTGAGTTGAGAATACAGGCCTCCCACCTTGCTCGGCGCAGATGACTCGACGTCACTGACAGAGTATCCTCGGTCCCAATCTCGGGGATGATCCTCAAAAGGTGACGCCTGATATACACTTGGACCATTTTGGGGGCTAGTGTTGGGTGGCAAATCAGGCAGAACGTGGTAGAGGCTCTGGTTGATACCAAGGCTATTTGCAGTACCCGATAGCATTAGGACAAGGCTATTTACAGTGCTCTATCATTAGACTAAGGCTATTTGCAGGGCTGCCTTAGCTCAGAGCACAAGAATAGCCGTGTCCGCCCAGCTAAAAGGTGACCGCAGCCTTTGACACCACGCCCGCGCGTGGCTCCTGAATCTAGAATCTAGCTCGTCCATCCTGCCTCTAGAGGAAGATGCCTGGCTTGCCCGAAGCAACTCGATAGTGCGAGGAGAAATACTGTAGAAAGGACTGTAGCTGTGTAGACCATGACTGGACAAGGTACTGTACATTTCAACAAGCCATGGCTCTCAGGCACTATTCGCTCTGGAGGATTACAGAATATCAGGATTACACAGGATCAAGGACAATAGCTGCGCCAGCTGCAGTTGATCACGAGCTCAACACCAGTTGACAGCCGCGCCACGCATCGCATCACATCGCATCCACACCAGAATCTGTCAGACTCAGACACACTCAAACAATGGTGACATAATACAGCCCCTTGGGCCAGTACAAGCGTGCGTCAAGTCTATGTGTAGGTCACGCAGTCAGCTCTCACGAGCCAAAGTCGGAAATAACAATCAGGAGATCATGCACGTATCTGTGCTGTCAAATCCAGCTGGTCCTTTTGGTGGCGTCTTGATCCGAGCAGGCTGTGCAGGATGTACAGTGCGAATCGGCTTGCAACTCGAGGCCCCCTTAGGTCCCATCAAAGGTCACCTGTAGGTCGCCTAGAGTCGCCACAGCGACCAGCGCAGAGCCTCTACCCTCGACGCCGTTCTGCACGTCGGCAACCGATGGGACGCCATTGCTGGGCCACGCCCACGTCGCCGCGCCCGTGACCGAATTCGGAGCAGTAATCTCCTCTGTCGCATTCAGGCCGCCGACAAATGTCGTCGAATTCAAGTCAACCGGACCCTGGAGCACGATCCTCGAACGACCCTGATTGAGCGGGTCCTGGGACGCAGGTTGTGACACAGGCGGCAGGCGGATCGAGCCCCACATGTTCTCGAGTGCGAACGGGCCGACATAGTTGGGGTGCATCGATACATCGACCATGCCGCTCTCGCTGCTCACCCACGCGCGTAGAGCAGTGCGAGGCGAGTGGTGAAGGAACGCGACGAAGATGAACCCCTCGCTTGTGCGGAACGTGGTGTTGATGAGGTGGTCCGGCGGGACCTGGGCCACGCTCTGTGTCTCGGACGTCTTGTTAACAGGCGTCTCAATGAATAATGGCTTGTCCTTCTTACTCCGCTCGGACAGTGAGGAAAGTGATCGCCGGCGCGCAGAATGCGGCATTGGGATCGTGCTGGTAATCGTCGCGCTATCGTCACCAGGCCGATTCGGGTCTGAAAGGATGACGTTGGCAAGGATCGTGCCACTGGTCGAGTTGATCGAGAGGTTCTCGGTGACATTGAACGTGCCTTGCACCGTGTTCTCGGAGCCAATGATCGTACACGTCCCACACGACGCATAGTCGACGACGACACCGCCGCCTCTGCACCCTGCCTTGACCTTTAGGTCGCCGATCAGCGCAACCTGCTGCAGGTTGCCGATGCGCATACCCATCTGGGCGAGCTCGAGGCTCAGCGCCGGAATGTAGCCCACCGTGTCGTTCTTCGCGGCGATCATGCTGGGCGGCATGCGGATGATAACGTGGAACGCGGGCGTGTACATTGGGTTGAGGAGGTACGGACCAGGCGCACCACCATCCGTCTCTGTCGGGGTGAAGATACCCAGACCTTGTGACCCGTCCTCTCGTGCCAAGTGGCAGATGCGAGCCACATCCGAGACGTCCTCGCCCGCTTGGTAGCGGGTAAGAACGTCAATCTTGACCATACCCTCCTCGCCGCCATATATGACGCCGGAAGGCGCATTGGAGCCGACGATCTCGACCGTACCTGTCGCCGCCAACCCACTGGCAAAGACAAACAAGTTGTGGCTGAGCGCCATCATGCCGTTGTGCGTAGAGTCGAGGGGGAACGAGAACGTCGAAATGTAATGATCAAAGTAAGGCGAGTTGACCGCAAGCTGCGTCAATGCGCTCGACGAGTTGAGCTGCTTGAAGTCGTTACACTGTGTCGCAACACCATCGCTCGGGAACGGTCCATCGCGCCGGGGGTCGTAGCTGATCGACATATCCGGTGTTGCCGGGTATGTCGTGTTCTGTCCTTTCCGGTTTCCTGCCCATGGGTCGTCTTGCTTTCCGTTGGGTGGACTCCCGCCGTTGTCCTTCTGGTTTGATAGCACAAGGCCAGCGGCAAGACCAACTGCGAGCACAATGCCTATAGCGAGGAACACTAGTAGCGCAATCCACCACTTCTTGTACTTGCGCCATAGTGTCTTGGCCTCTGGGGAGATGGGAATGGTGGGCCGTGGTGGAATGGGGACGCCGAGCCACCGCCGTCGGGATGGTCCCCCAGCTTGGAAGCCTTCCCACGGCTTTGTCCTCGTCCCATTGAGCAGAGTGGCTGATGTTGTTGGCGTTGATGACGATTGCATCCCGCTGCGGAGGAGCCCGTATCGTCGCCGTGTTGGTGTAGCGCTTGATCCCGCGGATGATCCAGAGGCCAATGATGAGGTCGCCAATGATGAGGACGAGGTCGAGCCTCGTGACGCGCGGCTAAAACTGCGCGCTAGCGGCGCCGTCACCCCGTACGCAGCGCGCTCAACGGGGTCTAGTTCATGGCGTGCCGAGTACGGCGGGACGGGGTCGAAGGGTGAGGTGAAGGAATCGCCGAACGGTCCATAAGGGTATGCAACGGGTGCCCCTGGGTTAAGAGCGTAGGCGGTTCCTGGGTGCGCTGGAGCGTTGGCCTCGAGCGTGTCGACGTCGACAAGCTGGTCCTCGGGCACAGTGATAAGCGACGCTGTGCTCTCGCGGAACAGGCGCGGGTCCTTTTCTGGGTCGGGTGGGATGATCATTCTTGAGGTGTGTCCGGGTGGGTCAACTGGTTGTCGATATAGGGATGAAATTGGCAACTAGAACACGCGCATGTCACAGTTGTGTCTCGGCCGTCAGTACGAAACTGTACGTGTCCGATGAGGATTTGATGCGGGTGCGAACGTGCAGTGTACGGAAGGCGAGGGGAGAAGCGTTTGGGGGAAGGCTTGTTGGGGCCGAGATCGGTCGGGATGCGGGGGTTTGCAACAGGTGCCGACTGCGGCGGAAAGGAAGCGGCAGCCGAAGGTGGGGGGATGGAGGAGCGAAGGGACAAAGGGAACAAGGGACGAAAGGACGAAGAAACAGACGAGGATGATGAAGACGGGTGTTGAGAATGGGATGAGTGTGATGGCGTCGTGATGGCGTCGCCGGCGGCCGAGGGCGGAAGGAGGCTTCTCCCCATGTGCTGTGCCCGAGCCATGTGCGCCTAAAGCGTTAAGGCTTGCTCTATCGGGTAGTTAGGCACGCAAGATTTCGGCGGGAGTTGGTGGCGAATTCCTCGTACGTGCTTGCATGATGCGATGCCCAATACTCGCAACATGCTCGGCTCCAGACAGCCAAGTGAGTGAGGCTGAGCAAGCCGAGCAAGCCGCTGGTAGGGAGCATCAGTGTCACCTGCTCAAACACGCCACCACAGTTGTATACACGTCGGCACAATGCCTTCATAAGCCAAAGCAGTCCTGCTCGATCAGCACCGGTGAATTACCGAATTAGGGCATGCCGAGAGGCACTTGATTAAACAAAGCCAGTGTGGCGAAAATACAACTGCAGTGTGGCACCCGATGTGCACAATTCTAGCAATCAGTATGCAAACGACGACCACGAAACACCGACTCCCCCGCTTGGATGAGCGACGATTCATTCGGCGTCTCGTGGGCGAATCCATTCTATATCCGATCTGTGCAGAGTCCACTGGCTGGGTGCACTCGCACACGCGGGGTCCCACGAGGTCACCGACCCACAGCGAGAGCAAGGGGATCAATTCTGCTTCAGCACGCGTGTGCTCGCCACTCACTAGGTGGACGGCTCGAGAGTCATGGAAGCGGTCCGCCTTGCGCGTGCGCTTGAGGTCCTCGTGGCGGGCAATGACTGCCTCGAGCTTGGTCTCGACTTCCATGACGCGGGCCTGCAGCCTGTCATGGTATTCCTGGACCTGGCCATTAGCTTTGAGCTCAGCTCTGGTCTCGACCTCGTCCATGACCTGTGTCTCCAGTCGCTCTCTAGACTCTCGAAGTGAGTGGGGTTGGGTGGTGTCGGGGCCGCGGGATCAGGAGGGGAGGTACATGTACCTAGGCGAGGCTTGGCAGGAAAGAGGCTGGAGTCGGGCCAGAAGCCGAGTCCAGGGGCGTTGGGAACCCTAATAGAGTGACGTCCGAAAGAGTTGAGACGGGGGGTGTTGGGATACCAGAGCCCGTACGTTGTAGACCAGGCGTCGTGCTCGGCCGGGGCTGGCCAGGTGGGTTTGGAGTTGGAGAAGAGGTTAGTGAGGAATCTGGGATCAGACTAGAGTCCGGGAGCCTTGCGTGGGGGTCGGTATGGGGATTGTGGTGAGCAGAGACGGCAGGGAGTGGAAGGGAGGAGCGGGACTCTTTTGAACATGCCGATGTTGGTGAGTGGTTAGACGGCTGTCGGTGTTTGCTGACATGTATGCACCGTGGGATGATGGCATCAAGGGAGGGCGAATATCACACCGGACGGCGGAGAGGCAGCATGTGATGCAGTGGTGGAGCGATGCAGGGATGCGACGGGCAGGTTGCAACCATGGAGCGAGGGCGGTGAGGGCAGCCAGTTGAGCGTGGCCGAGAAGCGACACATCGTTCAAATGGAGGACACAATCCGAGTGTCAGTCTGATGACCATGAACGACAGACATAATATGGCCGGATGGACGAACAGGCTGCGATCGGGTTTCAAGAGTTTTCCCAGTTTCATCGTGCCCGTTCATTGTACCTTTATACCGCACTAACCTAACGCACGTCTGAAACAAATTCTCGAGCACAAGTCATGCATATCGACTACAACTAACCCTCGATTCATCCTGAATCATCACACACGTGGCACAAGCCATCAGCCGGGAAAACTAGTCTGCAGGACGTGAGGCTTCACTCTGCAAGACGTGAGGCTTCTTCCGGTTCTGTGCGGCCCTCCCACTCGGTCCGCTTGGTCCGCTTGGTCCGTTCAGCCCTCTCAGTCTGCGGCGGACGGGAAGGGTGTCCGCGCGCCCGGCAACGCGACCCGCGAACTCGAGATAGGGGATGTGGGGCTCAGAAATCCCCGTCGCCGTCGACGTCACGAGACGCAGTGGGGACACGACAACGCCGCGACGTTGGGCGAGGGAGACAGGGCCAGCCAGGTCAGCGAAGGAGAGGGAGAGGGTGGTGAGGTCGGGTGATAGGCCGGAGTTTAGTGATGGGAGGGGGAGAGGCAGGAACGGGAGCGAGGGAGAGCGGGGGTGGCATGCCTGACGCTGGTCCCGAGGGGTACGGGCGGGCGATGTATGCGCGGGCGACACGTTCCATCCCGAACTGGTGGGGAATCGGGGCACGTCCTCCGGTGCTCGGAGGGGCGGGGGTGGAAATCGGGCTGAGTTGCGTTCGGGGCGGGGTTCTGCCTCGCCCATTGAGGACGAGTCCGAGTGCCGGAGCGAGCTGAGACCGAAACTCCACACTGCGCCGTGGCTGTTTCGGGGGTGCCATGAGCCAGAGTCGTTCGTGTAGGCTGGGGGGAGGTGGTCGGTGGCGTAGACTGGGGCTGGGGAGCGTTCGACGGAGAGAGTGCGCTGTCCCGAAGCTGCTATGCTGCTGGGAACGCGGGGACCGCAGTTGAACTCACCCAGCTGACCGGCTGGGTGATCATCAACCCCGATGTGGACGTGCTCCCGCAGAAGGGTGAGTAGTGTCTCGCGGGGGAGGGAGAGGAGTTGGTCCACAGAGGCGTGTAGCACCGGCGAGAGGAGGCGGGCCATGTCCTCCACCGTCTCTTGGGAACGTTTCCCAGGTAGGCGCTCACTAGGTTGAGGGCGTGGTGGCGGTGAGGGGGTACCGCGGTGGCAGGTGAAGATGCACATTGCGGAGGTCAGCGAGGGGTCAGTCAGGTGGGTCAGTGAGGAAGATATACCGACCAGAACCATAGCCAGCTGATGCGATGGGCAAAGCACAGTTGCACATTCGCTTCTCATCATTCCGCGCGCTTCCATTGTAGAGCGTCGCGACCGGAGGGGCTCGCACTGGTGACTGATGGAGTGTCGCCAGTCACGCCAGTTCGGGGCAGGAATGGAAGTGATGGGATGGTATTGTACATTGCGAGTTGGATTCGATTATAGGCATGAAGGAACCCGGGTATGATATGCGAAGATGACAGAGCGAGGTGGATGGGTGGGAGAGGCTACGCGTAGCGTGTTGCGCCGCAAGGGCAAGCACCGGTGGCGGGTCTCTCGGCAGCGGCGACGCTGACTTGGCCGTCTGCCATTAGATTGTCCTGCAGCAAACATACCATCGGTATAAAGCACGCAGAGCTCCTCGAGGTTTGAGTAAAGGCGGGTGCGTGAGCTGACGCTGGCGAGGATGGAGATGATCGAGTGGATGCTTGGGCCGAGGGCTGCGGCGTCCGCGTCGCTGAACTGCCACGGATTCAGAATGCCGTGCCACCACTTGTTGAAGCACAGGCGGTCGCAGACCTGACTCCAGAGATAACTGGAATGTAGGGCGTGGGCTAGACGGAGGAGGGCAAAAATGTCGTCTTTTGTCGCATTGGGACCGAGGTCGTCGACGATCTGCGCGGCGTGGAGCTCGACGTGGAAGTCGAGGACGGCGCGAGGGTACCACCCGTTATATTTTGATGCGAGGCGGTGGATGCCGGCGTATTGGGCAATGTTGGGGTCAAAGGGAGGAGGGTAGCCGCTCGAGGGGGCGGCGAAGCGAAGGAGGCGGAGAAAGGCGTGCATGTCGTGTACACTGTCGTCGACTCTGAGGACCTTTGGGGGTCCTGGCTTGGCCGGGCCCAAAAGCTCGGTGAGCACCGGGCTGCCATCAGCGGGTGGGTGGGGGAGAGTGACAAGGGACCGACCTTGCCATACGCATCATGCTACCGCTGACGAGGAAACCGACCTGCTGGTCGCCCTCTGCGCACACGATTAGGACGTCGCCGTTCTCGTTGAAGTCTGGGTGTAGGGCGACGTGGTTACGGTTTGCGGTCTCAGGCACGACATAGGTCTCTTGAAAGCATGGTTGGCGAGATGTTTTCATGGCAGTCGTGTTGATGAGGATGTTGTTGATGCAAGAGGGAAAGCAAGCGCTGGGCAAGAACAAGAACAAGATCAAGCAAGACTTGTTGACATTGCTTTTGTGACGGTCGAGTGGAGACCACAGCTTTGCTCCACACTCTGATCACCATCCATCCATCCACCCATCCATCCAGCCGGCCTTGGTTTGCAGGGCACCATCCGCCCAAATCACCTAAACCGGTAGTGCTCCACAACTCATAATCTCCCCCATCGCCCTGGGCCTACGCTCAGTCCAAGTCCATCTCGTATGCTCCAACTTGTCCCTCTATCGTAGATGTCTAATACCTACGCAACGGTTCCAGTGCAAGCTCCAAAGCCGGCAACACAGGGCGGCGGCCGCCCACATGCAATCTAGGTGGGCTACGCCCGTAATGCCCTGCTCTCAGTTTGCTGTGTCGTCCTCGATCCAGAACACCGTCTTGTCGCGA
This sequence comes from Cutaneotrichosporon spelunceum, assembly GCA_030805415.1. Lineage (NCBI taxonomy): Eukaryota > Fungi > Basidiomycota > Tremellomycetes > Trichosporonales > Trichosporonaceae > Cutaneotrichosporon > Cutaneotrichosporon spelunceum. The sequence continues at coordinate 164,184 of BTCM01000011.1, forward strand.
GCATTCGTCACGCCCGGTTTGCCGCCTCCGTTGTACAATACACCAAGGTCTGTCCACGAGCTGTCACCCGACGTGTTTTTCAGCGCCTCCATTGCAATGAGCACAATGTACGCATCTTCACCAACGTCCTTGATCGCACCCTCACCCATGTACCATGGAGAGACAAATTGCTGCCACGTGCGTGCGTACTTGAGCGCACTCTCCCATAGGCGTGGAGAGCGGCAGATGGACGCCAAGCGGAGATACGAGGCGATCTCAACCTGCGCCGAGCGCTGGTTCGCCAAGGGCGCCGCAAGCTCGTAAGCACGTGCCGCAATCTGATGGTGCAGCATCGCACATAGGAAAGGGCGAACGCCATACTTTTGGAACAGGTGATCCAGGGTGAGGTACTCGGCGACGGTTGGCGGTGGCCGATGTACACTCGGACCTCCCACTGCCCCGTGTACGAGAGCAGAAAGGAGGAGAGCCATGTCAGTCGGCGACTCGGCAAGCTCGATCGTCCGGATGGGCCCGGGCTCTACGGGAGGTAACTGGGAGGCGAATTCGGTACTGGGTGAGCGGGCGCGAGCAGCAGCTCACCTAACACGCGCGAGCGCAGCGCGCTGGACCATGAATCCAAGCGTGGCGTTTATATCCGAACACACGATGATGACATCGCCCTGGCGCGCAAAGTCGGGGTGGAGTTTCGTGCCATGCAAGTCAATCTCCTTCTTGTTGAGGGGCGATGGTGTATCCTTCGTCCCTGGCGACGGGTAATGGGGATCGGGTTTGGGCGGTGAGGCGGGTGGGTGTTCTTCTGCAGAGGCTGCCATCGCACGTTGGGATGCAAAGAGTGCTGAGGGCATCTGTGGAGCGAAAGGCGGGGGCGCAAACGCCGTTGGAGGAGGACGACCGGGGTCTGCGGTTTCTGGAAGGGAACTGTAAGCAGCAGGGCCCAGCTCAGCATTGTGCTGGTGATATAGCATTGATGGGGCCCGGGGAATGAAGTGCGTTAGCTGACGGCCTAGCTGCGAGTCGGGTGGAGGAGGGCTCGGCAGGGCATCCTGTTGCGGCTGAGGCGGTGGATGAGGGACGGGGGGAAACTGCTGCTGCCGAGCGGGAGGAGGCACGGGTGCCGGCCTCGGCTGTTCGACGTCAGAGTCAGGCGGCTGGGAGAGTTGACCATTCTGACGCGGCGGGGATGAAACGTCCTCATTGTCGGGAACGGAGGCCAGAGAAAGGTGCCTGCCTTGAGGAAGCGCAGGAAGCGATGGGCGGCGACGCGACGACACACCGCTGTGCGCAGAAAGGCGACGGTCAGGCGGCACTGGCGGTTGCTGCTGTAGTTGCTGGGGCAGTGGATGAGCCTGGACCTGATGCTTGACATGATGGAGGGCGTTCTGTGAGGCACTCACGGCGCGCTGCATGACTCTGGCAGCGACGCGACCGCCTCCCGTCAGGCTGATCGGGCGTTGGGCATGTGGAGCAAGCGGGTGTTGAGGAGTGGCTTGGTGGGGCGGCGGCGGCTGCTGAGGCAGCGAATGAGGCTGCTGAGGTAACTGCTGGAACTGCGACGGAAGCTGCTGAGGAGGAGTGTGGGACGAGTGAGGCGGAGTCTGCTCCTGGGACTCGGGCACAGCCGCAGGAGGCGGAGGTTGGATCGACGCCATGAACGGATGTCCAACCGGCGGGGACTGCAAGGGTGGCGCCCAGACTATCATTCCCTGGTCCGTGGACACATCCTGGCCTTCACGGCCATCCAAAGCCTGCGATGACTGTGTGTGTCCCGTCGACAGTTGTAGGGGCGGAGTCGAGTTGACGAAGTGCAGCTGGCCTGAGTGGATGCTTGTGGGGGCGGAGAGGAAGGGGGTTTGGGCGCTCGGGAGGAGCAGCTTTTCGTTGGAAGTCATGGATGGAGAGGGCACATGGATGTTGAGGATATTGAGAGAGCAGGAAGAGAAGAGAGGGGCAAAGAGCAACGTGGGGGTGCTCGGGACCGGTGCTGCACTGCTTTCGTTGAACCAGACCGAGTGGACGAGCGTGGTGGAGGCCGAGGTTTGGTTATCGTGGCTTTTGCTCCCGCTCTCGCCCTTCTGGTTCCGCTCGTCCCTTGACAATTACAGTCCATTAAGCAAGTTTCTAATGGCTATTGTGGACATTCAGGCTATTGACTCTAGATTGTACAACCAACTCTTATCTCAACAGATCTCATAGCTTTTGTAACATACACATTTGAGCTGGCAGCAATTAAATGTTTGGCGAGCAACCCTACTAGGTGTCCGAGATGTGATTCTAGTCGCTAGACCGCAGGGAATTTGAGCGCCTCCGTCTCCTGGTGGTACACGTACGGCCCGTCGCCAGGTGTGAATTTGTCACACAGCTTCTATCGTATCCCACGCGGAACTCGTGCAGCGGTGCGTCTTCAATCGCGCTCAGCCGATGGAGGAGCAGGAGAACGGCGTGTGACTCGTTATTGTGCACTTCAGCGTGCACATTCCAAGGATCGTGGAGGAGGATGCTCCACCCATGCGTGGGGTAGTCTGCGTCGAGAACGGCGTTCCAGACCCCCTCAGCGCGGAGGAGACACGCAAGGCCAAGTAGGCGCCACACGTTCTCGGAGCTGACATGTACGGTACGGCTGAGGGTCTCGATGACGTCACCGATGGATAGGCCCCAACCAGCCGCCGGGGAGGTGGTAGTGAGTGTGGGAAGAGTTGAAGCCATTCGCCTTGGACTTTGTGGGGTTGGGAAGGGTGACAGGGATGGTCGTGTTCGTCTGGGTGCTGGCAGTAATGTTGTTGCGCAGCTGAGGAGGGTACGAGTTCCAGGGACCGTTTGCGCGGTAGCCGTTGCTGTTGACGTGCGACGCGCAGTGGCGGCGCAGTGGCCGTTTGGCATCATGGTGGAGACGTTGAGGGTGATAGTCATTGCGCTGTCGTTTGCTGTTGTTGACAAAACAAGGAAGAAAAGGAGGGAGGATGAATTCCCACCCAAAGCTCGCGACCGCGCTCACAACTATGACGGGTTGTGCCAAGCTTATACAAGTACATTAGCTACAGTACAAGAATACATGATCGAGGCTGTCCACGTCAAAGGAGAGGTTGGACCGTAGCGTCTTGCGAGTGGTCACGACGAGGCGAGGTGTCGAGTGAGGATAAAGTAGGATGGGGTATGGTTGGTTGTATGGAGCACCCGACTCGAGTCGGTCACATGGATCCTTGACTGATCAAGCAAAGCTGAAACCAAACCCAACTTGGATCCGCCTTCCTCCATCGCGCCATCCTCCATCGCCCGTCTCCGATTCTCACCCCCACGCAAACATCCGGAACCAAATCGGTCATGTCACGCCAAGCATGGACGCTGTCGTGTCTCGTCCTGGTTGCGCTCATGCTTGTTCTCTTCTCCACCTCCTCCCTCCGCACAACCCTCTTCAACTCTACTAGAACTTACTCTGTCGCCATGGCCAAGGACGGTGAGTTGTCCCAGTAGAGTAGAGCCAGTCCAGTTGCGCCAGCCACTCCACTGGCAGGCAAGGTGCACCAACTTGGGTTCACGGGTGGCAAACCACCGCCCCAAACGCTCCGCTGACCCCAGCTATCATCAAGTTTGACAAGGGCGCCACGGCCGAGGAGAAGCAGAAGATCATCTCGGACGTCAAGGCTGCTGGCGGCACCATTGTTCGCGACGAGAACGTCGACTCGAGCAGTGAGTTGCGGGAGGTCCGAGTAGCTGGTGGCAACATTGGCTCCGGCAGGCAGATCTCGTGCACGTCCACTGCTCCACCGACCTACATTGCTCACTCCAGTCTTCCCGTTCGTCGTCGTCAACGTCTCACCCGACCAGTTCCAGACGCTGAAGAGTGGCTTTGCCGGCTCCAAGGTCGTCTCGCACATCGAGGAGGACCAGGTCGTGACCACGCAGTAGGCACGAGATAACCCGAGTAGTACAAGTAGACTGGCACAGTTGTACAAGATGAAAGAATGAAGGCGCGTCGGGCGGTTAATTTGCATCTCAACCTGGTGCAGCGTACACCCAAGTCTTCAAGTGTAACCGCGCATCATGTCTAGCTCGCGCTCACACTCGGCTGCCAAGCTGCGCATCGACTTGGCCACCTCGCCTCCGCCGAAACCAACTTCGCACGCGGCCGCAGCTTCCCCAAGTGCCGCCACCGCAGCCACGAGCTCACTCCTACGCCGCGCGAGCCCAGCAGAGTCCAACATGACCCGCTGCTCTCCCGAGTCCATGGCCATGACCTTGGCGCGCTCCGCGCAGATAACTCCCACATTAGGGTGGTTGGGCGGGTGTGCCTTGCGCGCCCCCTTGGCCGCCTCGCCCAGGAGCTCCTCGACGAATGGCTTCTGCGCAGGAGACGGCGGGGTGAGCTGCAGCGCATACAGGCGGAGCAGGGGGAGGAGGGGGTGCGCACTCGGCGGCAGGCGCGCCCTGAGCGCCGGTACGAGTGCGGACAGCTGGGCTATGGCGGTGTCGCGCTCTGCCGTCAGCAGCCTTCAGCTTGGCCTGGCCAAACTCACCGAGCTCGCCGTCCTCGTCGGCCGCGAGGAGGCGCTTCCCCGCCTCGATGAGGCCGCGGAGGGAGGGCACAGGCGTGGCGAACGTCTGGCCGCAGGTACAACGTACCTCTGCATCGCCGGGGAGCGAGAGGTCTAGTGTCAGCTCGCCAGCTCTTAGGAAAGACTCGCGACTCACCAGGCATCGGTCCAGTGCCGCCACAGTCTGGGTGCAAGACGCTCCACCGAGGATCGGGCCAGTCCTCACCCTTGGCACAGAGCACGCAGTCGCACGTGAACCCATAGCGCGAATACAGGTCACCCTGTCGCTCGGCGAGGGGCAGCGAGACGTCAATGTATGCCGTCAGGACCTGGGTCAGCTTATACCTCGCGTCCTATGCCACCCACCTCCTCGCCGGGGGCAATGTCCGCGATCGCGACGACACACATCTCTCTCCCTGACGGGAAGACGACGACGGCATTGGGCCAGCACGAGTGGTTACACAGCGCGACGAGCGGTGACGTGGACACGCCAACCGGGGTCAGGTCGGATGTGGAGCGGGTGAACGAGTTGACAGCGAATGCCGAGGCTAGGTCGAGCAGCTCCCTCGCCGAGTGGAAGCCGAAACTCGCCATGTCGGCTGGATGGAGGAGCTCCTCCTCACCTCCGCCCCCGCCCTCCGCAGCACCGAGGTAGTGCCGGAGGTGGTTGACCTGGTTTCCCAGCCGGACCTGGTCTCCGGCCCGCCCCGCGTGGCTCTCCATCCCCGCCACCTGTGCCCAGTTCCCTCCCCCATCGCGACGTTCCCAACACAGGCGTCCGAGAGCACGCACTGCTTCGTTCGGCACGAACCCGTTCTCCCCCCGCCGCGCTTGATCGGGGTACGTCGCGGCCCACATCTTACGGAGGCGGGTTAGGGCCGCGCACTCGGGCTTGTGCGCGCGCCAGTCAGCGTTCTGGCACTGCGACGAGCAGTAGTGCAGCGCCTTGCAGCCCGAGCAGCGAGACACCTTTGTCTGCCTGTGGCAGAAGCTGCAGTGTGTCTTGAGGTGTGAGGTGGAGAGGACGGAGAGCGGCGTCGTGCGCAGCAGCGTCGCGCCTTCTGTCAGACCGCAACTGGAAGAACCTACCCGCCGTCACTGCTTTGCGCGCGTACAACCCCCTCCCGTGGCTGGATGTGCGGCGGACCTCGAGCGGCGTGCCGGCAAGCTCGGGGAAGAGAGCTGAGTCCTCGGGGGAAGCGGTGGCCTGAGGCATCTCGTCCTCAACGGGAGTCGGGGCTTGTGTTGGCTCAGCCTTCCCCTCGCGCTCGTCAGATGTGCGCGAGGGCTGTGACGTTGACGCCAAGCGGCGCTGGGGCGCGTGCCGTACTTCTCGCTGTGCGCGGAGGGCGGTAAAGGACATCAAGCTGTGGTATGGGTGGTGTCGCAAAGTTCGGTGAAGTCATAGTGGAGGTGGAGGCGGCGTGCCTGGGGAATCTGGGCGTGGCAGGTGGCAGTCTGAGAGCAGCGGCCGGCTGGATTGGGCGAATACTAGTGCAAAACGCTGTCCTTGGTGGGGACTTTGATGAAGAGATAACCTGGGGCATGGTTAGAGGGCTAAACGCGGTGCCCGTTATACCGACAGTTTCAGCGCCAGCCCACACAACATGCGGCGAGATGAAGTAGGGCGTAGGGCGAACAACGAGGGTGCAGTGACGCCAGGCTCCTGGGTCTTCCTGCTTCCTTACCCGCTCTTCATGACTAGGGAAGCTCTTAATTCGTCAATATCGTCATGCTGTGCAGGCTGTTGTTCCATGAGAGGATGGAATGGATGGGCGCACGAAAAGCCCACGACGAACGCAAAACGAGCAATATGGAACAAATCGGACCAAACCTCAAGAAATGTCAATATAACCCGACGCGCTGTCGGACACATCCCTCACTGCCTCTTTCCAACACCGCCACTCTTCGCATCATCCATTTGCCTACTCCTGCTCTTTTCTGCAAGAATGCGCCCGATCTTCGCTCTCCTCCTCGTGGCCTCTGTCTCCCTCGCCCAGGAGACAGTCACAGTGACCGTCACCGCGCCCGCAAACCCACCCGCGCCGCCGGCGAACCAGCCTGCACCGCCCCCGACCGAAGCACCGTATCCAACCGACGTGCAGACCAACGGTGACGCGCACTTCCAGACGACCGTCATCACCATCACCGGCAGCGTCGACCAGATCGCCCTCAGCAGCATCCTCAACCCCCCGGGCTCAGACGGCCAGTCGGTTCCGGCGACCCCCACTGAGTCGACGAAGTCCGACCAGGCTAGTACTCCTGCGGAAAGCACCCCGACCGAGAAGCCCGCACCCAGCACCCCAGGCCCCAGCACCCCAGCACCCGGCACCCCCGCACCCACCGTCCCCGCGCCCACCACCCCCGTGCCCAGCATTCCTCCCGCTGTCACATCGCCAAAGACGACTCCCCCGGCTGAGCCTACGCCCGCTCCGACCCCCACACCGGCCCCTGGGAGTGGGAGCATCGCCAGCCCTGCCCTCGCTATGGTGCTTGTTGGCCTTGGCGCTGCTATGGCGATCTGAACGCCGACGGACTCTATTTTGAAAGTTTAATGCCTTTACATTGTCGTAAAATATGCACGGATGGAAACTGCCACATTATGGGAGGCAGAGGGACGGCGTGTTCTGACGGAATGAAACCTGAGATTCAAGAGCCTGTTCACGCTGTCGCATGTCCATTGCACTGTTTCATGGGTTTGGTTGTACAACGTAGCATATTGTCGGCACAATTTTGCCTACCCATGTGCGGCTGCATTGGCCCCGCAAGCGAGGTTTACGGACGCCATTGTACGGGAGTAGATGTCTATACTAAAAGTGGCAAAGACCTCTCCTGGTTCTCTTGAGAACTCATGATGAGCGACTCCACCTCCTCTCGCCTCGCTTTGCCCAGCAACCAGGCGAGAATGATCCCGAATTCCGATCGTCATTGCGCGCAGCAGGGCTGTTGGGCGCGAAGCTGGGCGTGAGGCAGTCGAGTGTGAGGCCCAGACGGCTCACGGGACGCAGAGGGCGTGTGCCGTAGACGGCGCAGAAGGCGAGAAGGCGCAGAGCGTCATGGATGATCTCATCCAGATTGCATCTGTGGCAGTGTCATATAATCTGCTCCGCCGAATACACCTCCCTCACCGCCTCTTCTCCTCCTACACACCATCTTCCCGCATCGCCTTGAGATCGACACCACTCACAGATTGCCATGCTCCCGCTCCTGCCGTTCCTCATTGCCGTAGCGGCCCAGACAGTCACCGTCACCGAGATCCGCTACATCCCCCCCGAGGGGCCCCCACAGCACCACGACGGCGGCAGCGGCGGGCAGGGTGACGTAACTATCACCCGCACCTTCGTCATCACCGGCGCCTTACCGACTTTCGAGCCCGCCACCCAGGCTCCCCAGGAGCAACCGCAGGCTCCAGCTCCAGCTCCGCCGCCGGCTCCGACCCCGGCTCCCGAGGAACAGCCGCAGAGCCCCAAGCCAGAGTTCAACCCCAAGGCTCCGCCCGCAGACACCCAGCCTGCCCCGGCCGATGCTGCCTCCACCTTGCCCGCTGCTGCCAACCCTACCCCTCAACCAGCGCCAGAGCCCAGAGCGCAGCCCGACCCGAATGCAGCCCCTCCCAACTCTGACATAACCGTCATCACCGTCACGCGGCCGTTCGACCAGAACGCTCTAAGCAGCTTCCTCCACCAGCCCACCAATCTGGCAGCCGGTCCCGCTGGCCCAGACACCAATGCGCCGGCGGCGCCGGCGACGACGAACCCTGGCGACCTTGGCCCTGCAGGCCAGAACCCCTCAACGCCGGCACCAGCTCCGGCCACGACGAACGCGAAGGACCTCGGCCCCGCCGGTCCAAACCCCACAGCGGAGGCGCCAGCTCCGGCGACGACGAACCCGAAGGACCTCGGCCCCGCTGGTCAGAAACCCACAACACCGGCGCCTGCTCCGGCGACCACGAACCCGAAGGACCTCGGGCCCGCCGGCCCGGACCCTACCACGGCGACGCCCCCTGAGACGAGTGCCCTACAGGCGCCTGCGAGCGGTGCTGGCGTCGTTCGGCCAGCGGTCGCGATACTGCTTGTGTATGCCGCGGCTGCTTTTGCGCTCTAATAAGGTCAGGATGTGGTGTATTTTGGTGGTAATAATCAATAATTCAATGCACGTGATCGTGATCGACGCTTGGGCGAGCGCGAGTGCCATATTCGTGCGAGGTATGAACCAGAGAAGCGGAACAGATTCGTAGAGGTGTTGCCAGGTGGTGTCGGCCATGTCCAAACTGCTGAGCGTGTTAAGGCCAGAGCATGCTCACAGAGCTTGCAGAGTGCAGAGGGCCAGAGGAGGCAGGCGGCCTACGCAATCTGGCGTCAGAACGTCAGTCTTGTCAGTACGTCAGCGACTCTCCCTCTCGTTACCATTGTACTCACACTTCTGACTACTCTACAACTCTACTGCGCTGTATCACCACCACCGGTCCTCAAACGCGGCCTCCTTGTCCGCGAACCGGACATCCGTCGCGAAGCGAATCCGCTCATCTGGATCCTCGTTGTTGGCACTGCAATGCACCATCGTGCAGTGATGGAACACAACGTCGCCAGCGCGATAGTCAGCAATGAGCCAGCGCCGGCGAGTCTGCTCCGCAAACGCGCGGCAGTCGCGCGTGAGCCCGCCGCCCTCGAGCATCTGGCGTCAGACCTGTCATCGTTTCACGCACGTTGATGTTGAACGCATCAATCTGCTCGTCGTCCGGCAGGTCCCTGTTCCACTGGATAAAGCCATTCTCAATCTCCTCGCCAAGCGTAACGCTGTCCTCGAGGTACATGAGTCCGCCGCCGAGTGGGCTGATGTCCCCGATCGGTACCCATGCCGTGAGCGCATCAGGCTCCATTCCACGCAGATACCTTGCGTTAGCTGGGCTGTGGAGAGCTCAGAACTCACATCTGGTCATAATGTACCCGCGTGGCGGAGCGGTACGCGTGCGGGATGTTGGTGCGCAGCAGCTGCATGCGGAAGCGGAAGGGCTTCTTCCACTCGCTCTTGATGCGGGTCGCCATATCCATGATGAGCGGGTGGTCGGCAAAGTCACACAAATACTTCTCATGGTTGGCCTGCGTGCGGTGGTTGAGGAGCAGGTCGTCGGACTCGAGGCGGTGCTCGCGCGCGACCGACGGGTCCTGGGCACCCTGGAGTCAGCGACCAAGGAGACCGCCGAACGGGCCAGTACCAGGTAGACAAAGTGGGCAGAGGGTGGCAACTCACCAGACCAGAGTAGATGCCCTCGACGGGCTCGGTTCCCTCTTTCAACACGCCGGTGTGCTGTACGCTCTCGAAGAACTGCCGCCGCACAGCTATCACTTCCTCAACAGGAAGCAAGCCGCGTAGGTGTACCACGCCGTCGCGCTCGTATACCGCGCGAATGTCTTCAATCGGTGCGTCCGCAGGCAGGGACGGCAGCCAGCCAAGGTGGTTCGTCGGGATCTGGGGTCAGCTTGGACTGCCCCCAGACTGCAGATTGCGGATGCTGGCTTCCAGCCAACGTCGCACTCGGCGCACTCACAATCCCCCCCTCGTTCCCCTCGATTTGCATATCCCCTAGGTCCCACTTGCCCTGTACGTGGCCGCCGTCGGTACGCAGCTTGCGCCGCACCGTCGAGACGGGGTCGGGGTAGCGCGAGATATCGGAGATTGTCATGGTGTGTTGTCACGAGGCAAGAGCAACCGCGCTTGCGCAGTCGTGTGCACTCCCACGCCCTTACTCCCCGCTTGCTTCTGACGCGTATGCTCTGGCGTGGGGTGGGGATGTGGTCATCTGACCACGCACACGATCGGATCGGTTACATCGCAAGATACCGAGGCTTATCTGCCCCTCACTTTTGCGGGGAGATTATGGGAATGCGGGGTTGAACTTCTCTTGGGTCGCGTTCCAGATCTAGAAGCAGCGTTGCATCGCCTACATTTCAGCCAGGTTGAGACCGTGGTCCACGAGTGTCGCCGCAAAGTCGTCTCGTAACACTGCGTCCCAATCAAAGCTGTCCGAATCGGTAAGTAACGTGTTCAAGTCAAAGTCCTCTTGCGTCCGGCCCAATGGCGACTGGATCTGAGGCAAGCCCGATGGATCAGAGAAGTCGGCCACAGCCACTCCAGCAGCCTCGAGTGTATCAGGCAGCTCTGGCGACTGGTCCGACCGTGCCTCGGCCTTGGTGCACCGCACAAGGTTGTGGCCCACTCCCAGGAGCCTGTCATCCTCGCCCTCCTCGCCGGCATCCAGGAGTACAAAGGCGTTTTGTGCGCGCCGGGCCATGCGCTGTATCATCGGCTGCGGTCAGTCCTAAGCATGTGGAAGAGACATACCAGGAGCTGCTGCCCGAACCCTGGGCCGGAATCCTCAAACAGCTTGACCGCCCGGTCTACCTGGGCGAGCGCGTCCAGAGCCAGTGAGGACAACGGCGACCGGATGACAACAGACACAAGGTTGATGAAGGATGTGAAGGCATGGAACCAGAAGATCCAGAGACGGTTCGCCGTTTTGCAGTCCAGCGCACTAACTCAGCACCCAACGACGGCAGACGTACAGGCTATCCCGGAGGATATTGAGGATCGTCTCGGACGTGACGAGCTCCATCACATACGAGAAGCGAAAGTGTCCGAGGAAGGGCTCAGCCCGTGAGTCCAGGAGACAGCGCTTGAAACCCCAACGGTGCAGGAACAGGTATCTAATATTACCACTGCTTTCGTTGTAGCTCACCCCTCGTTGATCATAATCCTCAAGTAAAACTGGCGCCAGGGACTGACACGGGCGTGCTCAGCGACTGTAAGCTCCCGGGGGATCTCTTTCTCAACTGTTGTCAGCGCGTCCAGGTTGGACTCACGCTCAAGTAGTGCCCAGTGCACGTCCATGATTTCGCTGTACGGCACAGGCTCAAGCGTATTCATGATGTTGGAGATACGGCCGATGATGCGCAGTACCCGATACTTGTACCGGTTCCCTATCGTTAGCTCATCCCTGGGTCACGTACAGAGGTTGAACCACGGATCGTCCTCACGCGCATCGTCGCCGGGGTACTCTGTATCGACCATGGTATCCATGATCACTACATTAGCTTCATCGACATCCCACATACTTCGTGGACGTCCTGTGACGAGGCTCTGCATGGTATCCTCGTGGTTGATCTCCCAGAACACGCGGCGACGGGTTTCGGCCTCGGTCGCCTCGATCCCAAACTTGGCGGGGTCGCGGTGCAGCCCCAGCTTATGTCAACCAGATCATGGAAGCCCAAACTCACCTGTAGCGCACAACGCACGGCGGTTCCAAGCTTCGTCCAGAAACCGCTGTACAGCTCGGGCCGGCGGCTGTTACCCACGAAGCGCCCAATAAGCTGCACAGCCTGAATGTACTCCTTCGATCCCTCGGCGTCTGGTGTTAGGCCGCTCAGCCACGACGTACTCAGCTCCAGTGCTCCTCGGGCAAGATAGAACAGCCTATCGCTCTCCTCATTATCTGTCTCAGCATGCACTGCGTGCACTTACGAGGCGGGAGATCTGTATCAAGAGACGCGCCGTGAGCCATGACAGCATACAGGATGGAGACGACTTGGCTGTCCAGCTCGATCCCAGCATACGCCGCCTCCAACACCTCATCAACCCAGTAGTGCTTGACGATGTCGTCCTTGATCGAACCGGTCTGCGTCAGCTCACCCGCGATAACCGTACCTTAAAGTACATGCGGACCCAGCGCTCGCCATGGGCGCGTTCAGGCAGCTTGTCGAGCATTTCACGTAATGGAGGTCCATGTGATCCACCGGACGGCGGGTGCGGGTTCGACTGGGTCTGCACGCTCGACTGGAGTCAGCTGTCAGTTCTAGCCGTGCAGTTCACCCAGAGGAAGTGGGATCCGGCACCACCGAAGAAGAAGGACGAGCCGGGCTCATCCCCCAACGTCAGCTGCCCGTCCTCGGCGATGACCTCCCCTGGGTATGAGGGTTTTGGAGACTGTACATGGTCTTGTAACTGGGGTGGCGGTTTACTGGGTCTGGCATGTTCAGCAGCAGACAGCCCGTGCCTCTCCAACGTTTCCCCCATAGCCCCAACCTGCGCCTCCAACTCTGCAATCCGCGCCCGCATCGCTTGCGTCTCGTCGTGCAATGCCGGTGCGTCCCGCACCGGCCGCAAGTGCCCATCTGGACACATGCTGGTGTCAGCCGGCCTCACGCGACGCACTGAGCCATGCCCCGCCGCCGGCAGTGGGCACACGGGAACTGCCTGTCACACCTAAACCCGTTAGCTGTGCTGAAGGGCAACATACTTCCACTTCATCCGCCGGCATTCTAGGCAGCTGACGATGGGCTGGTTTCGGTTGCCACCCGTTCTTTTCTTAGCTGGCGGCATGGTAAGAGTGTGAATGAGGGAAGAATGGATGCGGCCTAAAGTCTGATGTGGGAGCCGCGGTTAGGTCCGTATCTGCGGACCAACGGCGGCTGATCCGCTGATAACCGAGCAACTGGTCAATCTGTTGACATCCTTCAACACGGGCCAAATGCGCAATGATGCATGCAAGTCTATAATCAAACAACTGCCACGCGCTTCCGCTTGGTCCGGCCCTCCTCGAGACGTCGGCGGACTGCGTCCTCATCCATCCCCTCCTCCTCCAGCAGCCCCGCTGTGCGCTCCCCCTCCCATCGCGTCCGCAAGAACCGGAGCGCGGCGAGATTGTATCCCATCTGTGCGCGGTGTCGCCCGAGTGCTGCACGCACATGCGTGCGCAGAGACACAAGGCGTGTACGCATGACGCGATTAGCGACAATCTGGGCGTGGTGCGTCCGAACCAGGAAATGGAGGAGGCGCGCAGTGAGGATAATATCCCTGTCGGCGACGGCCCATGCGTCGAGGTAGCCGAGGAGGGAGACGACGTTGCGGAAGGGCAGAACGAGGAGCGCGTCCTCCATGTGTGCTGCTGGGATCGACGCGAGGGTGTTGTACACGTGCTCGTCGGCCTCGACGCCGCGGGCCGCCAACTCGGCATTCTTCGCTGGCGGGGGAAGAGAGGCACCCGCGTCCCCGAGACGCGCCTTCTCCGCCTCCCATTCTTCCGTTGCTTCACGGTCGGCGTCAGCGAGCGCGAGTGCGTCCATGATCCGCTCGCCGGCCATGAGCGTCTCGGCCGTCTGCTTCTGCACAGCCTCGGCCTCTCCTTCACCGTCCCCGTCCTCGGTGTCGAGGCGGTTCATCGAGTCGACGAGGGCGGCATCGTGAGCGGCCTCGAGCTCCCGCTCCCGCTCTTCGTCCAGGAACAGTGGCTCGTCCGTCTTCTCCCAGATACGGATGCTCTTATCATGCGAGCCCGTCACCACGTAGCTGCCCTGGTGTGAGACGGCGAGTGCCCAAATCTCGCCCTGGTGGCCCTCAAGCTTCTGGATGAGCTCGAATTTGTCGCCGTCCCAGTACTTCAGCACGCGGTCCTTGCCGACGCTCCAGAAGTAGTGACTGTTCTTCTCAAACGCAACCGACATGACGCTGTCATCATGGGCGAAGAGCGAGCGGTGACAGTCACCAAAGTCCAGACCCCAGATCTTGACATTCTTGTCGGCAGAGCACGTCACGAGTAGCTTGGAATCGCTGCTGATGTCCAGAGCCAGGACAGGGAGCTTGTGTCCGTACAGCGAGAGGAAGAACTTGAGCGTGTCGGCGAAGAAGATCTTGACCGTCGAGTCGAGGAGTGAGACTGCCAGCAACCGCCCATCGGGGCTGTACTTGACAGCCAGGACATCGTCCGTCATCTTGAGCGTCTTGACATGCACCAGTGCGAGCTGCTTGTTCTTGTACTGCTGTTAGCTGTTGCGAAGCCAAGTAAACTCACTATAGTCTCAACGCCAAGGCGGCTCACAACACGCTCACCCTCGCCCTCTTCACGCATCTCAAAGTCCCAAAACTTGACGTCCTTGTCCGCGCTGCCCGAGACGAGTCCACGCCCATCAGGGCGCACATGTACAGCCCATACGGGGCCCTTGTGCGCTTCGTACCGCTGGAGCAGCACAGATGCAGCGACATCATACAGTAGCAGCTCGCCAGCCTTGGTGCCGACAACGACGTGGCGGTCACCAGGTAGGAACGTGCAACACAGGGCATACCCGCACTCCATGGTACGCAGGCACGCGGTCGACCGCAGATTCCATACTTTGAGAGTGCCACTCGCCGCGGACGCGAGGATCTGGTCGTCGCTGCTCACTGCAAGCGCACGCACGTCCTGCCGGTGTCCGGCAAGTTCGACCGAGTGGACCTTGACCGGTTCTGGCGCGCTCCCGTCTGCGAGCTTGCTCTTCTTCACCCCTTGCGGTGAGGGAACGGTGTATGCTTCCAGCGAGTTGTTCGCAAGCGCCAGCAGAAGGGACATGGACTTATCGCCGTCCTCGCCGAGTGAGAACGACTTGACCTTGGCGTTGGCCTTGACAACACACCACGTCGTAACGCGGTCCTCCCACGCGATCGAGTCCTCGTTCATCGCCTCGTCCTCGATCTCGACGCCCTTCTTCTTGCTCTTCTCGCGGTCGCGCTTCTTCCGCCTCGCGCGCTTTGCTGCCACCTCCTCTTCTGACCGTAGGCGCAGCACCGCCGTCGTGCGCTCCGACGTCTGCGCCAGGATCACAGGGAGGGTGGGGTGGAGCGCCAGTTGCGATACAGGATGCGTAGACGCCGGCAATGGAACTGTGCAGAGCGGGAGCACGAGCTTCGGAAGCTGCTGTCAGCTTCGGTATTCTGAGTGGAGCTCACCTCGCCGTTCTCGTTCTCCTTAAGGCCCTCAGCCAGGGCGTCCTTGTCGACTGTCCATGCGCGCACCTCGCCATCACCACTGCCCGTGAGTATGAGCCATCGCCCCTTCTCGCTGGCCTCGTCGTCGTCCTTGACAGCGCACGACCACACTTCGCTACGCCCAACCACCACCGTTTGCACGCAGTGCTGCGTGCTCAGGTCCCAGAGCTTGAGGTACGTATCACGTGATGTCGTGAGGAGGTACCCGGCGTGCTGAGTTGCTGCAAGCGTTGGGTGGGGGATGAAGTGGATGCTGGTGACAGGTCCGCGGTGGCCACGGAGTCGGAACAGACCAACCTCGGCCACACGGTCCCATACGACGACCTCGCCCTCGCTGCCGCCGGAGGCGAGGCGACCGCCATCGGCATCCCATGCAAGCGTCGACACGCCCTTCTTGTGTCCGTTGAAAGTGACAACCTCGACAGCCTCGACGCCCGGCGTCTCGGGATCCCACGACCAAAGGCGGATCGAGCCGTCGGCATAGCTCACTGCGAACGTGCGGGCTGTGGAAGAGGTGGATTCCTCTGGTGCAGGAGCGGGGATAAGGTATGTTATGGGCGAGGTGACACCGGTCGCGTGCCACATTGACGCGAGTTCGCCGCGCTTAACGTCCCACACCAAGACATCCTCCCACCCCGCGACGTAGGCCAGGCGCCCGTCGTAGCTGCTGTTTGCTGTCGGGGAACAAATCACACCAAAGGCCTGTTGTCAGCCCATTGGATCGTTCGCATCTCACCTGTGTCGGCCCATGGCGCATGTATTGGCGGGACATGGTGTTTGCTCGCTTTGTAGAGTGAGATGGTGAGTATCGATCAAGTGGTCATTGACCAGAACTTCGCCGAAAATTAGGTCCCGCTCCTCGGTCACGTGACGAGATTGCGATCCTCCACCTGCACCACTTGCCATTATTGTCCATCTTACTTACACTCTGCTCCTGCAAGTGCAATGCCAAAGCGATACGAACAGCGATGGGACCGTGGGCCATGACTGAGTAATCTTTGTGTTACATTGTTTTACATCGGCATGTACTCCTCCCCCATCACACCGCCGCCCCATACCAGAAGTGGATGTCTTCCCATGGCGGACGCGGAGGCAGGGGTTCCTCGCGCTTGCAGCACCACGCTTCCCAGAACTTGGCGGTGATGGGTCCAGGATCGATCCATCCCGACTTCCACTTGGCCTCCCCATATTGTGTACCAGGTGCAGAGGAGAGGAGATCCTCGAAACCGACCTCCTTCTGAACGCCGAGGAACTGGAGGACGAGGTGCCAAAGGTACGCCATCCCTGTTGGACGAGGCGGGTTCGCTGCGTCGATGAGGACTTGGAGTGGGATCGTCTTAATACCACATACGGCTGGCAGGATGAGGAGGCTTGGTGGGGCTGAGTTCGAGCGTGTGCTAAAGAGCCAGAGGCTGAGGGATCAGAAGATGGTCATCGTAGAGGGGAATGGTATGGTTGTGGATGAGTGGTGGTCAGAATGCCAAGCAGCAAGTCTTATGTCTGTGCAGCCTCCATCACTCGCAACCGCACGAAGCGAGAGGGGACACTGCACGGTGCCATTAATGAAAGTGTGTGATCAGTGATCAAATGTGTCGGCGTTGGTGCAGCTGCACCATCAGCGGCTCTGCAATTCCTCCAGGCAGTGATTCAGTCTGAGACGCCATGCTATTTGAGTATCAGGTCCCCATGGAGGAGGGCTTCCTTCTGTACTCGGTGACATTTATAGAGCATGGAGATAACCCTGGTGGTCGGACTTGAGCACAGTTGGAGATGCAACCGTTACTCGCAAAGCGCCTCAGTGGATGAGGATTGCAATCGTCACAAATAACCTGTAAGATGCTACTTACGTACAGCGCGGGCATGTCGTGCTCGACGATGAGGCTACTGCTGAATCCTCTTCTCTTCCTCTTCTCCTTCAACCCTGTAGAGGAAAAACGTACGTCCTATTCCCCTTACAGTCGAGGGGCCTGGGACTGCCGTACTGGGACGCTGGCCTAGGTGGAATATCTCCATCTCTGACTGCCCTCCTACTCCCAATCCGCCACCGCGGTTACAGTACGATCCCAGGAACCAGAACCAGATCCATTCGCCTAGAACACTGTCTCGCGCCTCCCTAACCCTCGTGTAGCTGTCGTCTTGCCTTCGTAGTCCAGTTCTTGGGCTCGTGGGTGTTGCCGCTGCAGTAGGTAGGAATCGCTGGCGATGAGGCCGGTGCCGATGAGTTAGTCGGATGAGTCGATGAGTAGAAAAAAATGAATATCCAGTGTGGCGCGTCGTGAGGTACACCGTAAGCGCATCCCCGCACCTACAGAGATTCCTTTCAATCAGGCCCGGCCGTAGACTAAGCCTATCATTCATGAACGCTAAAGGTGATTCGAACAGCTCCAAGACATTTGAGAGGTTGCAGCCAGAAGAGCAGCCGCAGCGACGAGCGCATTAACAGCAAGGGGCACTGCAAGGACACTAGCACCCGAGGCGGTCGTTTCACCACCGGTGCCGGTCTGGTTTGCGATATTGGCTTTCGCATTTGGGTCCATCTCGATGACGAGTTTGTCGCCGAGTTTGACCTTGGCGAGCTCGTTCTTGTCGCTGTACAGCGTGATGCCGTTGATACTGCCCCAGCTCTCACGCGGGCTGAGGGGCTCGCCACCACCTGAGGCCCCATCAGTACCCGCGCCAGTGTTCCCACCAGAGCCAGTGTTCCCACCAGAGCCAGTGTTCCCACCAGAGCCAGTGTTCCCACCAGAGCCAGTGTTCCCACCAGAGCCAGTGTTCCCACCAGAGCCAGTGTTCCCACCAGAGCCAGTGTTCCCACCAGAGCCAGTGTTCCCACCAGAGCCAGTGTTCCCACCAGAGCCAGTGTTCCCACCAGAGCCAGTGTTCCCGCCAGAGCTTCCACCCCCGCCTCCCATCGGCTGGGCGCGGGGAAGCTCGTACATCAAGCTGAAGATGTCACTGGATGCTTGGGCCGAGCTGGCATCGTGCACGTACGAGACCTGGCAACCCCAGTTGACCTGGTCATCAACCCCAGTGCTGGGAGAGGTGAGGTTGGAAAGGAGCGGGTTCAGGTTTGGGATGAGTACGCCCAGAGTGACATTGGTGTCCTCGGTCGAACCGCCTCCGCCGATCGACCAGGTCTGCGACATGGTGAGGGTGGCCTCGGTCCCGCAAGAGTGGGAGAGAGCAAAGCCAGCTACATCGCCTTCCATCAGTCACTGCACGTTGATCCTTGAAAATCAAGCAATCACTCACCACCAAGGACAAAATTGATTGATGCACCAGTCTCGTTCGTGCGCTTGCTCACGACGTCGACAGTGCACGAAATCTCGGTCAACCACGCGTTGATTAGCTCGACCTCGAGATCGAGGTCGATCGTGCGGCGACTCATCCCGTTCATACCGAGGACACGGGTGTAGCTGTTACCGTTGTCCGAACTGCCAGAGTTGCCAGAGTTGCCAGCACCGCCGGTACTCATCGCGGGGGGGTTGCCAGAGGCTGCTGGGGCAGAGGAAAGGCCGAAGCGCGAAGGTACTGCGCTCGTCTGTGCCCCTGCAGCACCGGTAGTAGGGAGCGAGGGCAGGCCAGTGAATGAGGGCAGGCCAGTGAGCCCGGATAAGTCAGTGTACGACGCTCCAAGGACGCTTAGGATATCGGAGCGCGTGAGCAGGCTGTTGATGACCGAGGGGTCCTGCTTCGCAGAGTTGAGGCCGTCCAGCACTGGCATTAGCGATTTCCTCACTCTCTTCCCCCCGACATACTGCTCCGGCATTGATCATCAGTAAGGCCCTGGAAGCAGCAGTAATCTACATCTAGGCATCTCGAGCCGTTGGGACACGCGTTTTCTGTCATTAGATATGTTGTCAATGGCCACTTGACTAACCTGTTCCACAGCAGAAATAGCCCGGGGGCGCGCACCAGATTTCCCCACACCTCTCAAACTGCGTGTAGCCAGCACAGGTCTCGATGGTGTCCTGAAGTGCTTGAAGATTAGATGAAGGGGTATCAAGAGTGTACTTGGATTGCAGAAAGACACCCTTGGATTGCACTGCGGGCAGTGAGGCTAGAAGAAGGTTGATGAGGATCATGGTGGGTGGGGGACTGCAGGAAAAAAGCACAATGCCTAGTGGCTATAAGTGACGGGCTGCTCCTCAGGTGGTTCCTTGTTGACGAGCAACAGGTGGGCAGCCTCCTTGCATGGATAGGAAGCCAAGGTCAGTGTTGGCTCTGGACTGGCGGAGAGCAGCGGAAAGAGTTAGGAAGGTGATTGGATGAGACAGTCGTGCTCAACATGCTTGTAGGGCAGAGAGGCAGGGCAGTAGTCTTAAGGTTATCGATGGCGCTGTATATTTCCCGACCTGGCGCAGGTCGAGAGCCACGAATGGGATCCATGCTCAAAGTGGAAATGAACAAAGGCGTTGGCGCTTGTGAATGCCGCCTCGTTGCGCTTCTGTCACGTCTGCCGTCATCCGGCTCCCTCCTCCAGGGCTTTCCAGGCGGGTACTGTGCGTGACCGTTGGGCCTCCTCTTCCAGCCCCTCTTCGGCAGTTCATAGCATCTGTACACTCAGTTGTACAACCAGCCGTGCCAAGAGACCGCAATACCGGGGATGAGAGAGGGCGTTGCTACAGGCAGCTAGCTGTCCACAGTCTCCTCTCGGATATCAAGATACAAGATACTGATACATAAGCGTTCAAATGTGGGTGCCAAAGTAATGCTGTGCTCTGTTTAGACGTCGACTTGCTCGAGTTCGTCCTCGTCGTCCGACTCTTCCTCCTCGTCGCTGTCCTCGTCCACTTTGCCGACTTCGTCCACAGCAGGCTTGGTGTCTCCTTCGGCATCCTTCCAGTTGTCCTTCAGCTCCCACATGTTGGCGTACTGGCCCTCGCGGTTGAGCACAGCGACGTCCTTGAGCACCTCGCGCAGCCACGTGTCCGGTTGCTGCAACGTAGCCTTGAGCGCCGTGATGCTCCAGTATGGCTTCTGGCCAAACAGCTCGAACAGACGCTGATTGAGATCTTTGCGCTCCATGCGAGCGAAGCGTTCCCCAGACCCGGCCTTGGCTGAACCCATCTGATATCAGCTTCGGTTTCAAGGTCGCAGCTGAGACTCACGACCATGCCCTTGCCAAGCTTCGAGGACGCGTTCGCAAAGCCTGAGGCAAGCTGGTTGAGCTTGGCCTGCGACATATTCTTGTCGTCGAGCTGCACGATTGGGCGTTTCGAGTTCTCGTTGTCCAGACGGCGCTGCTCTAAGATCTTGAGGTATTTGGAGCTCCTGACGGGCCGAACACTAGCTTCGTGATCGAGAGCACCGATCAGGCGAGGGTTGGCTGTGGGGTCAGCTCAAGCTGCGGCTGCCCATGGTGGCGGTGCGAGGTTTGACCGAGAGGCGGCGGTCAAACAGGCAGTTCACGATGGCACCGCCTCGGACAACTACACTTCTGCCCCCAGCATACACTCACCCCTCTGGTGCTTGCGCCGCTGAGAGTCCTCCCCTGAACCAGGCTGGGCCACCCACACACGCTCATTCTCGCTGAAGATGAAGGTGTTCTTCACACGCTCGCTGGGCATGACGACGTCGTACTCGTCGGGGATGTTCTCCATATTCAGCCTGGCACGCTTGTTGGCCGGCTGCTTGTCATCTTCCGTGGGTAACTTGAGCGTGATCTTTGGGGGAATCGTTCTGCAAATTAGTCTCAGACAGCCTTCCTCGATCCATCCTCCTGACTAACGAGTTGTCAATGATTAAGCTCCCCAAATGCACGCCTTCCTCCTTGACACGCTCCCAGCGTTCCAATAGGAAGCGAGGGATCTGGGGTTAGCCGACAAGCCACACCAAGTGGACTGAGAGGTAAGCACCTTCATTGCCCAAATCTTGGACTGGCCGTGCGAGGGAGCGACGTCGAGCTCCTCCTCCTCGACGACGGGGATGTTGAATACATCGTGACCTTCGACGGTGACCAGAGGCTTCGTGTCCTCTGCTTTGACTGACATGATGCCAGGATCTCTCCGGGGGGATGAGGATAGGAGGGTGAGCAAGGATGCGAGGCGACAACAACATGCCAGAGCAGTTGGGTGGCAATTAGCTCGTGGGCTCACTGTGGATAATCGGCGATTCAGGAATGTGGCAGGAGCGGAGTAGACGGACTGAGATGACGGCCCGGTGGAGGTTCTCGGCGGATGCCTGCAATACCTGCCCCTGAGCGGTACCAAGCGTGGACGTGTCTCGTCTCAACTACCAACCTTCTTCTCCATCTCTTCCCAACGCTCACCCACCTCGCAATCTCTCTCGACCTCCCGCACTCCCACACGAGATCTTCCCCCAATCTTCTCTTACCCAGCACGTAACCGAGGGCCACTGCCCAGTCGTCGAACATGGACGTGATCGAAAGTATGTTCCCCAAAGTTGGCCTCGCGCGCGTCTGGCCGACTACTTGACCCCCTCTTTGGCGCCCTCTGACTCCAGACCTCGCCAACAAGGCGTCCCAGATCACTATGTACGATCTCAAGTCGTACTACAACCAGGCCAAGAACGCTGTCCTTAACATCCCCGAGATGGAGGCCAAAGTCCGCGAGGCAACCAACGAGGACGCCTGGTGAGTATGCTCACATCTTTCACTAACGGCAGGGGTGCGTCGTCGACTCTGATGCAGGAGATTGCACAGGGGACCCACAATTACCAGAACTTCAACGAGATCATGCCAACTATCTACTCGCGTTTCATGGAGAAGGAGGCGCGGGAATGGCGCCAGATCTACAAGGTGCGTATTGCTCCCTAGGTTATGTAGCGCGCCGATACTGAGGTGAAGGTTAACGCCACAGGCTCTTACCCTCCTCGAGTACCTGATCAAGCATGGTAGCGAGCGTGTAGTCGACGACGCCCGTGCCCACATCTCTACGATCAAAATGCTCCGAAACTTCCAGTACATTGACGAGAAAGGCAAGGACCAGGGCATCAACGGTGGGTCCATTCGACAATCAGTCTCTGACAAGCAGTCCGCAACCGCGCGAACGAGATTGCCACCCTCCTTAGTGACGTTGACAAGATACGAGCGGAGCGCCGCAAAGCCCGCTCCAACCGCAACAAGTACCAGGGCCATGAGGGCGGCATGTTCAACACAGCCACTGGGAGCCGGTATGGCGGCTTCGGGAGCGAGTCCTACAACCCGGGCGGTGGTGGTGGTAGTAGTGGCTACAGCGGTGGTGCGGGTTCAGGCTCGGGCTCGCGTTACGGTGGGTATGGCAACGATGACGAGTATCGCGGGTCGACTGCGCGCGCAAGCTCGTCCCAGCAGCGCCAGGAGTACGACGAGTACGAAGGGGCCGACGACTTTGACACGCGCCGGCAGAGTCCTGGCAGCGGCCGTGCGAGCACACACGCGTCGCGTCCACCGCAGGCCCCGCCAAAGCCCCCCAAGGACGAGCCGAAAAAGGAGCAGAAGCAACCCGAGGTGAACCTCTTCGACTTTGACGACGAGCCAGCGGCCCCTGCAGCCCAGCCCTCTGCGCCTGCCACTGCTCCCGTGGACGCGTTTGGCGATGACGACTTTGACGACTTCCAGAGTGCCACCCCCTCTGCCACTGTCCCAACATCCTCAGCCGCGGCGTCTGCGCCGGCGGTAGCTCCCTCGGGCGGCGCGAACGCAAACATCTTCGCAATGCTCAACGCATCGTCTCAGCCCATGTCCCCTACGTCTGCTGCGCAGGCGCAACCCTTGTTCGGTGGAATACCCGCCATGGCGCCGGCTCAGAGGCAACAGCCTGTGGGCGGGATGGGTATGGGTGGAATGGCTATGGGTGGTATGAGCGGCGGCATGGGCGGTATGTCGGGAGGCATGGTGTCTGGGGGCATGGTGTCGGTGTCCGGGGGCATGGCTGCCAAGCCTGCTTCCCCGCCTGCTCAGGCCTCGAAGAAGACTGGCGCGTCGGCCTTTGACGACCTGTTCACGGCCTCGCTTGGTGCACCCAGCAAGCCTCAGCAGAGTGGCGGCCAGAAGACGATTGCCCAGATGCAGAGGGAGACGACAAACGCGGGGCTGTGGGGCGCTCCCAAGCCTACAGGCCAACAGACTCTGGCCCAGCCGGCATCGTCGTCTGGCTCAGGCGACCTCCTCGACCTCCTGTAGTGAGGCTTATAGTTATAGACAGATGATCGATGTTTTTTCACGGGCGATTACACTGGGCTACGACGACCGACGACTGATTGGTAACCTGTGATTGTTGCGACAGCCCAGCGAGAGTTGAAACAGCGAGCGACAGGATGAATTGCGGGGCCACTTTGCTCCCTTTGGTCGAGCAGGGTATGGCGGATGAGATACTCACCGTACCATCCGCACCCTTCCTCCCTCTCGCTTAGTCGCAACTGCTTCACTCGACTCCATCGCACTCCATCTACCATCCTCCAACACTTGAACGTCGCCATCAAACATCAACCACCCTTCCAATACTCCTACCCCATTCGCCAAGCAGCATGCGCACCAACAGGTAGCATGGCCCCCGACATTCTAGCTGGTCAGTCTCTACGGCCCACCACCCCAATCCCGGGACTATGGCTCGTCGACGCACCAGACATCCTCTACGTGCGCGTGTACACTGCGCAGCCGCTCGTTCCAGTTGAACCACCACCTGAAACAGCTACACCCGTCTCCAACGATCTGCCAGTTGAGCCCAAGCCCGAGGCGCCTAGCCTCTCACCGACGCGCCTCGCAGTCCCTACTATCCTTGCTCCCGAACCCGCCAAGGTGTCCACCCTCTCGCTGCCTGGTAACAAGAGTCCAACAGCCCTCCGCTCACCGGCGGCAGGCCTTAAGAGCCAGCCCACTACACCAGCGCCGACCGATACCAAGCTATCTCCCTCTCGCACAACTACCCTCCCAACCTCCCGCCCTCCATCACCGTCGAGAACGCTCGAGCGATTGCGTAACGACGCGCTCGAACGTGCGTGGCTCGCAATAAACGCGTCAGATACCGACGTAACTACTGCGGCACTGAAGCGCCCCTGCGCCGTCGTAAAGCCCGGCGATGAGCGACGTGAACTCTGGGTTTTCTCCCCGGACGACGCACTTGTCCGCGACCTCGAAGAACTGGGCCTCACTGGTATGCTCCCCGAGAGACCGCGCTGACATCCAGAGGTCGATGTTCCTGACGCAATCCGTATTGCAGACACAGTGACGTGCCCGGAACACGGACATTCACTGGCCTGCCTCTCATCAGAAGGCGAAGACAGATGCTTCCCTACTTTCACGCCGCCCGAGACGTGGCCGCTTCTCGAGTCTGCCGTCGGTGAGAAGGTTGCGTGGAAGCTTGGTACGCGCTTGTCCCTCCTCCCGTCGGACGCGACGCTCGCCGATCCACCTTTCGATGTCTCTCTCCACCCTGCTCCGGGCAAGCTCATTCTCACGGCACGGATGAGGCCGTTACCTCGTTGTGCCCCGCAGCGCCACAATGGCACTGACCCGGGCGTGGACCCACTTGTCCTGCGTCCACTGGCGCTCCCAGCCCTTCTTGTCGCTCCCATCAATCCAACACCCACGCAGGATGTGCGATTATCTGCGACCTTCGATCTGGCCCTCGGGCCGGGATGGAAGAATGGGCGCTCCGAAGCGCGCGTCGCTGCGCAGGCGGCTCGCGGCTCAGCTGCGGATTGGAGCGTATACTGGGTCCCATTGGAGCGAGGAGAGGAGGATCTCGCGCGGACACTCCCACACACTCTAGCCGCTCAGTGGCGTGGCTCGAACGGCGTTCTTACTGTCTGGCCAACACACATGGCAAGGCCACTCGCGCGGAGCCTTCCCCCAGTTCCCGCCAAGCTCGTGCCGCCAGACGGTGCGCTTGGTTCCGCGACAGATCTGATGGGCACCGCAACCGAGGTGTTCAACTTCCTCGGGAGTTACATCGCGCCCGCCGAGGAGGACGATGACGACGTTGAGCCGGAGGGTGAGGACGCGCCTGAGGCAGATGGCGACGTGGTAATGGATGACGCTGGCAGGGAGTCGGACGTTGACGACTTGTTCTCGGCGAACTCCTCTCCTGCTCCGACCGCGAGCAGGGTAGTCAGCCGGGCAGTCAGCCGCGCACCGACAATTGGCACCGACGTAGGGGACTTGTTCACGGCGTCAGCCTTCGGGACACCGCGGCTCAACGCGCTGGACGTCGACATGGGAATGGACGAGGACCTGTTCGGCGACGACACGGATGACGACGCGGCTACTGTTGTTGTTCCGGACAAGGAGGCGAGAGACCAGCCCAACCCCGCTGAACCCATGATGCTTCCACCACCATTGCCTACCACGACCCAACTGTCCAGCAAGGTGGGATCACCACGCGAAGTCACAGAGGACGATTTCAACTTCTTTGACTCGCCGACGGCTGAGACGAGCCCGGCCAAGATCTTCCACGCACCGCACCCGCCGCTGGACGATCACACTGGCAAGGAGCTGGCTGTGTTGGCTACGCCAGCAGTGGCATCCCTTCCCATCCCTCTACCGGAGGTTACAACAGCGAGCCTCACCTCTGGCGTCGAAGAGGAGCCTGAGCCTGAACCGGTAACGAACGAAGCCCTGCCAGAAACTGAGGTCGCCGCAGCCGAGATGATCGAGGAGGTTGGCGTCCAACCTGTACCCTTTCAGAAGCGCCGCTATGTCGACATCGTCCCGGACGCTTTTGCGCCTGTACAGCTGGCCGCAAGGAAGCGCTCAAAGTTTGCATACGGCCTGCCCTCGCCTGCAGCGACGGTCTCGTCTCTGAGACTGAGCTGCGTTGAGAGGTTACGGGAAAGTGTGTCGGGTAAGGACAAAGATGAACAATTCGCCTACACCACAGCGTGGGACATTGAGAGCGATGGCAGTGACTCAGATTGTGAGTCGGTAGTCACAACCGGCGCGCCACCTACACCTCCCAGCACGGCATCGTACGACATCCGGACGCCCACGAACGAGCTCGCAGCTATCCCATCACTCTCCGATGATGAGGTAGAATACGACGGTACTGTATGCGTTGGGGCCGAGTGGACGTCGTTGCAGTTCGATACCAATGCTGCCGTGGCATTAGCGCGCCCATGGGCGACGGCGTGGGTCGACATCAAACTTGACACCGAATCCTCTAACCCCACGTCACCGGTACACCCTAGCGAGCCGCAGCAGCCAACTCTCAACATCGAGGTGCTTGCTAACGCGCTCGTGCGCAACTCGTTCTTCAGGGGCCTGTTCGAGACAGCTGATGTCACTGCGCGCGAGGTGTGGCGCCCGCCATCAATGATCGTGCGCGGGGGCGTGCCAGTCAGCGACGTTGCGACCGGGATTGCGGAGGATGACAAGTATTCGCTGGAGCAGCCTTCTGTCAACACAGGGCACGGGAGTAGCATCTTACGCATCGGCGTCGCCGCGCTGCGGTATTGGCGAGAACTAGGTCTGATGCCCTCAGGTGGGCCGAAGGACCTCGCAGCGTTTGTGATCTGCGCACCTGGTGCATATAACGTCAAGCGTGCGCAGGGTTTCCTTGCAGACCTTGGCGATGTGTTTGAGGCGAACCGCCTCGGTACTCTCGAGGCTGGCACGCATGACCTCGCAACTGACGGCATTGCCGTTGTACCGTCTGCAGAGGTATCGTCAGCGGCGATCCGACTGCGTGGCACGTCGTTGGGGGGCAAGCCGACGGTGGTGTTTGTGATCACGTCCACTACGACACTTTCGCCCGCCACGCTTGCACCACTCCTTGGCCCCAAGGCCCAGACGAACTGGGTGTATCCGCTTCCGATCTCGGCGCTGCGTCCCTCCAACTTGGCCACGGTGGCTTTCCAAGTTTACGACCTGGTGCCACGCCAGGTCGACCGCGTGACAATGTTCGGGAAACCGCTTGACATGCCCAAAGTCTGGATGGGTTACCATGGTTTCACGCTCGCGGGGGAGTCGACACCCAAACCTGAACTGAGCATGGCCTGGCCCCAGCGCAACTACGACGTGCTGAACCGCTGGCGCCTCGTGCATGCAGCATACGCATGGGTGCCAGAGTGGGAGGCGGTGGTGGTGGCCGTCGCGGACGCGCAGGGGGATGCTCTCGACGTCCAGGCGCTCAAGATGAACAGCTGCGTAGCGCGCGACAGAGTCGCGCGTGTGTGGGAAGTCGTGCGGAGCTTTGCCTCTGAAGCTGCGACGGAGTGGCGCGCCAGCGTAACGCGGTACGGGCTGATGTTCGCCGACGAGCTTGATGGTGAGCAATCTTTCTAGCACGACAGCTCACACCAGCGTGGAAAGATCTCTACACTTCACACAGCGACGCGATGACCCTCCTTATGTGTGAGCCCTCGGGTGAGGGTTCAAACCAGATTCGCACACCTGTGGCCAACATTCCACCGAGCACATTTGCCGACCCGAACGCGTCCATTGTGGACGAGACCCTCGCGGCCTCTGCCGCGAGCTTTACGCATCGCGTCTGCGTTTGTCTCCCGCCCGGCGGCACGGGCGAGACGCGCACCATCTTCCCGCCCACGTCGTTCATGCTCGGTATATCAGGACCAGCAGCAACAGGAGCTGCGACGGCGGTATACCATGTACTCATGCACCGGAACCCACCCGGTCGCTCTGAGAAGCCCGATGAGCTGCTGGGCCCCGAATTCTATCGGCTCACATGCCTGGGGAGGCGGCGGTATGCGCTGGGCTACCTCCCACTGCCACTGGACGCTGTCGGCGTCGTCGCGGCGGCCTTGGGAAAGGTAGAGCGGCTGGAGGAGAAGGACGAGGAGAAGAAGGAAGTTGACTAGACCTGTACCACTATACATACGGCTGTATCGAGAGCTGTGGGGTTTCGCACCGTGGACGTGACGACCTCCACCTTGACCGATGTTGACATTCCTCTTCCTCATCTCCGATTTTCCCAACCTTTGTTCTTGGTTATATAAAGCACAATGTCCGACTCCGATGACGACTTCATGTCCGACAAGTTCCTCGTCGAGACCCCGGTGGAGAGCACGTACTCCTCGCGCCGGCGTCGCGCCGCGGCAACTGGCGCAGCCAAGGCGAAAGCGAACGAAACTCTCCCCTTACGTGAACGCGAAGCTGCCGTCCGACGCGAGGGCCTGAATCGTTCACTCTTCGAGGGCGAGAAGAAGGGTGGCCAAGCGAAGGCCATGGACCTGATGCAGAAGATGGGGTGGAGCGTGGGCGAGGGACTGGGGCGCAGGCGAAGCGCGAGTCCCGACAAACGCGCGCCTACAAGCAAGGCAGATCGGGAATACAGACACGAAGTGGAAATGGAGGAAGGCGGGCGAGGGGGCATTGGCGCGCGCGCAGAACCAATCCGCATCTCGATGTGGGCCGGCCGCCGCGGCTTGACTGCGCGCTCCCCCTCTCCTCCTCCGCCACCCGTGCGTGGAGAGATCAGCGATGCGCGCGCGCGTGCACTGGACGAGGAAGGGGGCCGGTATCGCGGTCGATGGGGCGCGGAGGCGGGAGCACGCGACGTTGAGAGGAAGGAGGAGAAGGCGCGCGAGTTGCTTGTTGAGATGGATGCGGAGAAGGGCATCAAGGTCAGTCACCCAGAGCTACGCAGAGTAGATGAGGAGCTGATGCCAGTTCCATCCGCTGCATGCGAGTCACGATCCAGACGCACTGCCCCGTCCCCTGCTGCGGCTGCTGTATCCCGAGATATCGCCTTCGCCCGGTTCAAGTCCAGCCCCTACCGGCCCATCAACTGTCCCGGCCGCTTCCCCAACAGCCGGGCCGTCAGCGGCGCGCGCCTCCATCAGGAACAACGTCAACAAGGCCGAGGAGCTACGTGAGCAGATGCGGCGCGACATGCTCTCCCAGCTCGGCGGTGACTCTGAGGGTTCGGTCCGCTTCGGCGTGCCCGTCGACCGCGATGAGGTGAAGGAGGAGGCCGCTGCAGACGCCGCGGGCGAGGCGGCAGTTGACTGGGAGAGTATGGTGCGCGGGACGCGGCGTGTGCTTGCCATGTCTGCGGACGAACATCTCGCATACCTCGTCAGCCAGCTACGCAACGAGCACATGTTCTGTTTCTGGTGCGGGAGCAAGTATGCGAGCTTTGCGGAGATGGATGGGCCGGGGGGATGTCCAGGCGAGGAGGAGGATGACCACTAGTTGGTAGCAGATGTACATATTAGTCTACAAGTATGAAGAGGCAGCTCGACGCGGAGACGTAGCAGGCTCAGAGGGCAGTGGAACGAGGGTTTAGTAGACACGCGCCTTTTCGTTGGCCTGCCGGCGCTCGGCGCGAGCCACGGCTGCCTCGAGGGCCGAGATCTGGTCATGTATCGTGACGAAGAGGTCCGAGACGGTCGTGGTCTGGTGTGAGCTCTTTCAAGAAGGAGACAGCTCACAAATTCAGTATACCGCTCTACAAGGGAGGCGACGTCTGTGCGCGTCTGGGCGAGTGCTCGCTTGCGCGAGGCAAGGCGCGATCGGCCCGTGTCGAGAGCAGGCGCGCGTGCGACGATGTCTGCGGTCAGCTGCAGGGCCTTTGCAGCTAGCAGGAAGAGAGAGGAAGCGAGGGAGGCAGAAGGCCATGATAAGAACGACCGCAAGACGTACCCTCAAGACTCCCCGTGCCGGCCACCCCGCGACTGTCAAGCAGCGCAATCTCGCGCAGGCCCCTCTCGGCGTCCACGAGATCACCACGTGCCTCGAGCACCATCGCAGCCTTCGCTTGCGGCGTCAGCACATCGGGTGGATTCTCGTCGCCGTCCTCGAGTGCGCCGCGGAGCATCGGCGCGTATGTGTCGTCTGGTATCAGCAAGCCAGCGTCGGGTGCGAGTCTAGGCTCTCAGAGCAGCCTGGCAGAGTTTCCACTCACACCGCTCATAGAGCACCTTGAGCGGCGGCGCCTGCCCCACAGCCTCCTCGACCGCTCTCTCAGTCACTACAACACGGTGCGAGAGGGTGTCTCTCTCCCCGGCCTCGACTGTGCGCAGCTGCGAAGCAGGCACGCCGAGCACGCGGGCCTCGAGCGCGCGCAGGCGCATTTCGAGGGGCATGCTCGATGCGGTTGGGGGCGGAGTCAGGCGCTCCGTGTCGGAGAGCGGGGAGAGCTTGGTGGATGCGCGCGGCTGTCTGTGCGAGCTGGCGGCTGAGGAGGGGCGGGGAGCCAGGTCGGATGCGTCGTAGGTGATCGAGGTGGCAGTAGAGGAGCGGGAGGAGGGGCGGTGCAGAGTGGCCATGATGAAGTGCGTGCCCGGCATGCGGCCGGAGGTCGTGGCCAGACCGAGAGTGGAGGAGGGAGGTGGTCGATGTGTGGTGATGGGTGATGGAGAGATGAAGAGGTGGGTGGTAGGAAGGTCGCGGAATGTCGACGCGTGCTTCAACTGGAACTTCGGTCGCCACGATTTCGTGACATCACTTAATCTCAATCTCAATCTTCATCATCTTCATCTCCCTCTCACCTCACCACTACCAACGACACCAAAATGCCCGCCTCACTTCCCCGGCCCCTCTTCGGCGGCGCTATCAGTCTCCCCCTCCCCATCGACTACATTGATGCCAGGTGAGTACCGCGGGAACGGCGCGGAATCGGACCTTGTTCTAGAGATGAGGGGTGGCGAATCTGCAGCGTTATGTCTCTTGTTTGTTAGCTGTGTACCGCCGTAATACTGAGAGCGGGGTAGAAGGTGATGCGCTACTGGTCGCTAGGGAGGTTATTGCTCCGTTCCAGCTACGTGCGCCCTTCGTCGTCCAGCTGTACTCCGTCCAGGGCTTCATCTTGGTAGACGCGACCACACCGCTAATCCCAGCGACCTCCGCCAGATTCCCAACAACCAGGAGGTCTTCCTCTCACCCAAGGATGACATGAGCGTGATCCTCGAAGTTCTCGGGCTCGTCGAGGAAGGCGAGGCCAAGACGGACCTGTGGGAGGCTGCCAAGTGAGTACAGTGCAGCTGACTCAGCCCTCTGAGCGGACCTGATTCTTGTGCTGACAGCAGGTTCCATTTCGGTTCTCTAGCGCACGACAACGCGGCGCTTGACTCGCAAATCATCACCCCGAAGGAGAGCATCCCGGCCTCTGCTCCCACCAAGGTGTCACGGACTGAACTGGCCAACCTAGCCACACCGAAGCCAGTGGTGATTGCCGGCACGCAGACGATCCACAAGTTCTCCCAGGACCCGCGCGGCGGTCCGAGGCCGGGGCACGAGGCCGATGCGCCCGACAAGGTGTTCATCGCGCTTGCGCTGTGGCGCATCAACCTCCAAGTTGAGGATAAGCGGAAGCGCGCTGACCTCGTGCTGTCGCTCAACGTGCCTGCATCTGTCGGGCAGGCGGAGCGCACCGCGGCCGAGGGGTGGTTCACGGCTGCTGCGGGCGAGCTCAAGATTGTCGACTGGGGACTGTTTGCCGACGAGGCGTAGGAGCAAGAGCCGAGACGAGGAGGAAGACAATGGTAGAGGGAATCAAGAAGAATCGAGACGATTGAGGCAAGGCCATCCGTAGGCATCCTCGAGGGGCACAAGATCCGTAGATTATGCATGTTGAACAAGGCTGCCGAGTAAACGGCTGGTGATGCTGGTAGTTGACGACTGACGACGGAGGACACTGACGTGATGAGGAGACGGTGGCGCCTGTGGCGCAGTGGAGCTTTCTGACCACCAGCACACAAGCGCAACCATTCAGATGGTGCCGACGTCGTGAAAGACCACCAGATGGCCTCCAAGGTCCCACGCTACCACACTCCCCACACTTGCCCCAAGGACCTCAGTAGCCATCTCACCCTCCTCTCTCCAACACGCTCCAGACCAACCCCGCCCTCTGCTCTGCTCTTACGCTCCCCTCTCTCTCCATCTATCCGTCTTCCCCTCTCTCTTCTTCTCCATCACTCCACTCTTCCTGTCCCCAATCTCTCTGTTTCTCTTTCGCTCAAAACCCCATATCGGATATCAGTCATACAGTGCATCCCAATGCGAGTGAAGGATTACGAGCGGGGCTTCTCCCTGTCTGTCAGCATACGTCCTCATAGTCTCTCTCCACGGCTTCCTTCGCTCGACTCACTTCTTCTCCTTCCAAAGAGCAAGAAGGCCGACACCCGAGACCTTGACGACCTTGAAGCGGACACCGGGAATGTCACCCTTGGCCTTTCCGCGGCGACCGAAGCCCGAGATGAGAACCTCGTCGTTCTCGTCGGTGAAGTTGAGGCAGCCGTCGTTGGGGACGAACGCAGTCACCTTCTTGCCGTTCTTGATGAGCTGGACACGGACACACTTGCGAATGGCAGAGTTGGGCTGCTTGGCCTCGACACCGACCTGATGTTAGCGCCGTCCGATAGGTTAGGTTGGGCCGGAGATGGAGTCGACATTGGAGGAACGAGGAAGACGGGCAGCAAAAATCTCTGGAGCAGTCTTGCAATCGCGAAGCCGGCGTGGCAATACGCAATAGAGCACCCCGCAGAGCACATCTGCGCACTTGAGAAATCCTGCCTCCGCCTGCAGACATCCCCTGCTGCCCGTCCCTCTGATCCAAATCCCAGTCTCATGCCATCTCCCAACAATTCCCTCCCCACACACCTTCTCGAGGACGATGCCCTTGGCGTGCGACGAGCCACCGGTAGGCGAGGTCTTGTAGAACTTGCCGAGGGCGCGCTTGTTGTAGTCGTTGTCCGCCCAGCGGTTCACGCGACGGGTGGTGCGGAGCTTACGGGCGGCCTGGAGTCCACGCGGCTTGTTCGCTGTAGGATCAAGGCGAATCAACGAGTAGCACAAGCGGAGCGGGCAGAGCAGGAAGTGTAGGAATCATGCGCGTGGGGATAGGGTCGTGTCGGAGGACATGTCGAGGACAGGAAGGGGATACGCAACGATACGCGGTTCGGATCGTATAGCGCGGCGCAGCACAAGTGTCGGGAACACGGGTCAGCACGTCTCCTCGCCATCACGGGGGGCGACTTACAACCCATTTTGACGTTTGATGGATGGAGTACTCGGATCGAAACGCCTTGCTCGACACCACCCAGCACCCGGCGCAGCGGACCCTGGCTGGCGGCGAGGAATTGATTCCGTTGGGTTGGAGTGACACGTGAGCTAAATGCCGACAGGATTTATCGCCGATGTTCCGATTTTGTTCATGTTGCGGTTTTGGTGCCTGAACGATCATCCGGTTCGGTTGTCGCCGTTGACCGTGAGATGCCGACGCCATTTGGACTCTGTCGCCTCCGTCTAGCTTCGGCCTTGTCCTGTCTTGCCCACCTCTGGTACCCAGTGTATTCTTAGATGAGCTGAGCATCCAGCTCATATAAACGTCCTATTCCTATTCAGCCCTCGACCCCATCACTCACCCTCACTGCTCCGCACTCACCATGTTCGACACCGCCCAGCAACAAGGCACGCCGGCATTCATGCTCTTCCCCTCGCGCCGGAGCACAGTCTTCAGCGCAAAGGGTATGGTCGCGACATCCCAGCCTCTGGCCGCGCAAGCGGGCCTCGAGATCCTCAACCAAGGCGGCAACGCGGCCGACGCGGCTGTTGCCACTGCGGCCGCGATGAACGTGTGCGAGCCGACCGCAACAGGCATTGGCGGCGACGCCTTCTGCCTCTACTACGATGCCGCCACGAAGCAGGTCCACGCAGTCAACGGGAGCGGGCGCGCCCCGGCCGCCCTCACGTTGCAGTATCTGCGAGAACGGGGGATCGGGGACAAGATCCCCCTCACGGACCTCAACAGCGTCACGTGTCCGGGCACAGCGGCGGCGTGGTGTACCACCATGGACAAGTTTGGGAGCATGACGCTGAAGGAGGTGCTGGCGCCGGCGATCCGGATGGCGAGGGAGGGCGTGCCGGTGCACGAACTGAATGCGGAGGCGTGGAAGATCCAGGAGGAGCATGTTAAGCGGGCGAGCGAGAACTGGCGCGAGTGAGTCAAGCTAGGGGAGGCGGTTTCACCAGAGCTGGGTAGTTATGAAGCAAAGAAGCTGACACAAGAATGATGATGCCGGATGGCAATGCGCCTCTCGCTTCAAACATTATGACCCACCCCGAGCTTGCGACGACCTTCGAGTCTGTAGCCGAGCACGGCCACGCCGGGTTCTACAAGGGCCGCATCGCGCAGGCCATCGTCGACCTAGTCGTCTCGAAAGGAGGCTTAATGACGATGGACGACCTGGCAGGCACGACCGCAGACATAGTCGAGCCGATCAAGTACGACTACCTGGCCACGGACTCGGACCCGGGCATCAGCCTGTGGGAGTGCCCGCCAAACGGACAGGGCCTTACGGCCCTCGTCGCCCTCGGCATCGTCGAGGCCGTACAGGAAGTGCACGGCATCGACGTGCGCGAGCTCGAGCTCAACTCCACCGCGTACCTGCACGTCCTAATCGAGGCGCTCCGCCTCGCCTTTGCAGACAGTACGCCGGCCCCTTGCACCTCTAACGACAGCACAATACTACGTCACAGACCCGGAGTTCGAATACGTTCCCGTGTCCGAACTCCTCTCCAAGCCGTACCTCCGCTCCCGGGCTGCGCTCATCAACCCCGCCCACGCCACGCCAGTCGAACACGGCTCCCCCGCCTCGAGCTCAGACACGATCTACCTCGCCACGTCTGACGTGCACGGAAATGCCTGTTCCTTCATCCAGAGCAACTATGCCGGCTTCGGGACCGGCGCGATCCCAAAGGGGTGCGGTTTCACGCTCCAGAACCGCGGGTCCAACTTTACGCTGCGCGAGGGCCACCCGAACAATGTAGCGGGCGGGAAGAGGCCGTACCACACCATTATCCCCGCCATGCTTACCCGCGGGGACGAGCTCGTCGCGGCGTACGGCGTCATGGGCGGGTTCATGCAGCCGCAGGGGCACGTGCAGGTGCTGCTTAATTTGCTGAGGGGCCTCTCTCCGCAGCAGAGCCTCGATGCGCCCCGGTTCTGTATCTCGGCTGGCCTGCCGGATCCGACTAACAAGGACAAGCAGGGGAGTGCGGGCCAGGTGGACAGCGAGATCTGGTTCGAGGAGGGGATTGACGAGGCCGCGATCCAAGCGCTCAGAGGTGTGTATGCGTGGCCGAGGTGGGGCTGACACCAGACATGGGTCACCGGTGCGAAATTGCGCGCGGGTCCGCTCGCAAGGTTGCTGGCCGTGGGCAAATAGTAGCGGCCGTACGCGATCCCAGTGGCCGGAACGTCTGGGCGGGCGGGAGCGACATGCGTGGTGACGGGTGTGCTGTGGGCCAAATTTAGAAGAGCTGGGACGAGCTACAAGTTGAGCCTCAGGAAGCGTCAGAAGTGAGGTGTGGATTCAGTGGCTGCTCGAGGCCCACGCGGCTCTTCGCTCGATGCCAGTGATATCCATAGGACAGTTGCATAATGATACTGAAAGGACGAGAAAAAGGTCCATGATGGTCGTGGAGTGATGGATGATATGTTGTAGTGCTGTCGTCTCGCTCGTCGTCGTCTCGTCTCGTCGCGCTCGCGCGCCTCTCTATTGCACTCTACGGCTTGGTGAGCTGCTCCTTGCGGAAGAAGAAGAAGTAGCCAAATGGAATGACCAGCTGGCAGCATAGGCAGAGCCAGAACTCCCAGTGCTTGACCGGGTTGTTTGCGCCTGTTTTCGGGTCGTAGAACGCCGCGTTCGGGAACACGTTGCCGGGGCCCTCCTTGTCTGGCGCCGTCGCGCGCGCAATCATGACGACGATCGAGCCGATAAACTGCGCCGCAGCAAGGGTCGCGCACACGTGCAGACGCGAGAGCGTCTGGAGGAGGATCATGCCGAGACCGACGCCTTGGACTGCGTCAAGGACGCCGAGCCACAGCCAGAGGCAGGTGCCGATATACGGGCCCGCCACGCCACCCCACGACACATACAGGCCAAGACCCGAAATGCCCCAGAACATCTGGCACCAGCGCGGTGCACCCAGGCCGACAGCGAAGACAGGAAGGAGCCACGCGTGGATCTTGGCGTATTCTGAGCGGTTAGCTCGCTCAACTGGATCCCAAAGCTACTCACTCATGATGATGCCCATGACCAGGCCCCAGATGCCAATGAAGAAGATGACAATCATAATCACGACGGACCACGTCGGGACATTGGCGTCGCGCCACAGGAACTGCCAGTTGCGGCCGTAGACGGTTGAGAGCCAGTAGTTGCGCAGGATCTCCGAGATCATGAACCAGATGACGAGCTTGCGGCGCACGAGCGTCTTGAAGAAGTTTGGCACGTACGGTGGGATCTGGTGGTAGTACTCGGGCAGGCCGAGGTACATCAATACCGCGAACGCGAATGACATGGCAGCCAGAGGCCACACCACGTAGATAATGGCACGCGGAACAACAAACGTGAGAGGGTTGGTGCCGTTGAGCGTGAAACCCCAGTACCACAGTGCCGATACCCAAATCTGCTGCAGGCCCTGGACGATACACGCACGCATAATCCACACCTCAGCGGCGGCACCTGCCTCCTCACCGAAGTTGAGACCAAAGAAGAGGAAGCCTGCACCCGACGCCACGGCGTAGCACCATGTGGCGACACGGACGATCCACTTGCGAGGAGCGGTGAAGGGGCCATAGAGCGAGGGGAGGCCAATGAGGAGGAAAGCAATGCCAAAGATGACCCAGGGAATCGTAAGGACGTACACCGAAGGGCGCATGCGGAAGAGCGTGTACCAGAGGAGCGTAGCGACGACGAAGATTGCGCAGATAATGTACATGTCAGTTGCCGTCTGCGTGTTCGCGCCCCCGAGGAGCGACAGCTGGAAAGACGTCGCAGAGAGAAGCTGACCCAGGGAGATGACAATGGCGTAGAGAGGCCATCCTCCGATCTGCTTGTCCATGAACACCTGGACGCGCGTCATGGGCTTCTCGTCGTCGCCGTTGTCGAACATCATCGACTCGTGGAAATCCTCAGGGTGGCTTTGAGCCGACATAGAGTACTGAGCCGGCGCTGATGTTAGCCTGTGCCAGTCAAGGAATCACTTACAATCTGCGCGGAAGCCATCCAACGTCGAGGGCGTGCGGCCAGCCATGATCGAGTCCCGCGAGCGGATGCTCATCGCCGAGTGCTTCTCCTTCTTCATGTCACTGAAGAACTGCTTCTCGCTCTTCATGAGGAATTTCTCAATACACAGGTCGCCCTTTGAATTGCTGGATGAAAGGTTGCGCAGCTTCTGGACGAAGGCCTGAGCGACCTCGCCGTCAGCGTCAGTGAACGTGTCCATCGCCTTGTTGAGCGAAGATGAGTGCTTCTCGTCGGCAAGCGAGCCAATCGAGTCAAAGGACGAGACGCGCGAATGGATGGAGAACGGACGAGGAGGTGCAAAGTTTGACGAATCGATGCTCAGCGAGCTCTGGCGGCGCTCCATGAACGGGTCCGGGACATTCTTGTTGCCTTGTGTCTTGGCAAACTGTCTGTTGGCAGCCGCAAGGAAGTTGTCGTAAACGTGGCCAGTACCGCCGTCCGCCATCGCGTGAGGCGCCACGATAGTGGTGTCGCGCTCTGACGAGATGTGGCTCTCAGTGTCGTCGTCGTACCCAGTGAAAAACTTGGGGCGTCCGCGGTGCTCGCTTGGGTCCTCGTCGTAGAACGAGTCTTGCGACTGGTGCTTCTCGAACCGGCGGTGGTAGTCGACTCCCAAGCTCGCGCGATCGCCCGTAGGAGCACCAGCAGGGGCAGCTCCTGGAGGAAGCTGCTGCTCGTTATTTTCGGATAACCGGCGGGGTTCTGTCGATGGCACCGAGAGCTGCGAATCGGGAGAGCCCGGGCGGTTGAACTGCTGTAGCGAGGCCATGCTGTCCCGCGATGGAAGCATCGATGAGCGGGGGCCACCCTTAGGGTCGGCGAACTCCCAGCCCCAAGCGTGTTCGCCTGCCAGGGAACGCGACATGGTGATCGAACGCTTCTGGAAGTCCTCGAGGCGCTGGCGCCACTCAACGACAGGGAAACGCTGAACTGCCGAACGGGCGCGCAGAATGGCACGCTCCTCTTGAGTAGACTTGAGGGCAAGCTTGATAGTCTTGGTAAACTGTGAGAGCATGTGCTCGGCCGCTGGTGACTCAACCGGGAACCACCAGCCAGGCATGAGACCGAGACCACCGAGACGCGCACCAACACCGAGTGCACCTTTACGGCCGAACTCGACCGCAACAAGACCGAACGGCTCGTCACGCGAGGGGATCAGGGCAAAGTCGGCACCCGAGAAGAGGAAAGGTGGGAGCTGGGTGAACTCAGGCTTGGAGAACACACGGTCCGGGTGCATTTCCATGAGACGAGCGAGCTTCTCAGCCGCGAAACGACCATAGAGGTCGATGACGGGGCCAACACAGATGAGCTGGATGTTCTGGCGCTTCTCCAGCAGCGACGGCATGACGTCGGCGATGAGGTCGACGCCCTTCTGCTTGGACCAACGACCGACGAAGACGAACAGGTCCGCCTTGGGGTCCTGCTTGAGCTTTGCCCACTCCTGTGCTTGGCGCTTGTGCTCCGGCCGCTGCGCCTCTGCTTCCTTGTCGATTTGGATCTTGTCCATTGCGACAGGCTGCTCGTCGAGCGCGGCGATGTCCGTGGGGTCGGGGTTGGGGAGCGAGTCGATGTTACGCAGAGTCCAGAGGGCCGGGTAACGGGCCCACGAGCGCTTGCCGTACTTGTCTGACACACCAGCCACACCGACCGATTTCTGATGCTGTGAGATGAACGACGCAGCGGCGTGGAGAAGGTTGAACGTGTTGCCGAACTGGACATATTTGGAGCAGACATCCTTAGAGATGTTGAAAGCCGCACAGACCTCCTTCATCTCGTCCTTGGTGCGCAGCGGCCACAGGCCCTGGAACTCGGCGTTGTGAAGCGAGAGACACACAGGCATGATCTGAGGAAGGAGGTAGAGAGGCGCCAGAGCTCCGTGGTAGTCGTTGATGTGGTAGATGTCGACATCCTCGAAGCGACGAATGGCTTCAGCAATAGCCTGGTTCCAAGTCGAGTAGAAGATGGCGGATGACAGATCGTCCATGCGCTGGGGGTACGGGTCGGACTTGGTCTGGGCGCGGAAGACAGGCGAGTCAAGGATCACGTAGGTGATGTTGTCGACGCGGTGAGTCTCGACCTCAATAAGGTATGGTTCGCCAAAGATGATGACCTCGATGGGCTCCGCGAAGTCCCCCTGAGGGTAGTCGAGGTCCTGGACCTTGGGTACAACCCAGATCAGGTCCACATCGTTCATGGCTTTGCCCATCAGGGACGACATGACGCCAAGACCTCCGATCTTGACCTTGAGCTTCCAGTCTGTGATCTCGTACTCGAGGGTGGCAATGAGAACCTTGCGGCGCTTGCTGGGGTCCTCGGGCCAGCCAATGACGCGCTCAAGAGGCTTGACCTTTTCGTGGTGCACAGCCTTCTCAGTGACGCCGAGGTGCGAGCCATCCTTCTTCTCCCCATGGTGAGCACCGCCAACGATGGGGAAGTAAGTCGAGCCACCGCTGGTCGGCTTGACACCCCACTTGTTGACCTTGATTGCGTAAAATGAGTAGCGGAACACACCCGCGGCGATGAGCGCCGTGACGAGGGGAAGGAGCATTAGGAGGACAAACGCGATGATCGAGGACGCCTCGTGGCCAATAGGGACAACACCCCAGCGGCCCGTCTTGTCGTTCACCTGGAGTTGCCAGGCAAGGTGAGGCCGGGGAGGGAATGAGACGTTCAGGAAGTTGGGCGTGAGCGAGCTTGGGGGAAGACGGTCAATGACGCCGTTTCCATCAGAGTCGCCGTAAAAGTAGTCGTCAAACGCCCAGATGTTGAGCTGGTACTCGGCAGGCCATGCGCTCATAATGGGCATCTCCCACACGCTGTCGGCGGTGTGCTCAAACTTGTTGGGCAGGCCGAGGTCGTAGCCCCAGTTGTTGAACGCCCCACGCAGTAACATCTGGGGGTAACGACGCTGGCCAGCGTTCCAGTTGGCGTCGGCGTGGACCACGTGCCCAGCCGAACCAGCGAGCTTGGACCAGTACTGCACCATAACGTGATCGCCTTCCCAGAGCTTCGTCTCGTCCTTTCCTTCAAACATAGTCGCTTCCGCGAACATGCTCGCATTCAGGGCCGTGCTTGCCTCCATCGCCGTCCAAGCGGACCAAATCTTGCCGTAGTTGGCAGAGTATCGGAAGCGGTCTGCGCCCCAGGCCTTGTGGTTAAGGGTGAACTGGCCATTCGAAGCCGAGAAGATTGAGTTGTCATAGTCGCTGTCAATGAACACGAACGTGTTGTCGGCCTTGCCGTAGCGGAAGTGCAAATGGTCCGAGACGCCCGTAACACCACCGCCGAGGGTTCCGTTGCCACTCCCGGCTGCCTGGGCGGAGGCGTTACCGATTGAGATGCGGTACATTCCCTCAGCGGCGCCAGTAATGACACCCTTCATGCGCCACATCGTCGGGGTGACGGACACGTAGGGATAGGATTCGCCATTGATGCTCAGGCACGCGTCCGCTGGCCAGGTGATATTGGGCTGCGCCCCAGGCTCACCGACGTACGTGAGCGTGATGGCCTCCTGAAGGCTCGCGCAATCCATTGGCTGATCGTACTCGAGCTCAATCTCGACTCTGTCGCCGTTGTATTCCACGCGCGCGTCATGGCCAGGGGTGAAGCCGCTGAGAGCGGGCGGAGGAGAACGCCAGCGTTCAATCGGGACGTATACACGGAAGTCGTAGGGCTGGAGGTCCAACTTGGGAATGCAACCACGGTATGGCGCCGAGCCGTCCTGGTAGAACGACACATTGGTCGACTCCAATGTGATCTCGTCGTAGGGGTAGATAAGGTTCTTGATAGTCGTCCCGGACACGAAGGACGTGTTCATCCACTTCTGAGGGTCGGAGCAGTCAAAGTCATACGAGGTCGAGACGTTCTCGTTTGTGTAGATGTAGTACGCTACCTGCGAGATCTGGCCATCAGGCGACCATATACCGCCGTCTGAGCGCTGCTTTTCCGAAGGAGTGCGCTCCGCTGCCCAGACACCAATCTCGGTATCCCGATCCGAATGTGGATACTTATCGAAGCGAGTGTAGTTGGTGAACGCAGACAGCATGAATGAGTCCTGGATGGCGGGGTAAGTGCGACGCATCCAGTTCATGTTCCGTGACGCGCGCCGGACCGGAGCGGTCGGGTCAAGGTGATCGAGTGCCACCTCCGGGTCGTAGCAGCCAGTGGTAACTTTGTCGTAGGGCAGATTGTAGTACTGATCCGCCCCAAGACGATAGCATCCGTGACGCTTCCACGCGGGGGACGCAACCATCGCCTGACGGCCGTACAGGTAGTTGGATGCCGAAGAGTCGAGGATGTACATCTCCTGCTCCTCACCGAACCATGAGATGGGAACGCCCGGCATCAAGAGGTGCGTGACGAACATGCCGGCCAACTGGCGCTGCGTGCCGTTCGCCATCATCGGCCAACGAAACACATCCTGGTTGGTGGTACCGTACTGATGCCGAGGGTCAAACTCGCCAGTCTGCGGGTTGATGAAGTCATTGTTGACAAGCATTTGGTTCCACGCGTTGACAAAGTTGACGTCAATATCAGGAGTGACAGTCAGGTCGCCGTCCATGCCGAGGTAGCGTGCCAACGCACGGTACACCGAGAAGTGGAACGCAGCCGAGTCGAGCGGAGCATGTCCCTGCTCGCGAAGGAACTTGGCGTCGTCGGTGTTGGTCAAGTTCAGAGCCTCCATATAAGTGGTCCGCATACCGGGAGTACGTCCGCGACCAAAGTAAATGGAACCGAACGTGTCGCCACCAGTGACTTCGCCTGGAATGAAGAAGTTGTCCTTGCCAAGCTGCTTGGCACACTGGCGCGTGTAATGACCCCACTCGGCGAGCGCATCAACAGTGACCTGCGTAGCCTTGTCGATACGAATGCCGTCAATGTCAAGTGCCTGGATACAGAGGCAGGAGAAATGCTTGAGTCGGTCCAGGACATACGGGTTCCACTCGCGTAGACGGTCTTGGACCGACGCGAACTTGGCAAGCTGGCGCTTCCAGTCGGGGTGGGTACCAAAGGCCTCGACGTCACCATACTGGTCGAACGCGCTATTCATGCACCCCGTCAGACCGGGATCGATGATGTTACCCGCCGAGTCGAAGAACATGGGGTAAACGCAGGATTTGTTGTACTCGTTGGTAAAGTTGAAGTCGGGATAGTAGTCGATGCCCCACGGTCCGTAGTTTGGTCGCTTCCAAAGAGCATGATACTCGCTCTCGGAGAATGGTGTAGACGAGTTGAGGTGACTGGCAATCAGAACCGGCTCCCATCAGAACTCACCCTTCAAAGCCGAGCATGTCGCCCATAGTTCCGACCGTCAGGTCAAAGATGATGTACATACCACGATCATGGAGACGATCGACAAAGAGCTTCCAGTCGGTCAGGTTGCCAAAGTGGGGGTCCAGCAATGTGAAGTCGATGGCCGAGTAACCGTCGGCCTGCCACGGCAT
This sequence comes from Cutaneotrichosporon spelunceum, assembly GCA_030805415.1. Lineage (NCBI taxonomy): Eukaryota > Fungi > Basidiomycota > Tremellomycetes > Trichosporonales > Trichosporonaceae > Cutaneotrichosporon > Cutaneotrichosporon spelunceum. Next base: position 206,881 of record BTCM01000011.1, read on the forward strand.
GTTGATATAGTTGGTACCGGCAATGTAGATGGCCTCGTAGCCCATGCTCTGGAGGTAGTCAAGGCCACGTTCGTCCATGAGGCCGATGACATCGCCACCCGCACGGAGTTGAGTCTCGCGCCAGTCGTACTCGTAGATGAGCTTGAAGAAGTCGTTGTTGTCCGGGTCTCCATCGATCCACTTATCCAAGAGGAGGGTGTAGGTTGGCAAAGACTGGAAACGTTAGCAATTGGGAGCGCAGCTGGTTCTAAGGTCGACGTACACGCCAGTTTTTCGGTGACGGATAGTAAGGGGCGGTTCGCAATGGTGTGGTGTATTCCAACACGTCCTCTGCGTCTGCGACCGTCAGTTGGCTCGCTCAACTCCAGAAGAAGACCAGACCAACGTACCTTTTGCCTTGTTGATGTTCCATGGGTCAAGCGTTTCGTTGTATCGGATCGCTGCGACGCATAGGGCGGAAACGAGAAGCCCCACAAGGAGGTGCGCCGTTCGCCGTAATGGCCGCGTGGACCAGGTGCTAGACCCTCTGCTCATGGCGTATGAGCGTCGGACAGAGGGTCAGGAGTGAAAGAGGAGACTGAAAAGGAGTGGTTGGCGACACTGTGTTAATGCGAACGCCTGTCGAGAAGAATCCGCAGAATCCAGAGGGAAATGTGGGGCTGGCCGGGGGGAGGGGAGAAGGAGCCAGAGAGCAGGTCCTTGCTGGTCAATCGGCACAGTATTTGAGAACCCAAGACCTTGGCACTGATGTGCGTTGGGCAGTGCTCGCGTCTTGTGTGCTCGGGCGGTTGATAGTTCGTGTTGAGGTGTTCGTGTTGGAGAGCGCCAAGGAAGGAATGGGTCGTGACTTGCACGTGTGACGATACAAGTTCAGAGGCGGAACGGGACTAACACATTCAAGAGTTCAGTGCTGCTTATGGAGGAGCGCACGTTGGGTTGCCGTGGAGAGTGGTCGGGATGAAGAGGGCAAGTGAGATGGATGCGCAGGCTGGGACGTGCGGGGGCTTGGGCCAGGTGGAGGGGAGGATATCGTCAAGCAGTGCTGACGCTGACCCCTGCCGAATAAGTACTGGCACGATCGGATCTGGCTGGTATCGGAAGCGAGCGAGGCGCCAGGTTCGGGTTGCGAGCAGCTACGGGGTGGCTGGGAAGGAGAATGGGATGGTGATGCTGATTTCCAGGCCAGGGTTGAATTACAACGCGTTGAGGCCAGCGCGTGTAGTTGCTCAGAATAGAGGACGTGGAGGGGGTCGAGGGCGTAAATTGGGGATACGGGAGTCGGAGAGGTAGAAGGAGGAGATGGGGTTAGAGAGAGAGGGAGAGGGAGGGAGAGGTTGTGGTGCGTGGTGATGGAGAGAATGGGAGAAAGAGTTGGAAGCGGTGGATGGATGGAATTACGGGTGGCACAGATGGGATTGGGTTGCGGGATGCGCAATTGCTTGGAGTCTGTCCTGTGCGCGCTCAGCTGTGCAACGCCTTTCCAGCTTAGACAGTTGATTCTATAGCTGAGACCCTTCTATAGCGTGCCGGGTCTGGCAACGATCTAGGGGCGGCACCGGGCGGCACTGACGGCAGCGGTGGCACTGGCACTAGCGGGCAGACGGCAAGGCTGACTGGGCTGGCTGACTGGGTGAGGTACGCCGAAAGCAAAAAAAAAAGTGCACAAGACTAATGGTAAATCCTTAGTGTACTAATACACCGTCCCTCTGGGTCTAAACCCTTGCCCTGTCCGACAGGGACAGCGTAAACGCCCCGTAGAGTCCCTTAAGCCATGCATCCACTCAGGGGGTTGATTGTCACAGGGTTCGCACACTGCTTGCCGTGCTCCAGGAGTGGGAGGAGCAAACGGATATTCGCTGCACGGGGTGCCCAACCTTGTCCTTGCCTCGGGTCCATTTTCTCAAACTACAGTACAGAGCATCCGAAACCGGAAACTCCACCTGCACCCATCTGCACACGTACTGTACTCTTACACACACGCACACTCCTTGCTTGTCTCTCTGCAGCTCTCGTCGACAAGGGATGCACTGTAAATGCGCATCCAAGCTTCCGCCTCTGCTGTGCGCCGTCGAGGGCCTGGGAGAACCCTGGTAATGGCAAAAGGCACTCCCATGGCTCTTACATGGCACTCGGCATCCCAGTGAGTGAGCTATCAATGCACCCGGGCACAGCAACAAACTGGTTCAACTCAACCTTGTCTAGGAAACGTCACTTTGGGGTGGCATGCGGCCAGGTTGTCGTCATCCAGGCGCGCAGCGTGCTTCTGTTCTTTGTCTTTTTGTTGGTTTGCCATTGGTCCTGCATGGTGACTGCATAACTGGGTATATTGGGGAATCAGGTGCCTTGGGGTCTTGGAAGCTTCACCGAGAGGGTTTCACTGGTTGGGGGGGGGAGAGGAAACACTCGCGACGGTTCTGGACAGGTCTTGGGAGGGCTTGAGCAAAGCTGCGACTGCTCACTTTACAGGCGGGAGAGAGGTAGACGAGCAGATGTAGTGGTGCGAGAGACTGTGCAGACAAAGGACAAAGGGTGCTCTGGCACTCTTGACTGGAAATTGAATTGAATGAATGAGAATTGGCATGCCCTGTAAACATCCTGTTCAACTTTTGACTTGACGATATGCCCTGGGCTCGGAATGAATGGCCACACGTACTCGATTCGTTTGATCCTATAGCAGAGTCTGGTGCCCTACCTGCAGTATCCGTGTCAACAATCTAGACATACAAGAATAAACCCACAATCCAGAGAAACTGCTCACTCTTCATCCATCACCAAATGCTTTTCACTTTTCATACATATGTACAGTACCTCAGCTACCCGCTGACTATTCCAGTGATCGAATGTCATTGAATGACTTCTGATCGGCGGGACCGGGCCACACAGCATGCAATGCCACTTTGGTGTACCATCAACAACTAAGCCTGTTCGAGAGAACAAGGTACAGAGTGCCAACGGTGCGAGATCGTTCCGCCCCCGTGCACTGCCGCCTTGGCATGTGGCGTCTTCCCTTGACCCTTGCTGGTGCTGACTGGTGCGGTCCTTTCCTCGCCCCAACACTGGCCGGTCCCTGCCCGAAACTCCATCACACGCGTCAGGCGTTCAGAATAACTCAAGATAATGTCGCATGCCTGCATCGCTCATCGCTGGTCGACTATACGACTGGTTGATGCGACGACGACATCCGTCCCATACCAGCATCCCCCCCCCCCCCAAAGCAGCGCTGTCCTGGCGCAACGTACTGTACCCCCAGTTTCCTCTTCATCGTGTTCAACACGGTCCCGTCTACGAGGTCGACTAACATTCTTCGGCCCTAGTGCCCCATGCAGGTCACACATGCCGGTGGAGGTGAAACGTTCAGGTCAGAGCTTGGGCCGCAAGCTCCGCATGCACAAGTCGAGACGCGGCTCTCGGCAGCCGACAAGGACGTGAGCAAGGGCAGATGGCGACAAGAAATCGGGCCGCAGCTGCTGAAACCATCGTATGGTATGCTTGGATGCATAGATCCTGCGGCAACCAAATTACTTGGCTAAGACGGCCACGTGCGAGATGTTGACACGTCACGTCGAACAGAGCGGTTGCGCGTCGTGCCCAATCCCGGCTCGGTTGTTGACATGGATGATGGGCACAGGGCAATAGCCGTGCCTAGATTCACTCATGGAGAGCAACTCTGTGAACTTGTAAACCCTTTCCCTGGATGAGGCTTGGGATCTCCCTGATGCTCCGGGTGAAACAGTAACACGTGAGTATTGACGTGGAGATGTGCCGCAACAAACACGTGGGGTATCAGCCTCACGCGCCTGGCTTTGGATGTCAACAACAGTTGACGGACCAAGGCTTCTTCAACCATCAACACTGTCTCACTCGGCCGGCATACACAGCCATCGTCACGATGAGGATCGAAGAATTGATCCTAGACGGTGAGGTCTTTATCTCGTCATGCTCTTAGCTCATCACACAGGCTTCAAGTCGTACCCAGTGCGAACGACCATCTCAGGTGGGTACCTTCCTCCTTCCTACCTTCCTCACGCGGCTGACCCCAAGGCTTCGATGAGTCCTTCAACGCCATCACCGGCCTCAATGGCTCGGGCAAGTCTAACATCCTCGACGCCATCTGCTTCGTGCTGGGCATTACCAACATGACCTCTGTGAGTCCGTGCGGCCGCAACACAGCTAACGTACAGGTCCGCGCTGGCAACCTCATGGACCTGATCTACAAGCGGTGAGCGGAGTGCGGGAAAGGTGGCTAACCGTCCCAGTGGTCAGGCTGGTGTTACAAAGGCATCAGTTACCATTGTGTTCAACAACCAGGATCGCTCAAAGAGCCCTGTTGGCTTTGAGAACACGCCGCAGATCACAGTTACTCGGCAGGTGAGCGGAGAGAATATGGCCTTTAGCTGACCACAGATCGCCGTTGGCAACGTGTCCAAATACCTTCTCAACGGCCACAAGTCTACGCTACAGACTATCCAGAACCTGTTCCAGTCGGTGCAGCTCAACATCAACAATCCCAACTTCCTCATCATGCAGGGCAAGATCACCAAGGTGCTCAACATGAAGCCAGTCGAGATCCTCGGCATGGTCGAGGAGGCGGCGGGTACAAGGATGTTTGAAGAGCGCAAGGACAAGGCCGTCAAGACAATGTCGAAGAAGGACAAGAAGGTTGAGGAAATCTCTGCGGTGGGTACTTTCCTCCTACCAAACTGACAAGCAGCTGCTGCGTGAAGAAATCGAGCCCAAGCTCGAGAAGCTGCGCGCAGAGAAGCGTTCGTATCTAGAGTACCAGAAGGCCACGAGTGAGCTGGAGCGCCTCACACGCCTGGTCAAGGCGTACGAATGGCGTCTCGTCGTCGACAAGCTCGACAAATCTGGCGCCTCGCTCGAGCAGAAGCACAAGGACATCGCCGTGGCCAAGGAGGACATCACGCGTGGGGGCGAGGAGTGCAAGGTGATGGAGAAGGAACTGAAGGAGATTGAGGCAAGCCGGGCCAAGGTGAGCCCACCCGTGTTCGTGTGGCCTGACTTCTCAGGAGATGGCCAAGGGCGGCAAGATGCAGGCGCTTGCAGACGCGGTAAACGAGCTCGAGCGCGAGCTAGTCAAGATCAACACGCAGCTCGAGATCAAACACTCTACCGTTGCCGATGATGCCAAGCGTGTCGAGGGTGCCAACAACGCTGTTACCGAAACCGAAGACGCCCTCGCCGTGAAGAAGAAGGCTTCAGAGAAGGACACGGCGGCTTATGCCGAACTCAAGGAAGCGTACGACGCCGGCGTCAAGGACATTGAACGAACAGAGCGGCTCCTCGAGTCCCTTATCACCGGTCTCTCGTCATCAAAGGGCGACGAAGATGCCAGCGCCGGTGGCTACATGGGTGAACTGGCAGAGGCTAAGGCTCGCCTCACAGCTGCCGGTACCGAGGCTGAGCAGGCCAAGGTAAAGATCGGCCTCGCAGAGCGGGAAATCAAGGACAAGGAGCCGCGTGCTAAGAAGGCTGAAAAGGAGGGTCAGGGCCTTGTCAAGGAGCTTGCAACCAAGCGTGCCCAGGTTGACCAGCTGCGAGCCCGCGCCACTGCGAGCGGTTGGGACGATGACAAGGAGCGCTCACTGCTCAAGCGGCAGGCCGAGCACAGCCAGAAGATTGCTCACCTGTCCGAAAAACGTGATGCCATCAAGTCACGCCTCGCGTCGCTCGACTTTGACTACTCTGATCCTTACCCGAACTTTGACAGGAGCAAGGTTAAGGGGCTCGTCGCGACGCTTGTTGACCTCGACGAGACCAACTACGGATGCTCGACAGCGCTTGAGATCTGCGCAGGTGGTCGTCTGTACAACGTCGTTGTTGAGGATAACAAAACGAGCGCGGCAATCCTCAAGAACGGCAAGCTCCGCAAGCGCGTTACTCTTATCCCGCTCAACCAAATCAATGCGTTCCGCTTGTCAGCGAAGACCATCGCGACGGCTCAGAATGTCGCACCTGGCAAGGTCAACCTTGCACTTGACTTGGTCGGCTGCGACGAGGAGGTTAGCGCCGCGATGGCCTACGTCTTTGGCAGTACCTTTGTGTGCAAGGACAAGGAGTCGGCCAAGGCCGTGACCTTCAACAAAGCTATTGGAGTCAAGTCTGTCACCCTCGAGGGTGACGTGTACGACCCGTCTGGCACACTCTCGGGCGGCGCTGCTCCTTCTCGCTCTGGCGTCCTCGTCAAGATCCAGGAGTTGCGCGGCATCGAGAAACAGATTGCGGTACACAAGAAGGAGCTGGACGCGGCGTCGCGCGAGCTTGATTCAGCCAAGAAGGTTATCGACCAGTGGCGCAAGGACAAGCGTGCTGCTGACCTTTGCGCTCATGAGGTCACTCTCCTCGAAGAGCAAGCGAATGGTAGTAACGCTACGAAGGTGAGCTCGCAGTCCTCATTCCTCAACTGACCTCAGATCATCAGTGAAGTCGAGGCTGCGCGCAAGACCTTAGCCGAGCTCAAGGCAGTTGTAGGACAGGCAAAGGAGAAGCAGAAGGCAGCATCCGCTGATATCGCGCGGATCGAACGGGAGATGGACTCCTTCCAGAACGACAAGCCTCGGAAGATTAAGGAGTTGAAGGCCGACATTGCCAGCAAGAAAAAGGAGCTCGGCAAGAAGACAACGCAGGTCAAGATGCGCCAAAAGGAAGTGCAGACAGCCGAGCTTGAGATCCAGCAGCTTGAGTCGGATCTCGAAGCTGTGGGCTTAGAGGTTAAGGAGGCTGTTGCTGCGGAGGCCACGAGCAAGGCGGAGCTGGCTGAGTTGGGAAGGGATCTCGCGGCGCTGCAGGCAGAGCACAGAGCCGCAGAGGCTAAATTCAAAGCTGAGCGCACCTTGCTTGCGCGCTTCGATGACGAGGTTGCAGACCTCGAGCGCGACATCAAGGTCAAGAAGCAGGAGATTACCGACGACGAGCTCTCGCTAAAGAAGCTGGAGCACGACCTGGGCCTCGCGAAGAAAGAGCGCTCGTCGTCCGAGGCGGCCAAGGAAAACCTCGAGAAGCAGTTCACATGGATCCTGGACGAGCAGCAATTCTTCGGCAAGCCTGGTTCGCCGTACGACTTCAACGGTGTCAATCTGCCGCAGGCGCGCGAGCAGTGCCGCGAGCTCGAGACACTGCATAAGGGCATGGGTCGCAAGATCAACACCAAGGTCATGAACATGATCGACAATGTTGAGAAGAAGGAGTCGGCGTTGCACAAGATGATGAGTACGGTACTCAAGGACAAGGCAAAGATCGAGGCGACGATCGTCGAGCTCGACCACTACAAGCGGGACGCACTGGCCAAGACGTGGGAGAAGGTCAACAGCGACTTTGGCCTCATCTTCGCCGAGCTTCTGCCGGGCAACTTTGCCAAGCTGCAGCCTCCTGAGGGTCAGGATCTTACGGAGGGTCTTGAAGTCAAGGTCCGTCTCGGGCCTGTCTGGAAGGCATCCCTCACCGAGCTCTCGGGTGGTCAGCGCTCGCTCATCGCGCTATCCCTCATCATGTCACTGCTCCAGTTCAAGCCCGCGCCAATGTATATTCTCGACGAGATCGACGCCGCACTCGACCTGCAGCACACGCAACACATTGGGCAGCTGTTCCGCAACCGCTTCAAGGGGAGCCAGTTTATTGTCGTTTCCCTCAAGGAGGGTCTGTTTACCAACGCCAACGTTCTGTTCCGCACGCGCTTCCGCGACGGTACGTCAATTGTAGAGCGTACGGCCACGCGCTCAGCGTCGGCCTATGACAAAGAGAACGACGGCAGCCAGACCCAGTCCCAGAGTCAGCCGGCACCCAAGCGGCGAGGCGGCGGTGCGAGGGCACCGCTCGTCGTCAGATAGCTGCCACATTGAATACTGCTACCCTTGTAGATCCTGTTGTATAATTACGCTGCTACTTGCCGATCTGCCGTTGCTGAGGTATTCCGCCGCCGTCCGACTTGGATCGAACAGAGTCCCAGCCGAGGTTGTTGGGGGACCAGCTCTACAGATCTGATAAATATTTGTACCCTATGCATGGCGGTACACGTGGCCCCATCAATGGCAATGTGGCGCGGTGGAGTGGCGTTTAGGCGCTCAAACGACGCTTAACAGGTGGGTGCATGTACAAGATCGTCTAGTTACTCTTTTCGTCAACAAACGGGTCTCCAGCCGCTGTGCTCATCGTCGGTACGCGTGGGTAGGGTGCAATGTTAGGTGCGCCATTAGGAGCAAGCGCACTCGGAGTATGCCTCTGGCCCTGGACTTGCGGCGCAACTGACGCTTGCGGCTGGGGAGCCAGGGGTGCGAGCGGTCGTCCGAGAGATTCGAGCTTGTGGGGCTCAAGCTTGGGCAATGGCAAGCGTGCTATTGCAGGACTAGGTGTGGGCCGTGGTGTTGGGCCTGGGAGCGTCGCAACGCTCGGCGCAGGCGACGGCGCAATCTTTACGCCCGGCGGAGCGGGAGTGCCTACCGCTGTACTGGTCCCACTGGGAGGTCCACTCTCAGCCTCGGCCTTGGCGCGCTTCGCCTTGGCCTTGCGGCCTGGTCGCCCCTCGTCTGGCACGCCCGGCTGGACGGTCCACCACCCACCCTTACCTCCTTCGTCCGTGCCGTCTGCCTTGTTTACGCGCACGAACATTTTTCTGCTGTCAGTGCGGGAAGAGGGTGAGATGGAGGACATTTGGCCGCTGCACGACCTCATACTCACTTGAGACTTAGGTTGTGTCTGATGCTGTTCTGCCACCCTGCCGTCTTCTTCTCATCAAGCGTCTTGAAGAAAGGGAACCGCTCGGCGATGCTGCTGTAGATCTGCGCGAGTTGAAGCTTTCTATCGGGCGCATTCTCGATCGCGTACCGAATCATCTCGTGATACGGGTACGGCGGCTTGCAGTCGAAGCCTGGGTACTGGCCCTGCGTCGAAGTGGGGAGCTCGTTGACCTTGCGCCCCGCACCCTTTGAGGGGACGACAGGAGCAGCAATCTCGCTTACCTGCGAGAGCTGCGAGGTGCTGGACGACCCGCCACCCGGGCCCCATCGCCCCTGTCCCATCGCAATGAGCTGCGACGCGTGACTCTCCTCGCTCGCAAGGGGAGATATGGGCTCGTCCTCGTCTCCCTCCTTCGGGTTGAGGAGGGAAAGACCGGCAATCTGGGGGGACGCGGTTCCGCGGACGCTGCGGCCGCGGTGCGCGGCGAATGAGAGGCCAGCCGCAAAGTCTTGAGTGGTGGATCCACCCGCGATCGTTCGCCGACGCTTGTGTCCACCACGCTCCGTCTTGGTGGTCGTTAATGGGCTGCCCTCGATGGCCTCGGCCGCCTCGAGCAGCTCCTGTAGGGCGTCGGGTGTTGACGCGCGGCGCTTCCACCCCCGCTCAGGCGACTGCGAAGCAGGCCGCTTTCTCCATGATCGATCTACAGACTGGGGTGCAGTCGGCGCGTTCGCCGGGAGAGGGAGGCTGAGCGGCTCTAGGCTACGCTGCTTGACTCCCGGGGTACGGGTGACAATCTCGGCAAATTCATCAAGCACGCTGCGCGCAGGTGTGTCAGGCATTGCCCGGCGGGTGCTGCTCGAGTCAGGGGACAGGAGCGGTGAGTTTGTTGGGCTCCTGCTTGTGCTGTTGCCGTTGGTGTCTAGTCTCGGGCGCCGTTGGACGGAGCGGGTGCGGCCCGGCATGTTGTCGTCCTCTTCGGCAACATCCCGGCCGATCCAAGCCAGGCCACGCATGATCGGCGGTTCTGGCGCCGAGTGCTGCAATGGCTCCTCCCATTGTGAGTGAGGGAAGGCGGCGAGGACCGCACGCTTCAGCTCGGCCTGGTCTGGCACACGGGGGAAACGCTCCTGAAGAAGGCGCTGTACATGGTTCAGGTTCATCACCGAGGTCACCGGGGTGTGAGGCGGGGGCTGATGATGGAAGTTTGTGCGGAGCCTGCGTGTTAGGAATAGGAATGAGGATGCGGAAAACAGATACATACCATGAGATAAGATCGACACTCGCCCCGTTTCGCAGTACCATCTTGGGCTCAAAGGCGGGCTGGAGAGGTGAAGAGCTAGCGAGTTCGTCGCTGGTCGGCACGTTGCCATCGTCGTCCTCTTGGAATAGCCTAGTACCGGCACGCCCAATACGAGTGCGCTCCGACGGTGCACACTCCGACTGTTGGTACTGGCCGGGGCGGTAGGGTGAATGTGGCGGGTACGAGTATCGTGATGGAAGTGCAGGGGGTAGTTGGTGGCTCGGTTCAAAGTTGGGCGGGAGACGGGGTGAGTGCTTGGATGTGGATGGGGAGAGTGAGTCTGGTGTGGGTAGGACTGTTCCGTTCTTGCGTGGCGATGGAGCGCGGGATGTCTGTAACAGGTAGGACGAGAGGGAAGACGAGAATGAGGAGGAAGGAGATTGAATGGGAGTGACAGGGTAATGCCGTGTCGTTGATGAGCCAGACGCAGTCAGAGTGGCAATGTCATTGACAGAGCGGGAGGCCGAAGACGGTTCCTGGTGTCAGCCTTGCGGCGTAATATGTGTTGCCAAATAAAGGGTCCAGACTTGCCTGGGTCGATGGGCCAGATACTGGCGCTGCAACGTCGTCTCCGGGCGTCCGCGGTGCACCAGACTGCATGCGTTAGTGTTGTACGCTGCCCTGACAGTGATTGGAGATGCCACAGGTGGTGACAACTGTATGGATAATGCAGGTGGATGGATGGCTGGGGGATTTGTTGGTGTGTGTGCGTTCGGTGAATGGGATCCCCATTGGGCGAAAACAACAACAGGGGTGTGACCCACATCCGCCTGCCGACACCGTCCCCCCATGCATCCCGGGCCAGTTTGCACACCGCATGCTGCCCTGCAACAGCGGCATACAGGCTGTGCATTACAGTGTGGAAAGGAAGACTCACTCGGCTGCTGGCTCGCAGGTCGACCATGGTACGTCCGGCTCGTGGCCGACGGCTTGGGGTCATGGGTGTGTCGTCGAGAATGGCGGGCAGATGGTGGGCCAAGAGCCTGATCGCTCTCTGGCAGAGGCTAGGGAGATGGAGATGTGGAGAGGCGGATGGAGTAGTTTATTTTTATCACTGCGACGCAGACGCGGGCGTGGGGTCGGGCTTTGTGGGTGGGCGAGAGGGGCGATGGAGTGAGCGTCGTATTTTGGCGTATAGACGGAGGAAGGGGGGTTGTTGATGTAGTGTGTCTGCAGAGGTTCAGGTAAGCCGACGTCTTGGTGTCGGAGATGTCCCGAAGGGTGAGTTTATTATTGTTGATGTAGGATGAGGAGTGAACAGAGGTAAGAGTTGTCGGCCAGAGCTGACGGGCGGTCGACTGGCACAAGGTACAGAACGAGGTTGAGGTTGCCCAGTACAATCAAGTCAACAAGCCAAAGCGAAGCCCCCCCTCCCCCGGCCCCCTCAAAGTGAATCTCACCCAGGCCTGCGTATCACAGCCGAGCCTGCAGCATACACAGTCCCTCTCATCAACAAACGGCAGCTAATGGCTGTATTCCTTATCACTTGACGTGGATTTAGACATACCACGCGATTCGCTCCCTCAAACTCCGCCACTCCACAACCTCCCGAATACAAAGCATGCTTGCGTCCTCGGAACATGCACGACAAGAGGAATGTATATAGATACATGGGAATCGTGCGGCCTCGTCTACGGCCGCAAACAAATACAGAAAAACAGAAGACGAGGTGTCAATCACGGCAACGACGTGTGGGTGGAAGCCCAGCCGGACCTTGAGTCACGCAACAACAACAAACGCCACGGCCGGCGTTGCCAAAACAAACCACCGAGATAAACAATGACACGAATTACCCACGGGCGGTGGTTGTGGCACTGGCTTCGTACCAATCCCAGACACATGCACCTAAGCCGGTGCCTCGTAGTCCTTTGTGAAGTCGATGCCCTAGCGTCAACGGCGCAGACACAGCGGGACTCACAAACTCCTTCATATGTGTGTTGGTGATCTTAAGGGCGCGGCGGCCGCGCTTCTTCTTCTTTGGCTCCTCTCTTTTCGCCTCCTTGACGGGGCCCTGCGCTGCCGAGCTCGACTTGAGGTCCTCTGTACGAGGGAATCACACCACGAGAGGGAAATTGAAAATGGTCCGGCATGATGAGGGACGAAGTGATGACACGGCGATAAGATAATCAGCACCGCGCATTCGGCCCCAATTTCGCACTCACGCTCTTCGAGCAGCTTGGCAACATTGTCCGTCTCAGCGATCCTCACATCCGCCCAAGCGAAGATGATTTCTGCAGTTAGCCTACTCCGAACAGGGAAGTTCACCATCCTCGACCCGCGGTGTCGCGCGCCCATTCTCGCGGACGGAGTCGTAGAAGACCGTCTTCCAGCGCTCTGGGCCTCCCGCATTCAACTTCTCTCCGAACCCATTCTCGCGTCCGAGCGGAGGTAGCGGCGCGTCCTTGAGGCGGCCAGTGAGGGAGCGGAGGATCATAATGCTGTCGTCCTTCTCAAGCTCGCTCATGTATTGCGGGAGCTCGGGGCCGGGCATGAGCTCCTTCATGTCCTTGTACACCAGTGGCGCAGTCGGACGCGAGTGTAGACGGATGTGGCGGCGGAGGTCCTGCTGTGTGCGGAGGACAATCTCAGGCTAATGTGAGCACGCCAACGAGCGAGGAGGGGTTGAATAAGATGCAGCCAAGACAATGGCGCGAGTGATGGATAATAGACCTATTGGTCGGCCCCATACTCGCTCGAGTAGTTGACTCCAGCCAGCCAGCCAGAGCCCTGATAAGGGCAACGTGCCCTCAACGCCCTTCCTCAGCCCCCGAACTCAACCCACCTCGTACATGAACACCTGGTTCGCATCGTTGAACTTGACACGTTCCTGCTTCTTGAGGAGATCGAGTACGTGTCCGACATCGGCACCAGGATTGTGCTCCTGCACATGGAAAAACGCGTCCTGGTACGGCATAGAAACCCTGTCCTGACCGTTAGCTAGTCGTTTTGGTAGACTACCTTGAGGTAATCGCGCAGCTCCAGGACAACAACGCGCGGGTCGAAGTATGACTGCGACGACGGCGTGAACGACGACGTGCCTTGAGTCAGTACGCAGTCTTGGTCCATCCATAACCTTCCTCCCGTAGCCTCCGTCGACTTTCACAGCCCTCTGAAGGGGCCTGGAGGAGCATCCACACTCTCTCCCGCCCTGTCCAGGCCACAGCGGAGCCTCATCGGCCTGTCCAGGCAACGCTCAGAATGCAGTTCCCACGTCCCTTCCCTCCTCCACTCGCCACCAGCCAGTGCACAGCGCGACCCACCCCTGAAGCGCTTAATGTCCGACCCCTCGGGCTTGACGCCGACGCTGGCGCTTCGGCTGCCCGGAGCGGGTGACATCGATGCGTAGGGCGACTTTCGCTTTAACATGTATCGTCGAGTTGGTTGGCGAGGTGTGTGATGCGAATCAAATTGTGTGACCGTTGAGCGGTTGAATGGTTTCCTAGGGTGAGGCGCTGACGGCTTCGGAGATCGCAAAAATCTCCGTAGGGGCCACGGTATCCAGGCCCGGGATTACCGCCCGCCGTGATTGGCATCTTCCACAATGGTCATCTTGGATGCCGCGTATTCTGTTTGGCATCGACATCATCCGTATTCCGAGTCAGTTGCCCCACGCATGCTGAGAACAATGAGGGCCGGGTGCGCTTCCCGGGTACACTTACGATCCAGCTCCGCCCGTATGGTGCAGTGCGCGGGACTGCACGTCGGACGTCACTCACCGCGGGGATCAATATCCGGGGATTTGGCCCGATAAGTAACGTCGCAACGTCGCCGCGGAGGCTGTATCTCTCACCACAACATCCGGCCGATAGCTGATATAACTACAGCTACATGCACTAACATGAGGCTCCCACTTACTTCCTCTATCCACAATGACGGCCTTCATCTCCAAGGACGAGCTGCGTGCGCGCTTCTGCTCGGCCCTCAGCGCCATGTACCGCACCGAGGTGCCGCTGTACGGTGACCTTATCGAGCTTGTTGACGACGTCAACGCCACCTTCCCCGGCACGCCTGCCGGTATGTCTCCCTCTTTTTCAATGCTAATGACAGACCGCCTCAAGGTCGAGCGCCACGGTGCGATCCGTCTCGGCAAGCCCGACGAGCTGCAGATGATTGCGCGCCTCTTCGGCCAGATGGGCATGGAGCCGGTTGGCTACTACGACCTCGCGCCCTCGGGCGTTCCCGTGCACTCGACTGCTTTCCGCCCCACGACAGAGGCTGCGCTCGCTTACAACCCCTTCCGTGTTTTCACTTCGCTTCTCCTGCCCGAGCTCCTCCCCCCTACCCTCCGCGCTGAGGTTGAGGCCACTCTGGCCACGCGCGACATCTTCCACATTCGTGTTCGTGAGATAGTTGCCCAGGCCGAGGTCGAGGGCGGTGTGCCCATGGAGGTTGCCGACGAGCTCGTCTCCCGCGCCCTCGAGACCTTCCAGTGGCACGACACGGCCGCCGTCTCTCGCGACGTGTATGACCGGATGCACACCGCCCACCCTCTGGTTGCCGACATTTCCGCGTTCAAGGGGCCCCATATCAATCACCTTACTCCCCGTGTGCTTGACATCGACGCCGCGCAGGCTGGCATGAGTGCTCGTGGCATCACCCCCAAGCAGATCATTGAGGGCCCGCCCAAGCGCAAGTGCGAGATCCTCCTCCGCCAGACCTCGTTCCAGGCCCTCACCGAGCCGATCAAGTTTGCTGGTGAGCTCCGTGCTGGCTCTCACCGTGCCCGCTTCGGCGAGATTGAGCAGCGCGGTTGCGCGCTCACCAAGAAGGGCCACAACCTCTACCTCCAGCTCCTTGCCACCGTTCCTCCCTCCATCAACAACGAGGAGCACCAGGCCGCCCTCGCCGCTGCGTTCGAGTCCTTCCCAGACAGCTACGAGGAGATGTTCGCTCAGGGCCTCGGATACTTCGAGTTCTCGCTCTCTGGTCCCGTCCCCACCTCCACGAAGAGTCTCGATGACCTCGTCAAGGCCGGCGTCGTCACTCTGTCGCCCGTCACGTACGAGGACTTCCTCCCGGCCTCGGCTGCTGGTATCTTCCAGTCCAACCTTGACGAGCACAACCGCTCGCGCGGAGGATCGCCTTCCGCGCCAGGGTGGACGCGGGAAAAGTTCGCTGCCCTCCTTCCCGTCGACATGCGCGACAGCTTTGAGCTCCACGAGGGCGTTCAGAAGCGCAGCCTCGAGGCTCTCGAGGCCAAGCTTGGTTTCACTCTCGAGTAGATAGATTCTTGTATGTATAATGAGATGGATATTGTGCCCGCATGTCACCTTTAACTTGCCGTACCTATAGGATCGTAGAAGCGAGGACGGGGTGACGCAGGTCGACATATCTCCGTGGCGCCCAATCTGATAAGATCTGTGCAACTCACATCTTCCACTCTTCCACAGTCATCTGCCACACTCGGAACTCAATTCCTGTAGCTGACGAGTCATTCACAAGGAACGCAAGTGACTAAGCATTCAGCCGGAAGGGCCGACTGGGTCAGCATGTGCCTTATCACGAGGCAAAGGATTGATTTCGCCGCAAGCCCCTGTTGCGCCCAAGGCCAGGTGAACCGCGTGCCTGGCCCACTCAACAGTGCGGCATTCTGCATCGTCCACCGCCGCCGGCCCGAACCCGACACTAAAGTCTACACAGTGTTGGAGAATGCTTCTCATGTTACTCAACACCTGATCTCGACACGATGGACGCGGACGGCGAACGACAAGATAAACAGCGCAGAAGCGCCGAGATGCAGCACCTAAGCCCGATAATGCTGTATCGCACCACCTCACCCGGCATTGCAGCGATGAGCACAGATGGTGCTGGTGGTGCAGGCGTCAGTCCCGAGCTGGCCACTGCCGAGGCGGAACGCCTCGCCTCCCGCGTCTCTCACAGGTCCTCTCTCCCCCACCCGAAGACTATCCCCCACTCAGCCTGGCGCGCACGACTGGCATCGTGATGGTTACGACGGCGGCCATGTCCCTTTCCGGCGCCGGCACCATGAGCCTGAGCATTGCCCTGCCAGTCATTAAGAAGGAGCTGTCGGTCCCCGAATCGCAGCTGCAGTGGATCTCCTCTGCATTCGCACTCACCAACGGTTGCTTCCTCCTCCTGGCTGGGCGACTGGCGGACGTGTACGGCCGCAAAATGGTATTCGTCATCGGCATCGCGTGGAACGCACTTTGGAACCTCGTCGGCGGGTGGACGAACAACACTGTCGGGCTAGTGGTAACGCGTGCGCTCGCAGGTGTGGGCAGTGCAGCGTGCATCCCCGCTGGTATTGGTATTATTGCAGCGACGTTTAGTGGCCGCACGAGGAGTAGCGCGTTCGCTGCGTTCTCGGCGGGCGGCCCAATTGGTGGTGGGCTGGGATTGGTTGTCGGCGGCCTCCTCACCGCGTACACGAGCTCTACCTGGCGCGCTGCGCTGTGGTGCTTCGGCGGGGTTGCGTTTGTCGTCGCCATCGCCGGATGGTTTGTCGTCATCCCCGACCGCAGCTTGGACAGCGACAGGCGAATCGACTGGACCGGCGCGGCGATCATCACGGTCGGCCTCGTACTCCTCATGTTCAGCATCTCACATGCGGAGAGCACCGCCAAGGGGTGGAAGACAGGCTGTGAGTTTGGTTGGCTTCTTTCTTCCACCGCTTCTCAATTACCTAACCGCAGACATTATCGCCCTGCTCGTCATCTCGGTGGTCATGATCGCGGCCTTCTTCTTCTGGGAACACTACGTCGAGACGCGCACGACGAGACCGCCCCTCATGAGCCTCGGGCTGTGGACGCGTTCACGTGGCAAGCTCGCAGCGACGTACCTCGTCGGCGGGATCTGCTGGATGGGCTTCACGAGCATGTTCTTCAACGCAACTCTCTTCTACCAAGAGGTCCAGTTCACGGGGACCATCGGGGCGATGCTCCGCTTCATACCCTGCCCAGTCTCCGGGCTACTGTGTAACGTCCTCGTGGCCAAGGTCATCCACCTAGTACCTGGACAGACGCTGATCTGCATCGGCATCGCGGCAACAGGACTCGCCAACGTCTTCTTCGCCATCTCACCAAGGGATACCATCTACTGGGGCCTGCCGTAAGCCAAACCCCCAACTCAGCTGACGCCAGGTTCAACGCGATGTGGATGGTGGTGGTCGGCGCCGACTTCCTCATGGCCGTCGGCTCGGTTTTCGTCTCCACCCTCGCCTTGCCCGAGGAACAGAGCGTTGCAGGCGCCGTCTTCCAGACGCTGGTGCAGCTGGGTGGCGCACTGGGTCTCGCGTTTGCGGGTGTTGTCCAGACTTCGATTGTGCGCAAGGAGCGGGGCAAGGGCATCGACTCTATCACGGCCCTCCTCCACGGTCTGCGGGGCGCGTTCTGGTTCGGTGCCGCATCCGCGTTTACCGCGGGACTGATTGCGCTCGTCGTCCTCCGTGGGATGGGGACGTATGGTGCAAAGGCCAAGAGCAAGAAGGCTATGAGCGAGAGCGAAAGCGGGAGCGAAAGGAAGAGCGAGGAGGAGGTGAGCGAGCCTGTACCGGAGAAGACAGGCGCAGACAGGGTTTAGATCTACTGGGCTTCTGCATTTTGTGACCGCTATGAGATGGACGCTGGGAAGACAGCGCCAGAGCCAGGAGGTTGGAAGCTGGATGACATCGCACACACGGCCACAGATTAGGTGCCAGTCCTGACAGCTATCGAACCGATGCACCGAGAGAGATGCAACACACATTTTGCAGTGGATGGTCACGAAAGCACATGCGCATCTAGCCAAAAGCCACGAGACTAGTCTCCCAATCAGGAGGCTGGCCCATGTGGACACATATTATGACGAAGCTTGGGCTAACCGGTCTGCGTTTGGCGACACACTGGACTTCCATCTGCCCGGTTCTGAGCAGCCGGTCTGTCCTCTGATTGTATAAGATGGCTATGCTCTGGCCTTCAAAACTCTCCACCGCTCCTGAAATTCCACAGGCCACTTAGCTCAGCTGGTTAGAGCGCATGCTTAACACGAGCACCAGTCTTCAACGATTGGGACGAGTTACGCATGAGGTCGGCGGTTCGATCCCGCCAGAGGTCAGTTTTTGGACCCCTGAACGCTGCCATGCACTTCCGCCAACGCTGGGATCGTGAGTGAAGGTGGGGAGTTGTCGAGATGGTGGCAGTCCGGCACTGGGGTGTGGCACGAGTGTGGCACCTGGGTGCAGTTTGATTGCAAGGTGCCTGATACCGCTCTTGTTCACCTGAGTCTGGGAGAAGGAACGTGGCCTGCTCTTGCGGACTAGACGCTGGTGCTTGTGAAAGTGCGAGGGCTACGCACGCCAAGCCGCTTGAGCGCCGCGAGTTGAGCCCCTCGTCTGTCTCCCATCCACCGTTCCACCTGTCCATCCAACGTCACGCACTGCCCAACAGCACATGTCACTTACCGTTTGTACCTTTCGTCTCCTTTGTCCGCGCCATCTATGGATGCCAGGACATGCGCAATACTTGGCACTCGCCAGTTCCGAGCAGGACGGAGGAAGGTGAGAAACCTCCAGTCCCGCTTGGCAATCTGGCACATCGCGTTGCCCTTGTCGAGACGGTTACAAACGGATATGCGGACAGTGGCCCGGACTCCGTTAGGGGAGATGGCTTTCCTTTCCGCACCCCCGAGGCCTCTCCTGAGCAAGTCAGACGGGCTTGCCGCCCAATTTATCGGTTACAAATCATGAGCACTCTGTCTTTGCTGAAGTTGTTCTATCTGCCACGACATCGCACGCTCTTGAAGGCCGAGACCGCAACCCCAGCACGTATTTGCTGGCACACGTGTGCCTGCGCCACGAGTGCTGGTATGCAGTCACTCGACTGCAGCCAACTGTCCTCACGGGGGACATGCTGGAGTTGAGCGTTTGGATAAGCACTATGGAGTGCCTGAACCGAGCCTAACTTCTCCATCCAAATTCCGCTCCAACGTCATGGGCGAGAAAACTGCGCGTGCAGCTGACGCTCGCCTTGGTGAGTACCTTGACTCTGTCCGCAGCTAGGTGCTTGGAAATACGAACCCGTGTCGCCCAGTGCCTTTCTTGGACTACCAGTTGAAAGTGAGTGGGTGTGTTGTCGTCATGTAGGGCTTTGTGAGCCGAAGGCCGATGAGACGGACTGCCGATGATCAACTGATCCCTGAGTGGGGTAAGGGTCTCATTCGAAAAGTGGGTCCCCGTTGCATACCTTTACCCGAACACCCACCAGATGCGGGCCTAATCATCATTTGCCAGGCCTAAAAGCAACCTTTATTCCAGTCCCCAGGTGCCTAACTGCTATCTCAGAGGCCTTACGGAGCTCTTGCAGACGTCGTCGTCGGCTGGCGCTTAGTTGTCACAATCTCACATTCTGATCCCCATCCACCTCCCCCATTTTCATCGCTTTGCGTCGCCCGTTCAACAATCCAGGCGCCCAGACGCACTCAACATGATGGTCGAGCGTTCAGATGGCAGTCCCGACTCGCCAGATGCGCGCATTCAAAAGCGCAAGCGAAGCCGCGCTGGATGCTACACCTGCCGCCGCCGCAAGGTATGTCCTGGTTTCGGCTCGGCGCTTGGCACTCAACGCGACATGCACGCGTCCCGTCCAACCCCATGGCTCTGTCGCGACTCTCCGTGGAAGTGAAAGCCGGCTGACTTGTGCACAGAAAGCTTGTGACAACTCGCGTCCAGTATGTGGATCATGGTACGTGGTATCCACGGGAACAGTGCCTCTCGCCACCGAGCCTTCCTGCTTTGAAGTAACCCATCGACAATCCACGCTGCGCTGCCAAGGGAAGGCGATGATCAGCGCTGTACCATACTTGCAAACCGGAAACAGTTGACTGACGGCAGCACACGGCTTGGCATACCATGCGTGTTTCCCAAGCTGTACAGGAATGCCAAGGGCGAGCTCGTACCCAGCCCACAGCCCAACGGCCGGACAAAGCGCCTCGGTGCGTTGATCCACTGCGTAATTTGTTGGAAACTAATGGCAGCGAGGGAATCCGAGTCGCCAGAGGTTGACAAGGGCAACGCCTTGACGAGCGCCGTAAACCCCTGGGAGAGTGGACAGGGTGGATGGCCTGCCCAGTCGCAGGCCTCAGTGGGGAGCACATCGTATCTCCCCGATGAGGGCGGTGACAGCGGCGACAACGTCTCGGACACGGCGCTGGATGCTTTCTTACAGGGCTTAAACGACAGCACTGGCGGAGACGGACAGGGGTGGATGCTGCCCCTGTTTGCAGACGGCGCCCTCGAGCTCGACCTCAACGGCCACCACCAGCCCGCACCCGCAGCCATGCAGGCCCAATCATTCGACCACAGTCCCAGTGCAATGCAGCCGCCCTTGGCGCCCAACACAGCACAGCCCAACCTCATCGCCTCTGTCCTCGACCACCTCCCGACCCTCTACGAGTACTGGGTCAACTCGTTTTCGCATGTGCTTTCGGTACTTGGTCCGGGCCACAACCCGCAGGTCGACAACATGTTCCCAGTGGTCCAGCGATCGCCTTTGGTCATGTGCGCACTCATCGCATGGGCTGCCACTCACCGCGCCAACATTGGCCACCCATATGACGAGGTCGCACGCCTTGCGACCGAGTTCACCGAGCTCCAGGCGGACCAGATCGACATCGAGCGCGAACTCACAGCCAACGAGAGAGAAGAGTATATGTGGACGCTGCTCATCCTGGGCGGCACCGAGATCGTGCAGGGCGATGTCAAGGGCTGGGTCCGCCGGCTACCCATGACGCGACGGCTGCTGTGCAAGGTCGTTGAGACGATAGATTTTGACACCACCATCACGTGGCAGGCGCTTGCGTATAACTGCGCGTATCACGACATCCTTGCGAGCCTTACGACCGCCAAGATCCCCGACTTCCCATACGAGCTGTACAACCGCATCCTCACTTCCAACGACCTTGAGATGGACTCGTACATGGGCGCGACGAGGCGCATCTTCCAGTTCCTCACTGAGATCGCGGCGCTCGCTGGCAAGGTGTCGACAATCTACGCGCAGCGCGAGTCGCCCGAGCGCGACCGCGCGTTGGGTCGCATCGTTGCCGACGCTCTGTCAATGAAGGCGCGCCTCGACGCCGCCGACCTCCCAAACGGATTGTTCAAGCACCCTCTCCCAATAGGTACAGATCGCGCGCTCCTTATCGTCTCGTTCTACACCTACAAACGTGCTGCAGAACTGTACCTACGCCAAAGCGTGCTACGGTGCGGGCCAAGTGACCTCAAAAACCGCCGCCTCGGTGTGCGCATCATCGGCAACATTCACCAGATACTCGGGACGCCCAACGAGAGCCAAATGTGCTTCCCTCTCTTCCTTGCCGGCGTCGCGACGGCCGACGTACAGGGCCGGGCTGAGGTGGAGCGGATATTCCGCAAGTTCTCCTCACGCGTCCAAGTCCGCAACGTCATGGCCGTCCTCAACCTGCTGTGGGAGGTGTGGAAGCTCGACCCTGATGGTGACCGATATGTCGACTGGCGCAAGCTCGCCGAGGAGGTGGGTTGTGATACTGCGCGCGCTGACCTGCAGAAAATGGACGTCGCGTACTCGTTTGCGTAAGAGGCTGGCAGGCATTGGCGTAATTCAGGTGCCTTAGGCACAAACACGGTGTAGGCGAACCTATTATTACCGTTGTGTGTACGATATGGGATGCCGCTGGGCGGATGTGATCACCTGTAAAGTATGCACCGTGAGCTGGCTGCATCGGCCGACTTGGGCAGGGTTCGGCCACTCGAGGTCGAAGGTTCGTGCCAGAGATGCAGAAGCCATCCCGAACTGGTCATCATCTCGCCCCGACGCGCCCGCAATGCAAGTTCCTCCCTGTGGCGCCGAGGTCAGGAAGCTTTGTTGAGGCGTACAGGGGTACCGTGGCCTGACGCGATCGCATGGATGAAAGGACAGGAAGTGTTGCTTACGGCAATCTTATCGGTAGACGCCGACGGATTTCACGGCCTATTCCTCTCCCTCCGCCGCCTGCCTGCTCAGCCGTAAACATCCACGTCGTCCACTCACTATCCGGGGCGCTCCCCAACCATGGTATACTTCCAGCCCGGCCTACGCCTGCACTTGCTGCTCGACGCCCTAGCCTTCCTCCCAACGCACCTGTTCGTGCTCCCCGCCACAGCCCTCTACCATGGGATACGATACTGGCTCGCGCCCTCTGCCCGCAGATTCCCCCGGCTCACATGGTGGCGCTATGTCACGCAGAACGTGCAGCGCGTCCGCAACCAATGTATGCGTGGCCTCTGTGTCGCCTATCCGGACCCGAACGCCCACCGCAGAATACCATCCAAGTACGACGACGTGTGCGAGGTCGCGATCGTGACCGTACCCTCCATCGACCCCGACGTGCCTCGCCTCGAAGTCCTCGACTGCGGCGCTGTTAGAGAGGGCGTAGTGCGCCCCGCTGCAGTGACAGGATTCTGGATCGGCACCGAGGGCAAAGGAGAGCTCACGGCGGCTGCAAAGCCCGACGAGCGCGTCATCTACTTCATCGTGGGCGGGGGATACGCCCACGGCCATCCACTCGACCCACACACAGCATTTTCATTTGCACAGCTCACGCGCGCTAGGGTCTTCTGTACGCCGGCCAGAAAATCTGTAGACTGACATAGGCATCAACTACCGCAAGTCGCTGGACGACGCGTCGGCGTTCCCGGCTTCCCTCTTCGATACGTTGGCCGGATGGGGATATCTGCGCGATTTGGGATTCGATCCTGAAGTAGGGGCAGGTAGAGGGGACAGGCTGACGACAGAATATTGTGATGGCGGGCGACTCGGCCGGCGCGAACGCCTGTCTCGCCCTCACGCGCTACCTCGACGCCATGAGAGGCCACGGATCCGACTGGGGCCTCCCCCGTGCCCTCGCCCTCCATTGCGTAAGCCAGCACTAGACAGAGCTGACCCAAGCCATGGGCCGACATGACGTCGTCCTCTCCCTCCCTGTCAACGAACAAGTATACCGTGTGTCTTCGTTCTCCCAGAGTTGGCCTGACGGCAGGACCGTGTAATAGACCTTCACGCCGTGTACATCCCCTCGCACGCACGCCACTTTGCGGACCGTGAGAATGCGTACCTCTCCCCCGCCCTGCCTGCCAACACGTCTGACGGGCACTTTGCGCGCTTGGCAAAGGCCGGGGTGTGCGCGTACGTCATGGCCGGCACGGCGGAGGTGTTTTACGACGAGATCGTAGCGCTCAAGGCGGGCATGCGGGCGGCTGGTATGGAGGTCGCGTTCCGAGAGGTGCGTGCGTAGATGGTTGGGCTGACGGTAGATCGAGGGGGCGGCCCATTCCGACTTCGTGCAGATGGACAGGCCGGGGTGGATGGGGTGGAGCTGGGGTGTTGTACGGAACGACTTTGAAGACTTTTGGTATGCTACGGTGTGAGGTCGTTCCGGGTGGGTTGATGATGCACTGCCCGTCTCACATACGTCGGCTAAGAGACCGTCTATACATGTAGCAACCGGTCTGTATTCATGGCTGGTAGGTAAAACAGTAACCAACCCACAGCCCTCTAAGGCTCGCAACCACGTTGAGGTATTCCACCCATCTAGTGTCATAGCCACACCCGAGGAGACGTCTAGCCAGCGTACATTGCTCTTGACACACCATTGAGGAATCGGGAACAACAGTCGCCAACAGGAGCATGTTGGATCCGGGTAGATGCCCCGGGGCTTACGCTACGCCAGATGTTGCCCTTGCCCCGCAGACTGTGTTATAGCCTAGGGAAGCAAGCGCGCTAGTGCAACGGGGTTGCAGATGAGTGATGATGTGAATGCGAAGAGTAAACTACTGGGGGTGCAAGTAATAACCGGTAGGAGGGGCGTTGCCACGTGGCAAGGTGGAGGTTTGCAGCCTTGCAGTAATGGCCGTATTCAACATCTATCCAGATCCAACAGAGCAGCTTTCAGCGCTTCCAGGCCACTTAGCTCAGCTGGTTAGAGCGCATGCTTAACACGAGCCAGCACAGCTGGTCGATTTACGCATGAGGTCGGCGGTTCGATCCCGCCAGAGGTCATTCTTTTGGCTCTGCCTCATACTAATAATGAGCAGTAGCATCTAAATAAATAGATCTAAGGACTTAATAGTTAAATAATAGATCATAGATCCCATAATGTGTAATTTGACTCAGAGTTGCTTCCAAACTTGGAGGAATACGTGGGTATTTAGATGTTAAACTGGCTCCCCCAGGCGTCGATGCGATGCTGGGAATGCTCTGAAGTGATTGAGATGTATGTAGTTGTGGACGGTATGGTGATGGTTGAGTGACAAGCCCTGCACCCGGTGGGCGGGGATTTTCCCGACAAGTCACCGAGTTCAAAGCGAGGCACACCTGGCAGCTGCACAAGCCTCGAACTCACACGGAAGATAGGAAGAGGAATGAAAGCTGTTGCCGCATTTACTCAAGTCATGGGCGGCTATTGCTAGTACAACTAGTCTACAGCAAGTGCCTTGCAGCGGAAGTGCAAGGGTGCACTCTATGGACCCAGGTACGGCAACTTGTTCAGTGCCACTCTAACACTACGCGACACTGTGGGCCAGAGAGAGGCTCCTGCAGAGTATCAAGGACAGGCTGGGACAGTGGCACCGAGCGGCAGCACAAAATGGTGGTTGAGTGAGAGAGGCGACCATGAGAAGGAGGGGTGGGAGGTCAGCCAGCCAGCCAGGGCGTCGAGGAGCATCAAATTCGCGGCTCACGAAAGAAGCGGGAAACTGCTACTATGTACTCCTCTGAGAGGACACAATTCAAGCCGTCAGTAAGGGCTGAGGGTCTAGAGACCGACTCCGCCGGCCAGCGCGCTCAGAGGTGCGAAAGGAAGCCGCACGGATTCGAACGCCGGATCCAACGACTCGGCAGGTCACTCCACGACGCGGACGATGGTTCGTTGGCTCAATTCTGTGTTGCTGTTTCGGCAGAATGTTCAGCGAAGGGTGAGTGTTGAATACGCCATCTACCCAAGGTGGCAAACCTCAACCTCGGTCACGTGACAAGCACTCCTACACTGTAGATTACTCGCATCCGCAGTAGTTTACTCTTTGCATCACATCATCACTCATCTGCAACTCGTTGCACTAGCCCGTTTGCGTCCCATACTGCAGTGCCGCAAGCCAGGGCAACATCTGGTGTAGAGTAAGCCCCACGGTATCTACGTAGATCCAACAGTGAGGGTCTCGGGCGCAACTACCGGTAAGGTAGGAAAGTGGTTAATCCGCTAGTTTCAGGTTGCAGACGCATCTCGCTAGTGCTTCGGCGCATGGGTTCGAATCCCATCCTTATCAGCCCCTTTTTGGCCTGCACGACGGCCTAAGCGTAGTGAGACGATAGCGCAGTGCGACGCGACGAGGATCAGCTTCTCGGTTCGCTACCATTGAAATGAAAACGAAGTGTGCATAGCGAATCAATTATACTCTGACTAGGATCGAGATTTTGTCTAAGTGGTGCAGCAGATTGTTGATAGATGCGGAGCACGAGAACAAATGCGGTGTGGCTTACGAGCTACACTGGACCAGAGAATTACTGGAGGCGCTCGGTTGAGCGCGCACCAATGGGGGGACCGGGAGACGTGGTCATAGCAGGTGCGCCGAGGGCGGCAGATGCGTCATGGTACTCTCCAGGAGTAGGTGGGTCAGGCGAAGGCACGCGCGTAGAGTCGCCCATGGTGACTGGGGCTGAGTGGTCCGAACCCGATGCGTCGCCCCGCTTCTCGTCATACAGGGCGACCTTCTCGGTAGGGAACTTGCCGTTGCCGGCAGCCTTCTCGTCGTACGGGTTGTCGTTGAGCTGCTTGGCGCCCACGTAGTCGGCACCGTTGCCGTTGAAGGGGCTGCGGGGGCTGAGGGGCGGCTGGGCCTTCTCTCCCATCGAGATGCCCGTGGCACCTGTGAGGACGCGGTTGAGGTCGTCGTTCTTCTCCTCGACACTTTCCTTCTTCTTCTTGGGCACACGGGCGATGTAGTAGAAGGCAATGGCAGCGAACACGTTGAATACGATGTACGCCCACATGAGGCCAAAGTCTCGCCAGGCGTTCGTGAAGTAGATGTTGAAGTAGGATAGGAAGGTGTCTGTCTTATCCATGGCGCAGTACTGGCAAAGCGAAGCCGCGGGGTCCAGGACATAGCCGCCAGCCAGCTGTATCCAGGGACCGAGGTACTCGCCACATGTCTGGCCGCTGGGTGCCGTGATGTGGAGGAGCTCTGTCGAGGAGCAAACAACGTTGGTGCCGGCGAGGCCGGTTGACAGCATACCTTCCGCGAGATACGTGAAAGGTGAGACGCGATTCATGAACTTCCAGAAACCTGGGAGCTCGTTGAGGGGTACGAGGACACCACAGAAGATCAAGCAGAGCGAGAAGAGCAGGTTCGCAAGGTTGCCGGCGGTCTCGGCGAGCTCGATACCAGCGACCATGGCGGTGGCGAAAGTCGACGTGAAGAGCAAGAAGGTCATGAAGAGCAGCCACATGAGGGCACCGCGCTCAGTGACAGAGTCGGTGGGAATGGCGTTGCGATAGAGGCCAATGGGGTAGTACCACTCGAAGAAGAACAGGGTACCGACCAAAATTGACCATGGAATCTCGACCACAATGTTGGAGAGGATAAAGATAACCCACGAGTACGTCTTGGACGGGCGCTCACGGGACTCGTAGAGCGAGCGCTGGATGACAAAGTTGGGCATGATCTGCTGGACAAGCTGGCCGAAGATGGTGAACGACATGAAGACAGAGAAGAGTTGGTTCTGCAGGCCCTGTTGCGACGTGCTGGAGCGGAAGAACGAGAAACCAATGAAGAGACCAGTGAAGACACATAGCGCAATCTTGGACCAGATGTACGACGGCGTGCGCCAGTACTGCTGGAAGACACGGCGAAGAACTTCGAAGAACTGGAGACCGTAGCCGGCGGCGAACTCGGCGTACGCTGCCTTGTTCGCCTTGTCGGTCGTGTCCTGTTTGGGAACGAGGGCACGACGCTCACGCTTCAACACAGCGAGCTCGTCGCGGACAGCAACGCGCTCAGGCGAGTTGAGCCAGACTTGGTGCCAGTCTTGCTGAGTTTGCGATCCGGGAGCGGCTCCAATGGCCGACAGCATCCACTCGGCAGGGTTCTCGCCCGGTGGGCACTTGGGCGCACCGTGGCGCTCAAAGTAGTCGATCAGGATCCTCGATTGTTCACCGACCTCACCATAGTAGACAGTCTTGCCACCCTTGGCAAGGAACAGGAGACGGTCGAACTGCTCAAACAGCATTGCTGAGGGCTGGTGAATAGTGCACAGGATGGCCTGCCCATTCTCAGTGAGCTTGCGGAGAAGCATGAGAATGTTCCAGGAGGTCTGCGAGTCGAGACCCGAGGTAGGCTCGTCCAGGAAAAGAAGGAGCTCTGGCTTGGCAACGAGCTCGACACCGATGGTGAGGCGCTTGCGCTGCTCCACGTTGAGGCCCTCGCCGGGAACACCGACGACGGCGTCCGCGAAAGCATCCATTTCGAGGAGCTTGAGAACCTGCTCGACGTAATCATACTTCTCTTCCCGCGAAACGGACTTGGGTTGGCGAAGGACTGCCGAGAAGCGGAGGGCCTCACGGACAGTTGAGGTCTCCAGGTGCAGGTCTTGCTGCTGAACATAACCTGTCTTGCGCTGGAACGAGACGTCGCGAGGCCGACCATCAACAAGCATTTCGCCTGAAACGACACCCATCGTGACACGAGTAGCGAGGACGTCGAGAAGCGTGGTCTTGCCAGCACCCGAGACACCCATGAGCGCAGTCAGAGTGCCGGGTTTAACCCAGCCATCGACGTGGTCCAGAATACGGCGATCCTCGCCTTTGATCTTGATGTCGTAGACAACATCCTTCCACGAGAAGATGGCGGTCTGGCGCTGGATGATGGCGTCTGCATGCGAAGTAGCCTCGGCACGCATTTCGGCCTTCTGCCGCTCGAGCGCGATTGCCTCCTCGTCAACAGACTTGTCGCTGTACTTGAACTCCTTGGGGATCTTGCCACGCGGGTAGATGAGAATTTCACCCTTGGAGCGCTTGGCGGTGATGAGCTCGGTGGCGGCCAGGTAGATGCAGCAGAGAGCCACCATGAATGCGAAGATGATACCGACGTTGCGCCACTTGTGCGAGTACTGGTAGCGGTACGCGAGCCACAGGTAGTCGTCACCATTGACGCCCATTTGACCCGGAACGGACCCGACTGACGAGCAGACGACTGAGTCCGAGGTGCCCGGGGCAGGGTATGAAGGACCGGTTGGGACCCACTGAGAGCACTCGAAGACGCGGTTGTGGAACTCGTTGATCATGAGCGACTCGAAACCATACGCGATAGGGTCCAGGTAGTTCATCCAGCGAGACCAGCCTGGCATGTAGTTGATGGGCAATGCGAAGCCGGTGTAAATGACGAGACCGAGGATGAGGACGGCGGCCGGAGCCAGTGCCTGCGCGAGGGAACGCGAGAGCGAGGCGATCGAGCGGAACATCATCGACATGGTCAACGTGAGGATGAACGAGACGAAGAAGAAGTAGAAGAAGGCTCCGACCTCGCGACGTAGGTTGGTCATAAAGTAGAGTGTAATGTTGAACAGGATAGCGTTGGTGATCTTGTAAGGCATATCGCAGAGCATGGACGCAAATGCCTCAGCTGAGGGATGCGTAAACGCGTACTGGGCATGCTTCTCGACGATAGGGCGCTGAGCGTATAGAGTGAGAATCTCGAGGGCGGAGCCGAAGGCGTTCATGAGAATCGCGAAGAACAGAAGACCACCGCGCCTGTAGAACGAGTCGGTGTTCGGCTGCAGGTTGTAGAAGATAGACGAGATGATAAGGACCATGATCAAGTTGCCAAAAAGCTGGGAAATTGTGAGGGACGGGTCTGCCTTGAGACGCTGGAAACCACGGCGCACGCAGAGTTTGACCTGACCAGCGTACGAGAGTGTATACGGTGACTTGGGACGGACATGCTTGGACTGTTGAGCTCGGCGCGAAGCGAGGAACTGGTTGTAGGTCTCGCCACCGATGGGGTACTTGGTGTTGTACTCCTGGATCTCGACCTGGAGTGCGGCGTACTCGGGAGAGGCCTTCCAGCGCTGTGCAAACTCGCGGGGGGTGACAGGGACCTTGCCCTCAAATCCTGTGCGGGCGCGGCGCTCCGAAGGCGAGGTGAGCGAGGTGAGGAAGTCGGGGGTAGTCTGCTGCTCAGGGCAGTAGAAGCCCATGTCGACGAAGAACTGCTTGGCCTTGTCGCATCGGCCGAAGAAGATTTGCTCGCCCTCGTACAGCACCGAGACCTTGTCGAAGAGGTCGTAAGCGGCCTGCGGCGCCTGGTAAATGGCGACACAAGAAGTGGTGCCGAAGAACTCGGCACCCATGCGGAGGTTCTTGACGAACTCGATTGCGTTGGCCGAGTCGAGACCGCGGGTCGAGTTGTCCCAGCACTGCAGAGGGGCTGCGGCAAGAGTCGCCTCGGCGATCGAGACGCGTTTGCGTTCACCGCCCGAGACACCACGGATGAAATCATTTCCGACCTTGGTGTTCACAGTGTGCGAGATACCGAAGATGGCCATGACGACGTCACGCATCTTCTGGGCGTATTCGCCAGCAGACATGCCCCCGGGAGGGTTACGCGGTGCACGGGCACGTGCGGCAAAGTCGAGCGTGTCGCCAACGACAAGCTTGGGGAAGTGCACATCAACCTCGGCGGTGTAGATGGCCTCTCCACGGAACTGCTTGTACATGCGCTTGGGGTCGATGCCTGGAGTGTCAGCCGAGCTTGGGGATGGTCCGCTCAAGACGAATCCCAAGCAACACAGACGGCTGTCATCACGGCACTACGTGCCGCGAGAGGCCAGTAGCGCCAGGAACAGTGCCAACATACCTCGGTAGTTGAGTTGTGACCCTTCATCAAGGTAAATGCCGTTCATCTCG
Organism: Cutaneotrichosporon spelunceum; assembly: GCA_030805415.1. Classification (NCBI taxonomy): domain Eukaryota; kingdom Fungi; phylum Basidiomycota; class Tremellomycetes; order Trichosporonales; family Trichosporonaceae; genus Cutaneotrichosporon; species Cutaneotrichosporon spelunceum. The sequence goes on from BTCM01000011.1 coordinate 236,777, forward strand.
CCAGCTATCGTCTTGAGCATGGTGGTGCAACCAGAGCCAGGAGGGCCGAGGACGACGAGCATTTCGCCCGAGTCGATAACACCATCGATCGAGTTGAGAATCTGCACCTTGCGCTTGCGGTTGCCGATCAGGTCACGAAGCTGGCCAAACATGTAGAACGGAATGTTACCGACTGTTTTTTGATAGTCTGATAGTGTCAGCCATCACCTCTGACGTCATGATCGCGCCAGACCAGAGCACAAAAGAGCCGTGTGATGGTCTGAACAGAACCTCAGTCTGCGAGGTGGTTACTCACCAGCATCAGAGCCGAAACCATGGACACTCATGTCCTTGAAAGCAATGCCGGCGTAGCGTGGAATGTGGTCCTCGCCACGGGTCTCGTTGACAATCGAACGAGTCCATTTCCGGAGGTTAAAGTTGTCGCTGTAAGGGTCCATGTCGGAGCCCTCCTCATAATTCCATGGGTTGGCCGCAATGGATTCCGAAGTCGCAGTGCGCTGAAGGGCTCCGCTGAACCGGTGGCCGGTTCGGCTTCCTTTGCTCGAAACACTCATCGTCCGTGCCAAAACATGCACCTCCTCCAAGCGTTCCTCGCGCCCAGGAACATAATCCTCGAGTGTCTCCTCCTGATCATGATCGTATTTGGTCTTGTGGATAAAAGATGCGGGGATAAAGCTGGAAATGGAAGCGCGGCGCTCGAGAGACTGGGACGGGCGTCGGAGACTAGCACCGCCCGTGCGGGCCGCGCCGTCGTTGTTGAGAGAGTTGAAGTTGCCCACCAACGACATGGTGCGATGGGCAAGGAGGGAAAGGTGGCTGACAAGAAACGAACAAGAGGAGGATAAGAGAGCTGGAGGGGGAGAGGTGGGAAGAGGGAGGTAAGGGGAGGAAGGTCAAGGAGTGGCGGAGGTGAGGCTGATAATGGGGTAAAGAAGAAGAAATAGAATGAAAGAAATCTAGAGGATCCGGGGATGATGAGCTGTCAAGTGGTCGGGTCTCCTTTTATTACGACTGGCAGTTGTCACGGGCTTCCGAGGTTTGTCTGAGAACCGATCAATCACTCCGCTCCAACAGAGGCATTCCGGACTGAGTGCGATGAGGGAATTGACCGGCGGCCATGAAAACGCAATCAGACCCAGGGGCCCGGCCCCCAGCAACAAGTGGGGCGGTCAAACAACAGCCCATGGGCTTGGCTTTGGCCGTCCTGGTCTATTGGATTCCTTATGCCTTCTATACCATTGCAAGTAGTATAAGGACATTCAATAGGCGTCATTCATTCACGGGCATTTTTCAGGGATCCATCGTAAGGATCCAGCTTGAGACCCTGAGATACCGGGGCCCGAGAGTGGGTTATGGCCGCCGAGGCCGATCCCCATCGCCACCTCGGTGTTGCTTACATTTCAGGCATAAACACGTGGTCGAACCCTGGCGGTCACCCACTTGTTCAATTGTCTAATATCAAAGTTAATATACCCGCGCTCCGGGGACACAAGCAGGCATAGTCTGACTGACTTGAATCCTTCTCATACACCGCGTATCTGGAAAGCTAGTTCAGCTCATAGATCACTGTCTATCCCAGATCAGAGCTTCCAGTCAAGGTTTCATGGTCGCTAATTGCTTTTCCTGATTGCTGATGGTTGATTGTTGTTGTTGATCACGCATACTCCACCGTCGAGCCTAGGCTGTTACCAGATATCTCAGTTCCCAGACGGTCAGCGTCATCCGGGACTGCGGACCGTTTCCATTCCGAGGGTTTCGTCTCATGTAGTTTCTAACCTACGGCGTACTGCGCAATAATGCTTGCCCTCACCAGCCCTCCTTATCCCAAGCATCGGACCGCTCTCCGAGGTGTAGATCAAGTAATGACGATCTCTGAGGCTGAGGGTCAGCTTGTGTAATCAGTAAGCTATGGCCGGCGGCCAGTTTCCACAGAGTTTCTGCAGAGGTGGTATGGAGGAGGGCCGTACGATTATGAATCATTGCGATTAACCAGCCGCTCACGTCGCAGGTGTATCTGGCAAGAACCAGTCACGTTGGTACAACGGTTGGCCCAACAAACAGAGGATGGTGAAACATAGGAGGGGGAATCGAGGACGTACTCGACGTCACCGACACTACCCGCCACAGCGGGCGCCGAGATGCCGCGCTCCTGAGGCGCCATGGCACCTACGTGCCAGCATGCAGCCGACATCTAGACTGGCTCTTGAGCCAGTCGGCCACACGGTGAACAGCGCGTGGCTGGTGCCGATGGTGACTCGAGAGCTGGAAGGGCTCTTTCGGCGCCCGGGGTTTTCCGCCGCCGAGCGGAGGAGTGCGGAACAGATTTCGTGCCTCGCAGAGTTCTGCAGTGTCGGTGGGATGGATGTGCGATTAGCAAGCACCCCCTGATGCCAGCTTGGCAGCACGGCTGCGGGCGGCCGCCGTCATAGCGAGACGGCGCCGACCGCGCCGAGCACCTTTGTGAGCCAGGGTGCCGCATGTCTGTCAGTGAGATGTGGAGATGGTACAGTGACTCAGCCGCCCGAGATTGGAAACCGCGTGCTCCACCGATGGGCGAGACCATTTCCGCGCTATAACTGCAGAAGAGCTCAATGCGAAGGGAACCCATCATTGTTCAGTAGTAGGCCTGGGTCCATCATCTGACATAATCCATCTCGGACGTCATCCCACTGCCAACTGGCGTCATCTTGTTGGCTGCCCCACTCCAACCTATCCACCATGCCATCACCCACAGTGACGCCTCGTTAACGCCTCACTCTGCTCATAGTGACCAACCTAAAACCGAATACATCACTTCTGACAACCTAGCGACCTACACTAAATCTTTCCCCGCTCGAGGAACCGGTTCGGCAGATCAACATACCGCGCCCGCAAGTACTCGGCAACACCCTTTGCGAGGCTGTCCATCCTCGCAGTCGAGGACACGCCCTTCCCAAGGTAATCGTGTAGGACAAAGTGTACCGCCAACATGCCCGGGAACTCGACACGCTCAATCCGGTTCCCAACATACTCCTTGCCCATGAGCCGCTTAATCTCGTCCTTGCACAGCAGGGCCTTGAGCCACGCATACTCGTCCGCGTTGCGCACGAAGAAGCCGACATTCGCATCTTGCGTCAGATAACCCTGGCGAAAACTCACTTCCGCCCTTGTCGCCTGAGCGTGCATGCACGATCCAGCCTAGCGGTCCGCGCGTCGTCTCGCCGTACGTGCCAGCCTGCAGCGCCTCGGCCGAGTCGTAGTCCTTCTGCGGGACTATGGGCTCGGTGTCGGTGACTGCCGGCACCTCGATCGTCTTGGTGGAGCCGACAAAGCTCACCTTGAGAGGGAGGTGTTTCTGGCTCACGCGGCCCGGCCAGTACTCGATATATGGTGCCGGCTCGGTGGCTAGTGTCAGCGTGTCTTGACCCGTACTCACTCCGCATATCCATCTGGCTCTGGTAGCCTGGGAAGTGTCCCAGGCCCTCAGGGTTGACAAGCCCGCGCAGAGACTTGGTCGGGCCGAACGCGTCGGGCGTCTTGGCCTGCGCGAAAATCCGGAACATCGCCGTCGCGAGCGCCTCCTCATCCGCATCCGGCTTAGCGACGCCGTACTGCGTCATGTCCCACGTCGTGAACTGGTGCATCTTGTCCGCCATGAACTGCGAGATCTGGAGCTTGAGCGCGGCAAACTTGTCCTCGACGTCGAGGCCCGTCGCGAACACCAGCGCCTCAGCCTGGTATCCCGCAACACCGCAGATCGCCGCCTTGGTAGTCGGCGGCGGGGCGCGGCCACGCACGCCGGTCACGCGCACGCGGTTGTTGCCCTCGTCCGTTACGACAATGTCGTCAATAATCCCCTGCACGTCGGGGTTGAGGTAGACGTTGCCCTGGATCTCGTACAGGATCTGGCTGCGGACCGTAACGTCGTTGACCACGCCGTTCCACTTGCCGTCCTTGCTCTTCTCCTTTGTAATAACAAACGTGCCGTCGGCGTTGATCTCCGCAATCGCCATGCTAAAGTTGTAGTAGTGCGAGAGGTACTTTGTAAACCCCGACGAGTTGCCGCCCGTCACATAAGCGCCACACTCGATGCAGTGGCCCGCGAGGAGGGCGCCAGCAAGCGCGTCATAGTTGCTCCACTCCCAGCCGTGGTACCATGCCGCAGCAGCGATCACAGGCGACGCATCCGTGCACCGGCCCGAAATGACAATGTCGGCGCCAGCCTTCAGTGCCTCGTACACGCCGCGAGCGCCGACGTACGCGTTGGCACTGGTGATCGCGCCTTCGTGCTCCCAACCCTTGAGGTGGCGTTCGTCGTCCTCGAGGTGGTAGAATGTCTCGCCCGCAGCTTTGAGCTCGTCGAGCCGGTTAATCAAGTTGTCGCCCTCGACATACGCGACCTTGAGGTCGATCCCAGCCTCGCCGAGGATCTTGGCCGTCTCCTCTGCCAGGCCTTTGGGGTTGAGCGCGCCGGCGTTGGTCAGAATCTTGGGCCGGTTGGCCTTGATCGCGGGTAGCGCTAGCTTTAGGTGGCTCAGGAACCCCGACTCGTAGCCCAGGTCAGGGCGTTTGCGGAGCTCGAGCGCGCGCCAGGCCAGGTTCTGCCGTCAGCGGAAGGGTGGACCCGACTCACCATCTCGGCGAGGTAGTCGCCGAAGAGAATGCCGGTACCAGTCTCGGCCTGTGTCTTGAGTGCGTCGTAGCGGTCGCCCATGAACCCGCTGAAGGAGGCGATGCGACATGGCGAGTTTTCTCCGGACGGCATGGTACGTATAGTTGTGTGTGTACAGAGGGAGACTAGAGTGGGCAGGTACCAGTTCAAGTCGGACGATGGTGCTCTTATGGTGTGAGCATGGTGTGAGCCGGGTATCACAGTGCAGGCGATGGCCGACCGGGATGTTGAATGCCGATCGGGCCGTCCAAAAGCGGGTGACCGCCGAGACCAAGCACAGTCGGGCAGCCGGAGACAAGCGATGTCAATATCGATCAGCAGGGAGCATGGCCATCAAGCGCTGACAAGAGGTTGCTCGGCGTCGCCTTCGCGGAACTGGGCCACCACAGCTATCTCCATCCAGGCGTCATCAAGTGCCAGCTTGGACCCGAGGCCCAGAAACATGCCCTAAGCCTGCATTTGTCATGCGAATTAATGTATCTGCCATTAGCACACGCTGGCCTGGCGGCCTTCGCCCACGGCGTTATCGGACTACCACTATCTCCTATCAGAGAAGCATGGAGGCGATATCGGGGGCTAAGGTTTGGTGATCTCACCAGCCTACAGGAAGGAGGGCCTTGGATAACGTGTCGAGTTTCAACGACATTCGGGCCGGTGAAGCAAAAGTCAGCGGTCATTCCCAGAGGGAACCACGGCCGCGACTGTGAAGATTGTAACCAACTGTCGCAGACGGAATCTTACAATGTCTACATGTATGTACATGGCTTCATTCCTACAGGTCGACCTTGGTCGCGACAACATTCAGCGAGCCAAAGCCACTCAGGAACAGCCACGCCTGCTTCTTGTCGTCGTTAGTCGCAGGGTCGATGGAGATCATGACGGCTGCGCTGGACGAGGACAGGCTTAGTCCATTGTCCGTGAAAAGCATGGACGTGTCCCAACCCTTCTCGGGCGACCCGCTGCTAAGCCACGCGATTGGCGGCACAGCCGCGTCCTTAAGGATAGCCTCATGCATGGCCGCCGCCTTGGCCAGCCCAGCCTGCACCAGGCCGGAGCGGTCGTTGCCGCCGGGATACTCGTCATTGAACCAGGAGGGGTTGTCGATCGTGCTTTCGTACGCAACCTGACCGTCGATCTTGAGACTCCGTCCCTCAATGTGGGCGAGGTAAGCGATGCCCCCGCTAGCGTCGACGATCGTCAGGCCACCAGGGCGACGACCAAGGCCGTTGTTGTTGTGCAGGCCCTCGAGGGCGATCACGGCATCCACACCGTCAAAGTCCTTCTCCTTAGCGTTGGTGATAACGTGTAGAGTGTTGCTCCAGGCTGCGATGGCGCGCGACCCAACATCCTCGAGCTGGCGCATCAGGCCGTCGCGGTAGAAGTGATCGTTGGTCACGAAAAACGAAGTGGGCCCTGTGGCGAGCAGGTCGTTGGGCGTCTTGATAAGGTCATGGCGCACGGTGCGGATGTGAATCGCCTCGTCAGAGCCCAGGACGTGGTGGAAGATCTCGATGCGCGAGTCGGCCTTCTCCTCGGCGGAGAGGGATCCGTTGCGGCTCTTGAGGAACTTGTCTGTCGGGGCGTGGTTGACAGCGTGGATATAAACGGCACGGCTGTTCTGCGGGTCCTCGATGACGTCGATCCCGTGGGTGCAGAAGAAGGACGAAAAGCCTTCGAGGCTGAGCTTGCGCGAGGAGAAGGTCTAGCGTGAGTCGGGGATAACGGGGTTGGTCCTAAGAGAAGCACGCCAGAGCATCTCTTAGAATCATACCTTGGGGTCAATCACGCGCAGTTCACCATCGCCAGCGGCCGTGGTGGGGTCGTCCAGGATCGCGAGCGGGGGAAACCACTTTCCACGGCTCCCGTGGGTGCCCTGGCACGCGGCAAAGATGCTGCCGCCGTAGAGGTGCAGGTCCTCGCAGTCCGCACCGTCGATGAAGCGCAAGTCCCCGAAGCCGGCATTGTGGAAGACGTCAGCCGGCGAACGGAATGCGCCTAAGGTGACGGCACGGTCATACAGCGGTTTGAAGAGAAGGGAGATGGCCGCGAGGCTGATGGCAAAGGTGACCAGACTCGGCATGGTGGATGGAGAGGATGAAGGAGTGCTCAGCGAAGGGACGTGAGAAGCGAACCGCGTGAACACATCGCATCCGGGCGTCCGTTCCGTGACGTTCTGGCTGCCGTGGTAAACATGGTAATGCCAATAGCCAGTGACCAATAGCCGGTGACATCACGAGTCTAGACCGGATCGGAACCCTAAAAGTGAGATAAAACCAAAACCAAAGTTTGAAAACATTAAAACTGCTCAGGCCACTTAGCTCAGCTGGTTAGAGCGCATGCTTAACATGTGAATACGGGTTACGCATGAGGTCGGCGGTTCGATCCCGCCAGAGGTCATTCTTTTGCTTTTAATCTCACATAACTGTTCCGTGTGGTGAAGTGTAAAGGATGTAGAAGGACTGTACGCTCGGGCGAAGTGCCATTGCCCAAGCATCTAGCCTCATCCTTTGGACAATTTGGCCCTTTGGACCCACCTACTGCTTTCTGCCGACGCCACGTGTAAACCATCGGCCTCGGCCCCGGCATCAGCGAGCGTCAATCTCAATGGCCCATTGGTATCTGGACAAGTAGGGCGATACGGGACCGGCACATCCGCCTATTTGGACCCGGCAGCGTCGGATCCGTCGGCACCGAATTCTCACCCCTCCTTGACATCGGCATCAGCAGCGTCAATAACCATGCGAGTGATAACGGACAAGTACCGAGATACGGGACCGGCACCATCCGCCCCGCTATGGTGGAAGCGAGAGAAAGCGTCGGCACCGAGAGCACCCAGGGGTGGCCGAGCCCAGATCTGGCGGAGAGATGCCTGTCAGGGCTCCCCGCGATTGTTCGGCAACTAACAGCCCGACGTTGGACTCTTGCATCAACATAAGAGGCCGTGCTTCATCTCCTGTTCTGTCACTCTGCATTCGGTCCTCAAACGCACTCAGTCCTCTACCCTAAACCAACCCACCCCAAACCCCCTATACCTGCTCCGCTCACGATGTCAGACCTCGCCGTTCGTCCCGCTGTCGCGCGCTCGCTCGAGACTTGGCACCGCATGGTCGCGAACTTGGACATGGCGGACCTCGAGAGCATCGTACACCCCGATGCGGTGTTCCGTTCCCCCATGGCGGCTACACCTTATCATAGCCGTGCGGCTGTTGCGCTCTTCCTCCGCACCGTCATCACCGTCTTCAAGGATTTTACGTACCACCGTACCCTCGCCAGTGCCGACGGGCTCAGCGTCGTGCTCGAGTTTAGCGCTACCGTTAACGACAAGGACCTCAAGGGTATCGACCTTGTCAGGTTTGACGAGGACGGGAAGATTCTCGAGTTCGAAGTCATGGTGCGTCCCCTTAGCGGGTTGCAGGCGCTGGGCCAGGAGATGGGCAGTCGCCTCAAAGACAAGATCCCCCAGTTCAAGGGCACCCTTTAGCGGAAACACTCGACAGGACGTAGCTATGTGATGGGTAGAAGTACAAGCATGACAGTTGCAGCTATGACACAGGCGGCTATGATTACAGTCTTCTCCTCACTCATCCATAAGTGCCGCCTCGATCTTGGCGCGCGCCGCGACAACGACCTCGTCAATCCGACGCACCTTTGCCAGACACTCTGTGCGTCCGGCGTGCATATGATCCAGCTCGGCGCGGCAGCCGAGGAGTACGCTTCGCAGAGCTACTGCCGCGGCTTGCTTGTCCTCCAATGCCTGTCTCCACGCTGGCATATCCACGTCTATCGCAGTGTTTGTCGATGTGACTGGCGGTTCAAGAGCTGCTCACTCGCTTATTATCGCGGCCTGGAGTTCGTCGACCGTCGGCGCGACCACGCGTAGCTCGGTGAGCCGCGATTCGATCACCGGTCGAGGTTACGGATGCGCGCGATGAGCGCCTCGTACTGGGAGCCTGCCTGGGACGCGAGATAGTCTGAGAACATGGGTAATTGCGGGAGTAGTATGTCGTTCTCCGACTGGTGGCGGTATATCTCAAGCTCAAGTTTCGCAAGTGCGGAAGGGAAAGCAAGCGGGCGATCGGGGCGCGGGAGTATGACGTACGATGCGAGACGTGGTCTAACTTGAGTAGCCGCAGCATCGAGCAGTCTGGCTCTGGCCTGCCGCTCGGCCTTCGTAGCTGATCCGACCATTCGACGCGGACGCCATTGCTCCTCTGGTTGGCATGATGAGGAACCCGTCGGACTCGCAGAAACCATGGTAGAAGTCACTGTTTCGGGGTCTTTAATGCGGATGCAGGGCGGCACCTTCCTGTGGGCGCGGTTGCAGTACATTTGATGTGCGTATTTGGGAACCATGCGCCTCAGCTGCTTGGCGTACTTGGCCATGATGGTTGTCGCGCGAAGTACGTCGTCTTTTCCCAGTTGGAGTTAGCGACAGAATAGCCGCAGCCCATATACCTCCAATTTCTCCAAGTCAATTAGCCAAGCGTTTCGAGTGAAGCCCGGCTTCGACCAGTCACGAGCCCTCTAGTCGTCTACCATCAGGTTCAAAAGGCGGCGATCACTGGGGCTGACTCCAGCTGCATTGTGTAGGAGGGCTTGACCATTTGCGGAAGGTTTGACCTCTCGCTCACTCGTGGATAAGTTGATTGGGGTCTGGGTAGGAGTGAAATGACGATGCTTGGCGTTCCCTCGACGAACGTTTATCGCCATGCGCGCTGCATAGCTGGGTACAAGCTCCTTCAGCAATTCACCGTACTTTGTGAAAATGGAGTTTGACGTCACTCCGTGCTGTTGTCAGTCGAGTCCGACTGCGTTTGTGCTCCACCTTTTGCTTGTAAGCCTTGAGAAAGCCTGCCTTCGTGGCTGTTGCGCTGTCCCAGTCCCAAGTTTGCACTTCTCGCAGGACTTGCACAAACACCTCCGAGGCTGGCAACTCGCTCTGCCCGTTGACAACGGGTTCTGGTTGGTCCAACTTGGCCGCGAACGCCGGTACTGCAGCCTCAACGAGAGCACCATACTTGTCGAGCAGGGGTTCTGGGCTCCATCCATACTGTGGGTCAACGTATGAGCTAGAGAATAGAAGTACCTCTTGCACGAACACTTCCTTCCACAGATCCAACGTCCAGCAATCCTCGCCAATGCACTCCTTGAGATCGTGCACGAGCAGGTCATAGAACATGCGGTCGGCTTTCAAGACTTGGTCCAGTTGCCCCTGTTCCGAGTAAGACAGGTAGAGCTTTACGCCCTCATCAAGGTCACTTTGTTCTTCTTGTCTTTCCCCTTCGTCCTCGCCTTCTTTCGCGCCTGTCCTCCCTTCGTTCATGTCGTCTTCCTTCGCTCCCGCATTAAGGTAATCAGACAGCTCTTCTCCATTGGATAAGTGACCCTCGGGAGAGCCTTGGAACGCTCCGTATAGCAGGCCATTGTGTTTCCAAAACGCGGCGGTGCTCGGCCTGCGCCCGGCCTCTGGCGAGTTGAGGGCAGCGAGTGGCGAGTCGACATCCATTCCCGCGTCTTCGGCGCCACCATCTACCCCGGGCTCACGAACATTCTCGCTCCCTCCGGGCGTATCTGGAATGAGCCTATCTTCCTCACTCCCTCGAGGCAATGAATGAGCTTACCTTCCTTACTCTCTGGAGGCATACCAGCAATGAGACACTCAATGACGTCGCTAACCCGCCCAACCGAACGCCTCGTCGCCGGCATGTTGGGGGTTCAGAGTTGCTGAGCGAATCACCGGGCAGAACATCCTCGGAGTTTGCTGGCCGATAAGACGAACGAATCGCTGGAGAGAACTTGAACCTGGGAGCTTGTGTTTACCAGAGCTGTATCAAGGGAGCGTTACGTCATCGCATCACACAGGTACAGTAACAAACTTGGTTCCGTTCCTGAGCCGAGTCAGAGCCTGAGAGCTGCAGATCTCCAGCCAGCATCCGACTCGTGACTCGCTCAGGCACGAGCTCAGAGAGCTCGGTGCGGACTCAGCCAAGGTACTCGATAACATGTCTGCCTGCTGCCAATAATACAACTCTAACAAGCCGCCGAGGGGCCGCACTTGCTCACGCCAATGTCGGTGAGCAGCCCCGTGCCAATGTCGTACAACCAGCCGTGGACGCACACGCTCTTGCCCGCCTGCCACGCAGCCTGGATGGCAGTGCTGTTGACAACCGTCGCGACGTTGAGCTTGACGTTCTCCAGCGTGAGGTCCATGATCGTCGCGGTCGAGGGGAGGCTGTGGCGCAGCTCGATAAGGGGGGCGAGGAACTGCGTGAGGGCATGGTCCTCCTCGTCCTCGTCCTCGTCGTCGTCTGGGGTTAGCGTTTCATCAAACATCGGGCGTTTCGGACGTAGCCAGAGTCGCCATTCCCAGTTTAGCTTTGAACTTGAAGAACGTCTTGGCGCGCTGCCTATTGGGATGCGCTTGTTGCGCTACCCCTTGCCCGGTCCCGGCTAGTTCACACATTCCGCGCACAATGCGCTTGGCTCCACTCGACTCCACCCCATTCCACTCGGCTCCACTCGGCTCCACGTCCAATACTCACCATCACCATGCTTGCCATGGCCCTTGCCCTTGTTTCCCTTACCCTTGCAGTGGTGGTGGCCCTTGCCCTGCCCGGTGGTGGAGGTGGGCTTCTCAGAGTCAAACGCAGCCTTGACACCGCCGCAGTGGGTGTGGCCGACGATGGCAACGTGCGAGGCGTTGAGGTGGCCGACGCCGTAGTCGATGACGGCGTTGGACGCCCAGTCGTCCTCGGGCACCTGGTTGGCAATGTTACGCTAAAGTCAACCCCACCCTCTGATAGCACAAGAAGCAAGTGAGGAAGCGAGGAGACAGAGAAGGAGCCCAACTCACAGTGGTGAAGACCTGTCCTGGCTCCTGGTGGAGAACGACGGACTCGGGGACACGAGAGTCGGCGCAGCCTACCCAGACGAGAGGCGGGGCCTGGCCCTGGGCCATCTTGGGGAAGTAGTCCGGGTCGGTAGCGTTGCGGTCGGCCGCGAACTTGTGGTTACCTGCAAAGAAGGGCTCGAGTTCGGGGAAGGCGGCCGGGCCGTACGTCGTGTTGACCACCGGGGCGGGGACCTCGGGCACCGTGGCGTTGGTCATGTTGGACATATTTGGTAGAGCAGACGATGCGAGGCGAGTTGGAAACCAAGAAGAGCCTGCGTTCGTCTTTTATCTCTGGAGAGACGAAATGGGGCACTGTCCAAAGACGCCAGTTGCGATGCCCATGAGGCGCATGAGGCGCATGTCGCATGACGGAAGTGGGCGCGCCAAGCACAGGCACAGATCCGAAGGTCTCACTTGCCTATGGATAATGGCCGGGGACCCCTTTCGTCTCGAGCCAGCCATCCACTAGCCAGCAGTTGCCGGCGCGAGTCGGCATGGCGGGGGACTGAAAGAGGCCACGGTGGTAACTGCCAAGAAGCGAGGATCAGGACATGGACCGATAGGGAGGAGTATCAGAGATGAAAGGCGACGAGGTTTGGGGTGTTAGCGACATGTTCTGTCTGGGGCACCAGGAACGGCGAATGCGTCTGCTGTACCTTTCCGCTCTGGGCCCTTGAGCCTGCTCGGTCAGACAGAAACTTCTTTTGTCTTGAAACTCACAGCGGTTGCACTGGTGCCTCGCCCAATGATATCTTTAGGAAACGCTTTCGACATCAAGCCTTCAGCATCATGCTCTCACGTACTGGCCCAGCCGTCGCGAGCCGCCTCTTCCGATGGAGTACCAGCCCATTCAGACAGCATCTCAACTCATGACTGGTCCAACTGAAAGTGGGCGCTCCAAAGGCGTACGTTTCCATTCCGGCTGTCGCCAAGCTGACCGCCGTTTCAAAGGCCTTATGCCGATATATGTGGTGTGGGACACGGATCATAGGCAGTTTACTCACGTCAGGATCGGCGTCGTAACTGTGGTCCGGTCCAGAACAGCGGAGAGCGGCTGCAAGGCGCATCCGCACCAAAGACGGCCACAGAGGCAAGGAGAGGCCAGTCACCAGGTTACAAACCTAGCCTAGCGGGTCCAGCTGATCCCTCTTGCCGCTTCCAAGCGAGCGGTTACAGTTGACAGCATCAGTACATGACACAGGCTGGCTGGTGGGCTTGGCCGGTGCGGGGTCTGAGTGGATGCGTCTCAAGCGAATTGTCCCGAGAGGGTGTGTTGACTGGGCGCGCTGGCAGCAGCCGAAATCAAGCCCCACTCAAATCCGGAATCGGAGAAGAGGCCCCGGTGTGCCGAGGAACAAGGTAGGTCGTCACGTTGACAAACGTGTCACGTCAGGTCGAGCTGAGGGCGAGGGGGTTTGCTTAACTGATAAGGGGACAAGGAGCGCTCGCTTGAGATATCTAGCAGATGCAAACGGAGGCCGTGTTGTGTTGTCGGAACGCCAGGCGTTTACAGTGAATCCAAAACCCGGGTGGGGGACTCCATCACGGCGCGCGCCAACCTGCTGCCCATGTACCAAGTGTCGCATCAGACATCTGATTCCGCTCGGCGCCAAGACCGTCCATTTCGTCTTCCTTTCATGTATCCTCCCTTCTCATTGTCATCTCCATCTATCGAAGAATTCTGCCTTTACGGCCAGTCTGTACACATTATCGGGGCCGGCAATTGTCATGGAGACGAGCCTGTTCAACGTCGAAGCCGTCAGCATGAAGAACTGGCGTGCAAAGCCATCGACAACGCCAGGGGCAGGCGGCAACAACCATGACGCGCGCGCCTAGAGCGTTCGTACCCGCCACGCTGGGTGCCGCCATGCTCTTACAACTGGTGTTGTGCTGGCGGGCGGTCTTGTAGGAACTGCCACCCCCGTCTGTAAAGTTGCGGAGGAAGGCGACAACCTGCATTTCGAACCGAGCTTGCCGCGCGCCTCTGACCTTCCTCTTGGAGGCTTGGTCTTACGCAACAAGACTGTACAAGCTGTTGAACTCTCAGTCAGCTGTATGTTGTTGGTGTGGTTAGGTACCTCATAAACCGAGGCTCTAGTGGCGGGGTTGCACATCAAGTATAAGGATCAGGACCGGTAGTGCACGGCTCAGAAGTGATGAGGCCTCTCTGCTGTTGAGTATAGCCCCGCCCGAGTGACAGGGCCAAAAAAAGGTAGATGGATAGAAGCAAGAGCCGGCGCATAGGATCTTCGAACCTTCAATAACATCCAGAGGCCACGCATGCAGCCCGAACTGAGTCTACTTCTATTTCTGTGCAGGTGGTATTTAGATGGATATAAAGTAGCTACGGCGTGCTGCTTTGTGATTTGCATGTACAGGTCTGTATGGAGTGACTTCAGCCATATGTGTATGTATTTAACCAGCATCTGCAGAGCGGCGCCGTATGAGGCCGCCGTACAGGGACAGGTCGCGGCGTGCGGCAGCTCCTGTAGGGCACCTCGGCGCCGTCTCTGGCGCACATCTTGAAGTAACCGTTGCTCATGGTGCAAGATCCAGGCTATAGAAGTGCAAGATCTTGACTAGAAGTGCAAGCATGCATCATTGGCTGCGACAAGCCAAAAAGGTTTACCGTGGGCTGTGTACAGATAAGATAATGATGATGGCCAGTGTTAAGTGGCCTTCGAACACCAATTGTTAAAATGTTGCCCGACGTATTAGAACCTCGATAGAATCAATGCATCGGCGATTTCAGTTAGAATATAACGCCAGCCGACCCTAATGCTGCAGGGCCCAGGGTATGATGAATTTGAACTGCTTTATCCGGCAATTAATGAAAATCACCGATGCATGTCCTAATCTGATGATACACGCGCCATCGCGGCGCACTACTCCTGTCTATCTGCACTCAGAACTGCTCAGACACCTCCTGTCTATCTGCATTAGTACTTGGTGCCCAGGCCGCCCATGGCGACGAGCTTCATAACGCAGAAGTCGTCCACGCCGTACTTGGATCCCTCCTTTCCGAAGCCAGACTCCTTCACACCGCCGAAGGGGATGGTAGCCTGGGAGAGGATGCCCGAGTTGGCGCACACCATGCCGACGTCGAGGGCCTCGGCCACGCGCCAGACACGCCCAATGTCGCGCGAGTAGAAGTAGCCAGCGAGGCCGAACTCGGTGTCGTTGGCGAGCTTGATGACCTCGTCCTCGGTCTCGAACCGGTAGCAGGGGGCGAGGGGACCAAAGGTCTCGTCCTTGGACACGACGGCGGAGACAGGCACGTCGACGAGGACAGTGGGCTCGAAGAAGTTTCCACCCGTGGCCTTGCCACCGACAAGCACCTTGGCGCCCTTGGAGACGGCGTCCTCGACGTGCTCCTTGACCTTGGCGACGGCGCGGTCGTGGATGAGAGGGCCGTGGGTCACGCCCTTGTCGAGGCCGTTGCCGACCTTGAAGCCGCGAACGGCCTCGGCGAGCTTGGAGGTGAACTCGTCGTACACCTTGGTGTGGACAAAGATGCGGTTGGCGCAGACGCAGGTCTGGCCCGACGAGCGGAACTTGGCAATGACACAGCCCTTGACGGCCTCGTCAATGTCGGCGTCGTCAAAGACGATGAAGGGAGCGTTGCCGCCAAGCTCCATCGAGAGCTTCTTGAGCGTCGAGCTGCTCTGCTGCATGAGCTGCTTGCCGACACCAGTCGAGCCGGTGAACGAGATCTTCTTGATCACGGGGTGGGTGCAGAGGATCTCGGCGACCATGCGCGAGCTCTTCGAGGTGATGAGGTTGAGCACACCAGCGGGGATGCCAGCCTCCTCGGCAATGGCCATGAGCGCGATCGCCGAAAGAGGGGTGTCAGAGGGAGCCTTGATGACACAGGTGCAGCCGACAGCGAGCGCGGGGCCGATCTTGCGCGTGATCATGGCCGAGGGGAAGTTCCAGGGAGTGATGATGCCGACGACGCCGATGGGCTGCTTGATCACCATGTTGCGGAGGCCGGGGATGGTCGAGGCGATGACGTCGCCGTCGTTGCGGAGAGTCTCGGCAGCGAACCACTCCAGGAACGACGCCGAGTACTTGTGCTCAGTGATCGCGTCGGCGAGGGGCTTGCCGTTCTCGAGGGTGATGAGCTTGGAGAGCTCCTCGGTGCGCTCCATCATGAGGGTGAAGAACTTCTGGAGGATGTCCTGGCGGGTCTGAAGTTAGCGTCTGCGTGTGCGGATGTCAAGTTGGGGGCATGGGGCTGCGCGCCAGTGGCACTGCTCCGAAGAGCTCCATGGAGAACGAAGAAAGCTATACATGACACTGCCACATGACACTGCCACCGAGAAGCCACAGCTCGACTGTGGATGTCGAGAGGTGTAATGCGGGTGTAGTGGGAGGTGGGCAGGGGGTGGCGGACCTCAATACGAAAACCTCAGCCGACACCAAGAGGGCGGCGAGCCCCCTCAAGCTGATTCCACCTCCCCCTCCTTTCTTCGCTCCTCCATCTTCCCACGACTCTTCCCTGGCTCCCAAACTGCCCACCAGAATTCGAGCGACTCACCTTGGGCGGGGTGTTGCTCCACGAGGGGAACGCGTCCTCAGCGGCCTTGACGGCCTCGAGCACCTGCTCCTTCGAGAGGTCGGGGACATTGCCGATAACCTCACCAGTTGCGGGGTCTAGTGTGAGCGGGATTCTCATTTCTCAGCCCTTCCACTGTTTCCACTAGAAACGGCTGGTGGAGTCTGGGCTCTGGAATCGTCCCCCTCCTTTCTGCAACTCACTGGTGACGGCGAACGTCTTGCCACTGTCGGAGTCGACCCACTTGCCGTTGATGTACGCCTTGTCCTTGTAGCTGGTGGTCATTTTGTTTTGTTTTTGCAGGGGGAGAGGTGAGAGTCGTGGACGGGCAGGTGGGCTTAAGTAGTCTGACGGGGCGGTTGGCGGGATATGCGCCGATAGCCGACCTCTGGGGAGGCTATGGGCCCCAGGCGCTAGGCTGCGGAACGGGTAGCGCGTAGGAGCGCTTGGCTCGCCTCCCCGCCTACCCGAAAGGTCAGTCGGTCCCAGAGGGGAGGAGAACAAACGTCTGGGTGGTTCGGTGCTCGCGTATCCCCGCCAAATCATCCGGATCGGTGTAGGCCCGGGCGGGTAATCCCGGATAGCATTGGCCATGTTCGACCCCGTTTCTCGCAACACGGCTCACCTCACGGCTCTGACACCATTCCATTCCATGGACTCGCCATGAGTTCTGGTTTCTGGTGCTCCACGCTGCTCTTTACCCTTAGCTTGATGCGACCTGGCGCAATTGCGGCGGTGCGGGGTGCCGTTGCATTCTGGTCCGCCACGTTCATGGCGAGGAACTGTCATAGCGGATAAACATAGCCACGTGGGTAGTAACCGTTCATCCGGCGCTAAAGATGCCGAGTTTGATCCGCCGGAGATAAGCACACCTCCGCCCACCGCTCTATCGAGTACGGCCAAGCGGCAGCCATGCTCTGCTGTCAAATCGCACGCTTCGGGCAGTGGCGCCTGATCGGAATGGTGATAGCGGAGATCCGAGAAGTCGACATGGGTGCGTAGGTGACCGAGGGTACTTAGGTCAAGCTCCCGTATCACCAGATGCGGCGTGCGGATGCGCCTCTTATCCAGCATCGTAACGGGGAAGGCAGTCCGAACTTGTACAAGTAGTCTCGAAGGCTGGATCCATCTTCAGATGCTTACATGTACAGTCTTCTGAGGAGCTACTCTCTGCCGAAGTGAGTCTAGTTGTGTGCCACACACACACTCGACACCCCACACGCCGTCTCCATCTATCGCGTTGCTATCGCCAACACCACCTAGCTTTCGCTTCCAATTCCTTCTCTCTCTCCCTCAGCTTCTGTAGGTGGTTCGTGTTCTCTGCCGCCATACGCGCCTGCACTTCCATCCACCGCCTCTCCATGTCTTTTGCGCTCAGCTTCTCCCTCCCGCCGTCCACCGCCGTGTCCGCCTCCGGCTCATACCCACCCTCCACCACGCCGAGTACGCGGCACGCTGCCTCGCCCTTGCCTTCAAGCCACGTAGAATGCCGTAGCCCATCACGCCAGTGCGCAGGCAACGCCATATACCCGACATACGCCCCGAGGAGGGCGCCGGCGACGCATGCGTTCGTGTCCGCGTCGCCGCCCTCCATGACGAGTTGGGTGATCAGGGGTTCGAACAAGGCCACCTTGGCTAGTGTACTGCCTGCCCCCTCTACACGCCGCATCGCCTGACGTAGGAGCAAAATCGCTGACCCTAGCGTCTTGTACACGTACCCAATCCTGTGGCCCAGGTCCAGCTCGCCAAGGGATCCGGCGTACGTGTGATTCCGAAGCTGGTGTCAGCACGTCCGCGGCTAACGTACCTCGTCGAGGCTGAGGCTCAGCTGACAGCCCATCGTCTCCTCAGAGGCCGGGCGCACGACGCTATTGTACCGCTCAACGGCGCGGTCGATCACGCCGTCGATGTGGTCCTCGATGGTCACCTCGCCGCGGATGAGGCCGCGCACGAGTGCTGTGACGATCATGCACGACACGACACATCGGGGGTCAACGTGCGTGATGGTGCTCAGCTCTGCAGCCTTGTCCATCGCATCCCCCTCGTCCATAAATAGTCCCACCACCCCGACAGGGTGAGTGCGCATGACGCTCCCATTGGGCGCGATATCACAGAAGCCTCGCTTCCAGACATCGAGTGATACCGCCATAGGGTTGTCGAGGTATGCTGGGTTGCGGACGATCGAGCCGACGGTCATGCCCAGGCCGAGGGGGGGTGAATCGAGAGCACGCAAGCCCTGTTGGACCCACACATGCAGCCGCTCAGCCACGTCGGCTGGCGATAAGGTGCCGTGCAGAAAGGAAAGGAGGATGAGGAGGGCGTGGTCCGTGTCGTCTGTCCACTCGCCCAGTTGGTGCTGGAGGCGGTGCATGTCACGCGCAAAGGGCGTTGGTGGGCAAAGGGAGAAGCGACTGTCGGGGTACTCTGCTGCAGCTTGCGCTGCTGTGAGGAACTCGGTGTATAGTCCGATGGCGTCACCGAGGGCTGAGCCGATGAGGGTGCCCATGATGCGGTCGTGCAGCGTCGTGTTGGCGAGCGGCGTTGGGTCAGGGCGGGGCATGGTGGATACGGGAGACGATAACTGGGGTTTCCCTTGACAACTAGGTCCGGGAGTAGCGATAGGAGAAGAGATGCAATGCGACATGGAAAGCCCAGAAATGGCAGAGTGGAATGAGGTAAGCCGTGTTGCACATGAGGGATCTGGAAACCGCACAGCCACTGCTAATTCACCATGTCCGTAAGCCATCCGCCCTCTCCTGAGCACCCAAGATTCGCCCTCGTCTGCTCGAGCCGGTGTAGTAGCCACAACCACACATTCATGCAGGGCCCAGGCGAGCACCGTCGCAGGGGGTGGGAGTACACAAACCACTTCCAACGTCCTATGAACTGCTGTCAGGCTGTATCGCGAGAGGACCAGCCTCAGCGCGGCCGGCGCAGCTTATTGAGTGAGGGCTAAGGCCTTCTAGAGAGCCCACAGCCTGGAACTGACGAGATGAGCCCACTGCGACGCAATGGTCAGATTGGGAGCAGCACGCCTGTCAAGTCTTACTATTCGTCCACCGCAGCAACGTCGATTAGCACCTTGGTAGCGTAGCGGGTGATATGTGGTCGTCATCACGGCGGGGGGTGGGTCGGGATGACTATGCGCTCTGGCACGCTGCGCGAACCTGGCATAGCCTCCGACCCAACCAGAGCAACGGCCAGACGCCTTTGGGTCGCGAGCATATTCGAGCGATTACGGGCGCCAATAGCAGTTGGATAAAGACATTCAAGTGACATCAAGACGCTAGTTGCAAGCACCTGCACGCATGTTGCAGCTGCCATATACACACTTCATCGCTGCAGACCCACAACCACCACTTAGCGCTTCTCGTCCTTGGAGTCGTACGAGTTGTCGATGGGGCCGAGGAGGAGCTTCATGAGCCACATCTCGGGCGACAGGTTCTGGCCCGTCTTGGTCATCATCTCCTGCTGCTCGTACTCGTACTCCATTGTCTGGTCGATGAGGCCACCGATCTGGGGGTCGTTGTCGAGCTCGGAAAGGAACTTCTGTGCTGTACGTTAGACGGAACGTTAGACGGAACCAAGGCAAAAAAGGCACTCACCGCCCTTGTCGTTGCCGACCTGCGAGAACTGGTACGAGACGGCGTCAGCGCCGTAGGGGGTCGCGGCGAGCGCGTGCGCGGCGGCAGTGATAACCTGGGCGAGCTTGCCACGGTCCTCGCCGGCTGGCTGGCCGTCGGTGATGGCGATGACGAGGAGGGGCTTGCGAAGCTGCTGAGAGCGAGCGGGCTGGATAAGGAGGGGCTGGAGAACCTTCTGGTCGAGCGAAGTGCCGAGAGGTGTGAGGCCTGGAATCAGTTACTTTCAGAGCGGGAGACATACCCGAGAACTGGATCTGGCTGATGAGCTGGAGAACCTCCTGTTCTGAGCGGATGTTGTCACCGCGGACCTGCGAGTTGAGGAAGCGGACGGTGATTCCGTCCTCGTCGAAGAGCGAGCAGGCGCTGGCAATCTTGCCAAGGATCATCTTGAGGTCGTCAATGC
This sequence comes from Cutaneotrichosporon spelunceum, assembly GCA_030805415.1. Taxonomy (NCBI): domain Eukaryota; kingdom Fungi; phylum Basidiomycota; class Tremellomycetes; order Trichosporonales; family Trichosporonaceae; genus Cutaneotrichosporon; species Cutaneotrichosporon spelunceum. The sequence continues at coordinate 256,925 of BTCM01000011.1, forward strand.
GTTCGCCGCCCTGCTCAAAGGCCATCGAGCCCGAGTCGTCAACGAGGATGACCGTGTCAAAGAGCGCAATCTTGATGAGGTCGACAGCGAGCTCCGCTGGCAGGCGCCACTGCGCTGCGAGCTTCTGGAGCGCGCCGGTCTGAGCGACGCGGTCCGCAATGCGCTGCACGTCGGCCGGGTTGCGGTAGAAAGCGCCAATGTGCTGCTCCTGGATGCACTGGTTGAGGACCTGGGCCATGTGCTGGGGTGGGATGGTGCTGCCACCGATCGCAGCGCCGGCACCGGCACCGGCACCGGGCGCGCCGTACTGCTGCTGTTGGGGCTGTCCGTACTGTCCCTGGCCCTGCTGCTGTCCATACTGGCCGGGCTGCTGACCGTACTGCTGCGGCTGACCCTGCTGCTGCTGACCGTACTGCTGCTGGCCGGGTTGCTGACCATAGGCACCAGGGGCGCCGGCCTGGGCAGGCTGGCCGTACGCGCCAGGAGCGCCTGGCTGACCAGGGCGACCGGGGACGGCAGGGGCACCGTACTGACCAGCCTGTTGCCCGTACTGCTGCTGGCCGGGCTGACCTGCCTGCTGCCCGTACTGCTGCTGGCCGGGCTGACCTGCCTGCTGCCCGTACTGCTGCTGACCTTGCTGACCGTAGGCGCCCGGAGCGCCAGCAGCACCGGCAGCGCCGTACTGGCTCTGCTGCTGGGGAGCACCGTACTGGCCCTGCTGGGGAGGCTGGCCGTAGGCGCCCGGAGCACCAGGCTGCACGTAAGCGAGGTCGACGGCGGTGAGGCGACTTACAGCACCGCCGGCCGGGGCGCCCATGCCGCCGCCCTGGAACTGCTGGCCAGCCTGGTTAGCCTGCGCTGGGGATTAGCTTGTTAGTAGGGGGATGCTGACCGAGCTTTGAAGCGAAACCCATTGTTTGCGCGTGGTTTGGTGAGAAGTGGGGAGATGGATGGGAGATGGATGGGAGATGGATGGGAGATGGACACAAACAAGATGCAGGACGACAAGCGGGGAGACGTGGGGGAGCGTTTGATGAGGCGGTGCAAACGTGGCAGGGAAGGTAACTGGTCTCGTAGCTGTCTGAATGGCTCGAGGCTGTGAGGTTGGAGGGTGGAGGGTGGAGGGGAACCGAATACACATACGTCATCTTACCCCAGGAATGTATCTCACATTAGAATTCAATTGGAATGAATCAATCATTACGTTTCCCACAGGTGCAAGCCCCAACTCTTTGGCATTGATTCATTTAATGGCAACCCTCACAGCATTCAAGATTATCCCCACCATGGCGTCATCTCCCACGACACTTGAAGAAATCCCAGGACTCGTGTAGGAACACCGTCTAGGAGTCAAGGAACGTCAGCTCCGCTTTAGCCAGGCTTGACGTAAATGGGACCCTCTCTTCATTCGACGGGGATCCATTCGGTGACTTTGCGTCTTCAGATTGAGCCACACGCAGACGACAGTAATCGTGAATACAGCACTGATTGACTGACTGACTGGCCTGCGCTGACTCCAACGAACGAGTCCTGGTCCAGAGTGAACCTGACTGGCTTTAGTCGATGGCTACAGACACTAAAAAGTTTTCCCCGCCAGGGAGTTGAACCCTGCTCTTTCGCGGTCACACCTTGACAGGTAACTCTCTAATGAGAGGCGAATATACTAACCGATATACTAGCGAGGAGATGAAAATCCTGTTGATGACATCATATTGTTGCCCACCGACCGGCACCACGAAATGGTGCTTGGTCTACGAAAGGAAACCTCAATACAATGTGCGAGTGCGGGACATCGTTGGCTGGACAATCATACTTATCGCATGGCAGCGATTGAGGCGCTCCACGTTATGGCTACCACTCACTCCAAGGAGGGTGTTTACACAGCCCCACTCTGTGTAAATCCAGTCAACTTGAACGACGTGTTTGGGTCAACATCCCCCACACCCCTCCAACGCACCCTCCAAGTCTAGCTAGCCCCCGGTTCGGAAGGCTCTCTCTACTTGTTTAGTTCCACAGGGCATAATGATGGGGTGAAGTGGCAAAGCGGCGTGGGGATACCTCCAGACACGGTCATTCTTCGCAAGGTGGGGTATGGAGGTCGCTCTTCGCAAGGTAGGTGGGGAGAGAGGGGCCCATGGAGACGGAGAATTGGCAGTAACGCAGATATTTGCTGTCACGCAGCTCTTGTTGAGACGCAGCACCCCGTAGCCTGGCTACAGGTGGGGAGAGTCCTGTGCAACTCACAGCCCATTCATGGAATACGCCCAATAGGGAATGGTGCTCGGCACTGCCGATGTGGAGGGGATGATACATTCTTTCCGCCTGGACGAGGCGTAGTGAGTGACTCGAAACCACTCGAGTTCATCGAGGGCAGTCGTAATCTTGCCACCTCATGATTGACCTGATTGTCAAGTGAGGGTCTTGAGCCTCCGGTCTCTTCTACGACGACAGCTGTGTGGCGCCATGTCCTATCTTGTGTCCCAGTACCCTGCACCCCGTTACTGCGGTACCAGAAGCTTGGTCCACTGGTCGATGTTCCATGGCTAGGTTACGTTCCGCGCAGCCGGTTCAGGCATATTTCAGGTGGACGGCGCCATCGACTCTGTCACGCCTTCAGGTTCCGCTCGGGCCATGTTTGCCTAGACTTGGTGGCTACACATACTCTCCAATATCCACAGGTATCGGGGATGATGATTTATAGGTGGGAATGAGAGATCTCTGCGGCAGAGCATCTCACGCAATACGACCCCGGGAGTGTAAGCTTCTTGTGAACAGGGAGGCACCCATTCCGTAAAAAAGTCTCCGCGACAATCCTCGGCCTATTAGTCTTGTGTGGTAGGGGAATTCTTGTTCGTCAACAGGCAGACTGTCAATGAGTATCTACAGCCCATTCTGCACCTAGCCTGTGCGTGAAGGAGGAGTGACCGCTTGATCAGAGGCTAGTACGGCGGTCGTGAGATGCAGGACGGCCAGTCACGTAGTTGCCCTTACCCCACTTTTGATCTCTTATACAAGGGCCAATCTGGAATGTGATCGTCCGTCCAGGCTCAGGCGCGGCCTCGGAACAGTCTGGGATGCTCGACTCCTTGCGTTTATGTACTTCCTGCTTGGCTTGTCCATTGGCCACCTCAGTGAGATCGAATGTCGGCAAGTGGAGTTCTGCTCGCAACCTTTTCGTAAGCCCATCGTTGGTCTGCGGCACGCCATCACCCCTGCACTCTCTGGCACCGCGTCGTCCACGATATTCTGCTGCTCGTCGGGGTCACCTGACTGCCACATGACCGGCCATTGGCCGTCACAATCCTCTCAGGAGCCGCCTGGTTCGGCGACCAGAGATCTGATATTGCGGTTCTCTCCACCGGGAGTCAACTGGGATCTGGCGACTGCCGACTTCATACCTCAGATTGCTCAGAAGCCGAGGTTACTCTTGGCGCCAGTGCTCGGGAAAGGCACGGGCCGAGATAGGCGAACGCGAGCGCCAGCTTGCTTCATTAAGCACTCACCATCCGTTACCATGCCGGCCAATGTGTACATGTGGCCTGTGCACAACTGCACCCATTCTCTATATTGCGATCCGAGCGGGATCCGGGTCTGTAGTCTGACCGGTTCATAAAGTCCCTGTGCTTGCGCTCAAGCCGCGGGAATGTGGCGCGCTAGCAAGTCGGCCCGTCAGGATGGGGTTGTACGGCATGCCGCCAGCACGCGATGGCCTAACATAACGTTAGTCGGAACGGGGAGGAAATGCACACCAGAGATCGAGGAGCGGAACAACGATGCGCGCCATCAGTCCCGCTGCCATGGCTTGCACGAGAATTCTCACGCTTGATTAAACCCCGAGACACAATGAATACGCCGAAGTACAGAATTCGAACCTGTCTCGGGTGCGGCACATCGGCGCACGCCACACGGCCACCGTCACAGCCACATGATGCTGAGCACAGTAGGCGGGGTGGTGAATAAGAAGCGCCGCCCCATGGGGTTGCAAGTACGTCCCTGTCCCTGTTGATCTGGGGTGACTGCTGCATTCCCTCTCACTCTCCATCAACCTGCCAGTTCTTGGCACAACGTAAATGCAGCCAAGGTATGAGCCCGATATTTGGACAGGGTGGCTGCTTGGGAGGGCCTTGAGCGCTATGTCCAGCCATCTATGCATGCATGCATATCCAGCCGGAAGTGGGCGGTTGATGGAGCAGATCTTTGGAATCCAGTGCCATTGTCTCTCGGCATGGGCCATGAGTGGGCCTAGCGAGCGTGACAAGGATACCAGTACTAGTGAGAAGCATAACCCACACCACTGTATCCATCATCACGCTCAAGCTCGGTATCATCATCCAACGCTCCAGTGACACTACTATTCATACACCGAGGACTGAGCACCAAACAAAGCGCGGCCGAGCGGCAATGCGCTTTCGTGCCTGCAAGCCACTCCCTGTGAGCATGACGACAGCTATCGTTGGTGGCAGGCAAGGCTATGTGGGTGATGGGGACATTGTCAAAAGGTGAGAGAGCTTGCCCGTGAATGGTCTCCAAGGATCCAAGTGGGTGCGACTAGTGTTCCTCGCACAAGGTCCTTGTTACCATGTTTGTCACGGGCCCTCGGTGGCGCTTGTTGCGCACAGCTCGCTTTAGTCCCCGAGAGCCCGAGTGCCGGAACGGAAACATGAAGACCGGAACGCAAGTCAGGAGGGATAGGGATGTACGCAACAGAATGTAGTTCACCCAACTTCGTAGACAAGTGGACGATCTTCCGCCTCGTTGCCGGCAGCGTTGGCCAGGGCTGTAGAGCATTTTCGTGCAAATGTTATGGAGAAGCCGCTGAGGCCCGAACCCTTGGGAATCGGTGTTTCTCACGGCATCTGAGTGTCATACGAGTGGCTACCAAACTATACTCAGGTCAGTTTGCGATCCCGTCGGCTCCCTTGTTCCCCGCCACTGCGAATTGGGCGGCGGGTGGTCGGCATATACCCTGCCCAAGCAACGCCACCCGAGACCGAGACTTGGGCTGTATTGTAATGCATATGCATGCTTGCAACCGCCACTGTAAAGGAGCGGGGGGTGAGTCGTTTAACGGCAGCCTGTGTGCCTTGGCGCAAACTTTCCGCTCACAAATCGGGCGTTCATTACCTCCCGCGCGGCAAGGTAATCACATTGCATTCCCGCGGCACTGATGAGCTGGCTTTGCTCATTAGCACTCAGACATGGGCAATTAAGAGCAACGCCACGCGTTGAGGCTGAAGCGGGGATCGAGACATGGAGTTTCCATGATGCGATGCTCTCGGGCCCCGATCTTGCACGGTGTGTTTGGCTAGCGCCGTGCGCTTGCAGGTTCGAGAGGAGAGGAGCTCATGAAATACAAGACAAGCCACCTCGTCGCACAGGCCATCAGATATTTGCGCCGAACAGCAGAGGCCCAGGGGTTTTTTTCCTTTTTTTTGAGTTTGGCCCGAGCTTGGATTGGAGGAGAGGACGACATGGTCACCAGTGATGGGAATCCTTGGTTTGGCTGTTATCCACTGGTGGGCGTGCCAAGTCCGGGGTGCGTCTTGTGGGGCCTGAGGGCAATGGACGTAACCTTAGTTCAGGTTTTGAGAGGGCAGAAGTTGCCATGCCGTGGCGTCGTCTTCCGGTATGGACCCCTGTGCAATGTCCTAAAGGCACAGTCCCTGGTGGCAACTTGCTCCCCGTTGTTCACAATTTCTATAGCCTTAGGAGAGGCCAGTAGACCAGGGAACAAAGGCACGCCACCCGCCGGGGATGAGTGGAGCGAGGCATTGGACCCCAGGACTGTGTCAGCGCTCGCTTTGTCCTCGTCGTCACAGCACAGCTGGACGCGCTTGACTTTTTGTGCGGATTAAAAGGCAGTCAGCAAAGGTGACAAGAGCCCCACCGCGACTGTCTTTCATCTCATCTCAACTCATCGTACCAACATCACATCAACACCACAACACACAGCAACACTCTCCCTCGCCATGACCTCCTACCTCATGACACCCCCCACCATTCCCCGCAAGCGTTCCCGCCAGAGCGTGAGTCCCCAATTCCTCCTCGCCCTCTCACCCTTCTCGCACCAGTCTCTCCACACCTTAACCCCACCGCACCCCGCCTGGCACTTGTCTCGCCCCACCTGCTGACATCCAGGCCGACAACGCCTCCTTTGAGCCGCTTCTCGCGACTCCCGAGCTCGTCCAGTCACCATCGAACGCATCGTTCGAGTCGGCTGAGCCAAGCACCCCAACCAGCCAGCGCTTCTCTACCGCCATCCTGCCTCCGACTCCGCGCTTCACCCGCACCCAGACTCCTCAGAGCAAGACTGTCGTTCCTCCCTCCCCAAGCCCCGCCGCTCGCTTCCGCAACGCCTACCTCGAGGGCAAGTCCGAGCTCGACGTACCCGCGACCCCCTTCAAGATCCAGGTCTCTCTCTCTGCTCCCCCAGCAACACCACTGCACCAGCAGCGGCGCGCCCGCATCCAGTGCTCTCCCAGCCCGGTTACGAATGCACCTGTTGTGTTTGGATCTGCGCCGTCCGCGCAGTCGGAGGACCTTCCGTTCCGTGTTACGCCGTTCGCCAGGGCGTCAATCCACCGGTGAGTTCTCTACTGTGATCAAGTCCATTCACGTAGACCTCATGCTGATACCCAGTGCCTCTACCGCCCTTCAGGATCTTCTCTTCGATACCGACCCATTCCTTGACCACTCTGCCGACGACGACATGGACATGGACGTTGACGAGGCCTTTGGCCCCGTCTTCTCCACACACATGAAGGCAGCCCCTCTTACATTCAAGCACGAGGGCCCCTACACTCCCCCACGGCAGGTGCGCCGCGGTCTCCCCAGGTCGCCACGCCACTGGAATCTCGTCTCGGCTGTGCGTGCGTAACCACACCCTCTCATCGTGTTTGTAGTGCATAGCTCCACTGGTGGAGTAGTTTTGGATTTTTCGGGCATTGTAGTGGCATCATTTACCATCTATCCTCTCTAATAATGCATGGTTATCGACATCAACTTCTGGGTCTCATTCAGGAAGTTTAGTACTCATACGACACGGTGCCTACGTAGGCAAATGCGCCTTTCTGTGTTCCGGCCCTGCCTGACTGGGCCATTTAGGTCGCCGAGACGCTTAATGCAGCCGTTTCTTGCCACATCCACCCTCATTGAGTTCGGCGGTATCCGGCAACCCAGTCCCGTCCTAGGCTATTTGTGGGTGGCACATCAGCCGTGCGTGGCACACTCTCCCCATGTGAACAGCTCCTCCGCCGTCGATGCTATGTTTGGTGCTTTGCCTCACAGTACCCCGGCGTTATGTCACTGAGTGAGCCGGTGTGTGACCCGGCTGCCGGAACGGGATCACACCGGTATCCCTGTTCATAACATGACACAGTGTCTGGTCTCACTTTTCCGCTTGTGACTTGCCACAAGATCCTGAGACTCGCGCCTGATTTTGATTTGCCCACGTCAAAGTCAGAGGGGTTAGTGACCCTTCAACCTTCAATTGAAGGGACCAACGTCACAGACTTGGTCGCAACCTTTCCAAACAATGTCCATTGAATGGCACAGCTCTGTCCATCTTCCCTCAAAAGCCGCGCGTCTGCGCCTGCCGTCATGTCCAACCCATGGATCCTGTACCTAGTTCTATTCAACGTGCCAGATAAAGTTTTGACAGAAGACCCAACACTTCTTTTCTCCTGGCGGATCGATTGTTCCAACGTCGCCTGTTCCCCTTGGCCAACATTTCCTCTCTAGTCGTGGAATGTTTCCAACCCGTGCGCCAGCACGTGGGAGGGAAACATTGGCCATAGGAGGAGCGCAGGAGAACTTGTGAGGAGGTCGTCCGACCGTCTTCTTTGTTGTGGAAGTCAGCTTTCCTGCCGCTGAGGGTAGACAAAGGTGTGGGGGGGATTGTGGCTTACCGAATTGCGCAGCACGCACGTTTCCCCATACAACAGCCTCCTGCGCTTTTCCGCGAAACAGGACAGAGTTCGTGTGCTCGGGCCCCTGCTGCTGCCCTCCAAGGTTGATCTCCAAGTTGAAGCGGATGCTCGCCAGGTCAAGCCCAAGGAGGCATGCGATGTCAAGCAGTTGAGGCTGTTTGAATTCAATTGGACTCGACTCTGTTGAGTACAGCCCGAGGTTGAGCGATAGGCTGATACTGGGTGGAAGGTGAATAAAAAAGCGGAAGCATCAAGATGTGCCACTACTAGGTATTATATACAGCCATGTAGATGGCGTGGACAGTTGGTGCCAGTTGCCGGTATAAGGACTTGTCGGTTTCTGGAAGCCAATGTCTGTAGAAGCGTCGCGAAAAACAATGGATCTGGAACTGTATGTTCCAGATTTGTGTGCAATACAGTCGGTGTCAACTGTAATATGTCTATCTATAATGACGTATTGTCAACACTCATGCAGGCCACCCCGGGTTTCGCTGCTGCCCCACTCTGTGTTAGAGATATCAGCCTCTGGCCGCTCAGGTTATTAGGCTTTGGGTATTCTCATGTTCCTATTGCTGTACTGATCATCGCGGAGATGTCCGAAGTCCGTCAGGGCTGGGCCAGTGCAGGTAGCCTGGACCGCAGACCCGGTTCGCAACTGCAACTCCAAACAACAACAACAGCAACAAACTCATGCTTGGGCTCCAACGCTTCTCTCGGGTGTACATCGCCGGAACGTGCCGTGGGCATATTCGTGCCCTGTATACGCCTGCTGGAGGGCTGCAGTGGCTTGCTGAGAAGGATGTGGTCGCTGATGTGGGGGGGAAGGAGAACGTCGCGCGACTCCGTTCCGTCTCACGCGACTTTAGGAGTACGTCCTCCTCCTCTTCTCCATTTAGGGTTTCGTCTGACGAAAGCGGACACAGTCACCATCCCGACCGATTCCCAGCTCATCATGGGACTCCGAGGGACGAGGGGCGACGACGTTGAGCTCGAGGACCCCGATACGGCAGCATTTGAGGCCCGCGTTGCCCGCCTGGCAGGGAAGGAGGCGGGGCTCTTCTGTAACTCGGCCACTGGGACAAACCAGATAGCAGTGCGGTCCCTACTCGCCCAGCCTCCACATTCGATTGTGGTGGACGCGCGCGCCCACCACTTCTTGAACGAGACAGGGGGTGCAGCGCTCTTCTCCCAGGCCACAACACATACAGCCCTACCGGAGAATGGGCTCTATATGACAGTGGAGGATATTGAGCCTGTTCTCCAGCTCGGGGATGATATTCACATGGCCCCAACGCGCCTCATCGTCCTCGAGAACACGATGAACGGGGTGGTTGTGCCGAACGAGGTTGCGTGGGGAGTGCGAAAGCTCGCGGACCATCACGGGATACGGATGCATCTCGACGGCGCTAGGGCATGGAACGCTGCCGCAGCATCTCTGGCAGACAAGAAGGTGACCGAAGAGAACATCACGGAGGCGCTGAGCGCGGTGTGTGCCCCATTCGACACAGTGAGCCTGTGCCTCACGAAGAGCATCGGCGCCCCGGTTGGAAGGTGAGCTTGTGGTTTTCTCTGAGCTAATCTAGCGTGCTGGTGGGTAGCAAGGAGGTGATACAGCGAGCACGCTGGTTCAGGAAGATGATGGGCGGAGCGTGGCGCCAATCGGGGTCTCTTGCAATCGTTGCAGACTGGGCTGTCACTCACCATTTCCCTCGCCTCGGATACACACACAAGCTGGCCAAGCGCCTTGCTGCAGGGCTGGAAGAGGCGGGCTGCAGGATCGTCGTGCCGGTTGAGACGAGCATGGTGTTCTTCGACCCAGCTGCAGCAGGCGTACCTCTACGTGAAGTGGAGAAGGCTGCATTTGAAAGGGGGATCAAAGTGCGGTCGAACCGGCTGGTCGTGCACCATCAGACCGACCCTGCCGCGGTTGACGAGTTGGTGGAACTGGTTGGGGGAATGGCGAAGGGAGCCGGAGGCGCGGCAGTGGAGAAGCTGCGCTTGGGCCACTAATGTACGATGCATGGATTCATCTACCTGCCGAGTGCGGGCAGATCTCACAACGATATCCAATTTCACAGCAGGCTGAGAACAACACGATTGAGTTGGCTAGCGACACGCACCATTGACGCAGTTCTTGCCTACCGCGCACTGAGTCAGCTGGGCTTCGAGCCCTTCACCGTGGTCGCGCACGCCCGGCAGTTGTGGTTGTCAGTGGACACATTCGTGCAGCCAGTGTCGCATATTACCTGCCCTGGTCCGCATCCGCTTCCCACGCACTTGCCATCGACGCAATCGGTGCCATCCGCGCACATGTCAGCGCATCGTATCCCGACGTACGTAGGAGGAGCAGTGTCCACAGTTGCTGTTGTCATGGGCCAAGTTGACGCAACGGCCGTTGCAGTAGCCAAGGCCGTCGCTGCACATGAGCTTGCCGCCCTTGCACGCGCCGTTGTAACTCTGGTCAGCTCTGTCTTGAATAGCGCACTCGGTTACTGCACATGCCGCAGTAGGACGAACTCATGTTCAGGTCCACGCAGAAGCCCCGGAAATAGTCGAAGCACTTGGCCTGGCCAAGCGCGCATTTCCCGCAGACATCGTCTTAGTAGAAGGTATCTTCTGGACACTTGCGACACTCGCAGCCACCACCCCAGTAGTGGTCGCGCTGGTACCGGATGATGCAGACATCGTCCTCCTGGCTGTTACGATACGATCTTTAAGGTGTGATAACGACGATGAGATGCTACGTCATTACCACGTGAGATGCGCGCGGGAGTAATTTCAGAAGGTTGGGAATGATCGGCAAGATCCGAGCAACGAGTCAAGAGTTAACGTGGGCCGATGCTCAACTCTCTCCACATCTCATCCCTCACACATCACGCAATGTCCTCAGCCTTCGACATCGTCGCCGGCCCCACATTCCGCCCTGGGAGGCGCGCTGAACTCGAGCGTGGGCGTCCCTATGTCTTTGAGCCGGTCGTCGCACCACCCTCCTCCGCCAACCTCACTCTCCTCACGCTCCGCGGGCAGGGACGGAGCTACGACGTATACAACGCGCTCCTGGGAGACAAGCCAGTGATCGCCAAGATCTGTGATCCCTGGCTCGCCGCGTGTGAGCACCAACTCGACGATGACGACGCCCCCGACCGCCGTGTGGTGATGGAGCGAGAGGCACGCCTCTACACCGAGCTTGAAAGGCTGCAGGGCACCGTGATGCCGCGCTTCTATGGGCTGTGGCGGGGGACGTGCCCTTCCAAGTCGGACTACCGGCCTGACTACGAATTGCTGGTCATGGCGGTCGAGGACGTCGGGGAGAGCCTGCAGGCCAAGGTGCGCGACTGGGCGCAAGCCAAGGACTACACGTGAGTGCGAGTGCGAAGCTGAGGAAGTGGTGAGGGGAAGGGAAGGGGACGTGAAACAGTGCGGACGCGCAGAAGTGTGACGTGGGCGTCTCATTGTGCTTGGAGTGCGTGGTGAATTCCTTCGCCCCAGCGGAGCTCCGTCCTGCAGTGCACTGACGGACAGAGAAGCGATCCGTGCGGCGTACGAGCAGCTGCACACCGCTGGCGTTGTGCACAACGACATGGACCTGTGCAACATCATGGTGTCGGGGCCGCGCCTTTCGCTTGTCGACTTTGAGGGCGCATTGAGGAAGGGCGATGCCGAGTTCGACGCCGCACTCACAGCCGAGCAAGCCAAGCTTGCGGACGTTACGGCTTAATCTACGTGGGGGACGTATCTGGCGTTAGACATGTACATCATTTGCATTGCGGTAGGGAGTAAGCCACCAGCGCAAGGGGGGATATTCACAACTGATGGACCGCTTACACGCCCTCACCGCGGTGGACAATGAGCATTCCGCCTCGGATACGTTCTTCAATCTCAACGCAAGCGCCTAGTAAGCGTGTTGCAACTAGGACCAAGGAGTGGCGGTCGTCCGACCACTCTGAGACCACCACCTCATGCCTGCAGAGCTTCGGAGGCAAAGTCACGTATGATGTTCAGCACACCAGCTTTGTCGTGCTGTTCGTCGACTCCACTTCCGACCCATTCAGCGACGCACAGCAGGCCAATCATCGAGTATGCAGTCAAGCACCGAGTACAAGTGGTCTCGCAGGAATGGATCCTGGAGTCTCTCTGGAAGGACACGCCGCTATCGAACGGATTTTTCCTTGTCGGCATTGTCGCGGAGATGGCTGAACCCTCCGATGAAGCAAAATTGACCCCAGCCACGTCCTGCCTTTCCCAATTCGTCCCAACCCCGGCTTGACCATCCTGGGCTGGAGGGGTCAAGTCTCCAAACACAAGTGCAGTCAGCGGTGGGTTGACGTCCCAAAAAAGCCTTAGTGGGACGACGACACGGAAAGTGCCGGTGTACATGGAGAGTATGGCAGCCCCACGCATGAGCTGAAAGGCTGATGGGCCGATGGGCGGTGTCATTGACAGCACTGGCCGCTCTTCGTATTGCGCTCTGTGCTCGGATGGCGTCGTCAGAGTGAGGAATGCTGTTCCACTTCGGAATGGGGAGTGTGCATGTGGTCCGCGTTCTGCCAGGAACATTCTCAATCTGATCCAACAATTCCTGTGGGTCGTCCCGACGCTTGGCCGTGCTGCCGAGATGGGTGGCCACCATGGCCTGGCCATGACCCGCATTCCCCGTCCGTCTTGCGTTCCTCTCTTTCTTCCATCTCGTTACAAACCGCCGCGCATCCCTTCAGGTCGAATGCCCGGAGAGCTTCGGCAACTGTCGGAGTCGCTCGGCCGTCACGGTTCTCTCGCTTACAGTCCCTGCTGGCCGCCTCTCCAGCCCAGGTTGCAACACGACGCGTGATCCAGAATCCAGACCTGGCCTCTGCGCGGGTCGCTATCCCATACCCGCGTCTCCGTGCGGATAAGTGGCAGACGTCTGCGCGCCACAGGGCTTGCCAACATGTGTAATTTTCCAACTTTGCCACTCAAGCAGCCTGCACACGTCCCTATGGTCCTCTGGGATGGCGCCCAGTCATTCCTGGGCAGCCTGAAAGGTGGCATACACCAAATTTGTAATGGTGGCCCCGCCAGGTGGCCAACAGCGGAAGTGAGACGGCCATGGACTGCGATGTGATGGCCATTTAACTGGCAGGCCTGGCTCTTTCTCCCCACCATCGCCTACATGGAGTCCGAGGCCGCCACCACTGCGATTGAGTTGGGCCGGGTCCGCCGCCGCTCGTCGACTGCCGTCGTCCCAATGGCTTTCGGCTTCACAGCCCTACCGCCCGTCGATAATGCCGTTGAGGACGACGAAGAGGTCCTCGAGGCCGCCATTGAGCCCGCCCTAACTCACGCAACGCGGCGACCGTCTCGCAGTACGGAATCGCAGCTCGCATTCAAAGGCTTCGCTCTCACCCCGATGCCAGTGGCGCCTATCACGCCCCCCGACTCACCGACCAAGGGCATCACTATCTCCAACCCCGACCCGTTTGTACCAGCCCTCGCGCCTGCCCTACCCCCTACCCCTGTGGAAGTGTCTGACCCGTTCGGCAGCGACACCGAACATGATGCGGGCGCGGCGGAAGAGACCATGGTCGCCCTCCCACCGGTCGACCGTGGTGCACAGGCATGGGGCTTCCTCGTCGCTGCCACCTGCATCGAAGCAGCGATCTGGGGCCTCCCTTACTCTGTCGGTGTGTTTCACGAGTACTGGGTCTCGACACTCTTCGGCCCGGAGGCTACCAGCACTCTCACCCTCGCTTCCACCCTCCAGACCGGAATTCTCTTCTTCTCTGGCGCGCTCCTTGGACCGTAAGTACGAGACGTCGCGGGGATTCTTTGAGGGCCCAACCCGGTGCCTGATCGGCCCGCCCCCGACCCGGCATGCTGACGTTAGGCTATTCGCGGCCTTGCCGTGGTACGAGCGCCAGATCCAGATTGCGGGCCTGGCTGTGTCGACTTCCGGCCTCATCGCGTCCGCATATGCTACCAAGGTACGTCGGCATTGGCTAGATGGCGCGCTCGGATCGCGGGTAGTGTTCTTGTGCTTTGGGCGACGAAGAACCCGCAATGCCATCAAGCCACCACCCTGCCACCATGCCAGCGCCTAAAGCCTCTGGCCCAGCCCGACCCAGTCTAGACCCAAGCTAACGCCAGCCTTGGCACCTCCTCCTGACTATGGGCATCATGTACCCGTGCTCAGCGGGTAAGATGTGTGGTGCGCGTTTGGCTGACTAAAGCCACGTATCTCCCCTGCGCGACCAACGTCTTCGAGTGGTTCGTGGCCAGGCGTGGTGTTGCGACCGGGATCATGTACGGGGGCACCGGTGCTGGGGGCACGATCTACCCGTTCGTCGTCACCGCGCTGCTCCATCGTTTCGGATACCGCTCGACAATGCTGTCGATCGCCGTGAGCTACTGTATCCTGGTAGGCACGAGCCTGTTCTTCACAAAGCGGCGAGTCCCGCTCGTGCGCCGCGTTGATGGACTCAAAGCACGTGTCCGCCCAAAGCCAGACTGGATATTTCTGCGCAAGCGTGCATGGTGGATCGGAACGTCGTTCATGACCCTCTCGTCGCTGGGCAACTTCATTCCTCTGCTCTGGACGCCCTCCTACGCCACGCAGGTCGGCATCAAGTCGCCATCACCCGCGGCCCTCGTGGCGATCCTGAACGGCGTAAGCGTGATCGGTAACCTCGTGTCGGGGTCGATTAGCGACTACGTCCAGCCGCGCTACTCAGTGTTTGCCTACTCGGTCGTGGCGGCGGCGGCGTGCGTCAGCCTCTGGGGCTTCGGAACGAGCGCAGGTACCCTTACAGGCTTCGTGATCCTGTGGGGACTCACCGGCCAGTGCTTGTGCGGGTTCTGGGCGCGCATGATCTCGATGATTGCTCGCGATGACCCCGCCGTCCCCCAGATCGTGTTTAGCGCGTTCATCAGCCTCAAGGGCATTGGTGCGTTCACGTCCGGCCCGATTTCGACTGCCCTCCTCAAGGTCGACGGGCTCCGCGGCGCTGCTGGCGCGTATGGCGAAACCAACTTTGGTCCCCTCATCATCTTCACCGCGGCTATGACGCTCATTGGAGCCGTGCCCATGCTGGCGTTCCCGACGAGCTAGCTTTCATAAGGCGTTTCGGCACACTGCGGCTTTGCTTGCAAAAACCTTGATTTTGTGACCTCTTGTCTGGACTCTATTATGTAGGCTCCCCATGTTGTACCCCTCAAGCTGCTCGCATCCACCACCAACCATCCATCACCGTTAAAGCCATAGGAAGAGGAGAATGCCAGGACATTGCGTTGGCAGGCGGGTGACTTCACTAACTGCCGTTCACGTTTTAGGAACACGCCCTCGAGGTACAGTATCTGAATGTTTGGAGCTAGACTGATAAGCATCCCAAGACAGTATGCCCGTCAGGCAAACAGCTCTGTGAACCTGCCCGCATGCTTGTATGACCTCCCCAAGGCAAATAGAATCTTATTACAGTCCTTCCGTATATTACCCACGGCCACCTGTGCACGCTCCCCCATCTCTGTTTGCTACTGGCGGTTTAGCTCTCTGCGACGCCGCTTCATACCTAACAGAAATTACTGAAGAGTCCTGTTCCTTTTGTTCTGACGTCTGCTGTCAAAGTTTGAGTCAAGTGCTACGGGTACGCCTACGATCGAATGTGCGGTAAGAGTAGAGTATACAGCGTGTGGAGCTTAAGGGAGAGCCATCGACGCAGCGGCAGCCACAGCAGCATACACAGGTGACACCGGCGGCGCCGTCGGGTTTTAGCGGCAACTGTGGTGGCCACCGGCCTTGTTGCTGTCGATGATGATGAGGATGATGATGATGGTGATGATGCTGTTGCTTTTGCTGTTGCTGTTGATGTTTTGATGATGTTGAAGCTGTTTTTGAGTGACGGTAAAAGAAGCATCTAGTGGAGGCACTACCTTCAGACCAGCGTATGTACGCTTTCCTGTCTTCAAGTCTGCGCTCCCCACAATGCCTCAGACTGGCGCTACACTGTCATTTCTGATGATGTCCGGGATGGCGGTCGTGCCTCGAATCTCTGGTGATTGACTCTAGTCGCTAATTCCCATGTAGACAATGGCCCTTCAGCATGCTCCAAAGAGTTCGATGTTTCAGTAAGAGATCCAACATCCCGGTCAGACCCAGAGGCTGCTGGGGTGGATGGAAGTTGAGGAGAGGTCCAGGCAGGGTTGGCAAGGCTGCGTCCCGCAGAATCTCCCACCTGAGGTACCGAGAGGCGCAGATAGGTAGGGCTCAGGTGTGTTGAGATGAGTGACTCTGCCTGATAAGAATGCGGTACAGTCAGTGGAAGAATAGCAATGAGCCAACTTATGAGTATGAGCAACGCCATGGGAGGAGCCGTTCGCAGGCAGGCGACTTCAAGCACTGGCGGTCGATGATTTTTGGGGAGTAGGGCCTCGAGGCACCCGGTTGCCTGGAGCTTGAGAGAACCCCTGTCCCCAGGCAAGCAGTCGTATGGGCGCGGCATACTCACAAGCACGTTGAACTTCTTGGGCCATAGCGTGTGGTGTCACAGTCGGCGCAAGTATTGCCACACCGCGTTCACGCTGAGTCACTAGCTGCCAAGATCCGGAAGATCCTCGTACCCGAAGGAAGTTGCCGTACATGAAACACCACTGTCCGTTCATTCCTTCATTCTTCTACAGTACATTCCTTGCAAGATCCATTTAAGAGTCGCAGTTAGCAAATATTGGTGAGAAACTGCGGAGGAACACAAGACAATTGTAGAGCCTCATGTCGCGTGCCGGGAGCTCACTGAAGAGCGATGGCGGCAGCGGCAAACACGAGGACAACAGCATACGCGGCTTGCACCGACTGAGCGTCGGCAGCCAGTGTTTGAGGCCCAGGAGGTGGGCCTTCAATTGTGACAGTGGGCGCAACTGCAGACGCTGAAAGAGATGTAGGGAAGGCTGAAATAAATGTGGCAGAGGAGAGTACAGCGGGTGCAACTGTAGTCGATCGAAGCGCCACACTGCTGGTGACGGGAGGGGGGCTGTAGGTGTTGCTGCTGGGAGTTGCGACGTCGTCGTCGAAGGAGTCGTCGGTAGTGATGGGTGCCGGACGGGTAGTGGTGGTTGCGAGACTGGTCGTGAAGACACGCGTCGTAGTAGTAGGCTCGTCCCAGTAGTGAGTGATAGTGCGAGCAGTTCCGGCTTCCGTTAGTCTTGCATTCATGCCTATGATACGCACTGCATATTTTGCCAAGGGGGCAACACCCGCTCCCGCTGCAGCGGGTGCCAGCTCTGCAGAACTTTGGTCAGGGCCTCATCTGGGAGAGCAACTCACGGTACCCTCTAAGCCGCAGCACACACTGCCGTCCAGGGGGTAGCAGCGGTCCGAGCAATCGTCCCAGCCAGAGGGGCAGCCGCGGCTCTGGCGCAACGCGAGCTCGAGACCTTGCCATGAACGCTCGACCGGAGTATAGAACGACTTGGGGGACACGGGTACGGGTTCCAGGTCATATGCGGGAGAGGCGAGAGCGGGCCCCGCAAAGAGGAGGGCGACGAGGACTCGGGCAGACATTGTTGGCAGTGTTGATGACAAGTGTCGGGATAGGCGACGCAGTTGTTGGCAGAGAGAGATGAAGAAGTGGCACTGAAACAAAGCCACCTCGAGGGAAATACTTATACCCGACCAGGTGTGTAACCTAAGCCCACGTGCTGTGCAAGACGTCGTCAGGTCCAGTCAGACTCAAGGCAGCC
This sequence comes from Cutaneotrichosporon spelunceum, assembly GCA_030805415.1. Lineage (NCBI taxonomy): Eukaryota > Fungi > Basidiomycota > Tremellomycetes > Trichosporonales > Trichosporonaceae > Cutaneotrichosporon > Cutaneotrichosporon spelunceum. The sequence continues at coordinate 274,558 of BTCM01000011.1, forward strand.
GTCGATAAAGTTGTCAGCTACCCAATTGATCCTTGTCATTTGAGTGGACAAGCTGCTGGACGGTATGTCCAGGGCCTGGTCGGCTTGGGTCTGAGAGCTAATGTCTGTGAGTTGGTTGGATAGGGCCTTAAGTCCAGGTCCCGTTTCCGCCCAGCCTGCAAAACAGCAACCACAAAGTGGGGGACACGGGGCATGACAAGCATGACCCGTGTCGAATCCCTTGAGAGCCAGAAGGTTACGACATTAAGTTTGGGAGGCTTGCCATCTCCAACAAGCATGACGTCTGCTGCGCATATTCTGAGCCCAAACGAGTCATTCTGAGCCGTTTCGCTCAGCAGCGCCTCAACTAAGCTAGCAGTGCGTTGCGTACGTATGTCACTGAACCCCAGGGGAATCATCACTCGGCCGCACCGTTACAGCACAGACGCAGCCATGTTAGGGAGATGACGCACGCTTAAGCAAGGCAAGGGCTGTGCCTTTAGTACAGTACGGTTGCCGTTTTCTGCATAGCAACAACACAATCCCCGGGATTCGTCGTGCTGCCGCATGGCTGTGCTGTGGCGAGCGTGTCGATATGGTTGTTGAACGCCATTGCTTCGGGGTACTAGTGTACGTACTCAACCTTGTTATACCTGGACCCTACTTACGCGGTATGCGCCTCCGTTACCTGTCCCGTCTCTTGGCAGGTACTGCAACCAGTTGGCGGCCATGTACAGCATTGGGCCGTGGGAAGCAGGTAGCTGTCGCGCGTAGCCACTAACGGTTGTTTCGGTAACCCTGAAGACTAGCACGGACGAGCGTGGCGGAGGAGCCGCGGGTTGGATGCCGACAAAGTCGTGTGGAGGTGTGGCGGCAGTCACTGTGCTGGTGATCAGCGGTGAATCGAGCGACAGAATCGCTATCATTTCAATACGGCAACTTGGACAGAGCACACTCCAGCGTCCCTCATCTGGAGATCTGCATCCCGCTTTCGTTGGGTGCAAGCCATAGGCCGAATGACTGGCCGTGTACAGTACATTCGCACCGTCTCTCTTGTGGCTATCGCCCCCGACTGTCACTCGCCCGTCTCATCGTGATCAGCACAGAGACGTTCCAGTCCTTTTCAGTCTGTCGCCGTCGACCAAGCTTCTGCTGTGCGTCGCTTCGGGGGGGAACTTCCCAGCGATGAATGCCGCCCAACCTCGGTCCCCAGTGCGTGACAGGCGGAGGAGAAATCGGCAGCCGCTCGCTCTCCTTCGTGGCAATCGTCTCCCCACCTCGCACTCTTCTCGAGCCCTTTGGCGCCCTCCAGACTAGTGTAGCACATAAAAACTCACCCAACTGAACACTCATATCCTTACCTCCTCATCACCATGCTCACCGTCCTTCTCCTTGCTGTCGCAGTCCTCGCTGTACCGGCCACTCTGGGCCCGGTCCCACGCCTCAACTTCCACGCGGCGCGGGCCTTTGGCATTGACCTCCAGCTCCGCCAGGAAATCATGATGTGTCCTACCGGGTACGAGATTTGCGCGGAGACGACCTGCCATCCCATGGACAGCAGTGTGTGCTGCAGCGACGGCTCGGTGAGTGGGGCGCTCGGATCTGCAGCCTGACACTAGTTTTGCCCGGCAAACTATAATTGCGTTCCAAACATGTGCTGTCCCTTCGGCAATGTATGTGACAATGGTACGCGTCCACTCACTTGGCACTTACATCAGTGAGCGCTTTGGAAACCAGTACCCCCATCGACTACAACGGCACACTTCCGGCACCGTCCAAGACTAGTACAGTGCCAACGGCGGGCCCTACCCCTCCGCCACTTCCCCAGACCCAGTCATCGGTTGGTAATAGTGCTTCGAACCCCCGAGGGCTAGGGCCCGCGTGGTCGTCTCTCCGCCCTGGCTCTGCCTCTGCCGCTGGCTCGACCTCTACTACCATGGGCATCACTTCTGGTGCTCATGCTCTCAATGCGCGCTTGATAATCTGGGCTGTGGCTGCTCTGGTGGCCTTTGTCTGAGCGCTGTTGTAGGACCAAATCTTCAGACGTCCGTGCGCCTGTAGTACCTACCGTAATGTCCTGTAGGCGACATGACTCTGGTTCTTTTCATAATCGTCGGTGATGCAATGTGCTCTGTGAAGGCGAGGCGACTTGGACTATCTCGCCTGCAATCCAGACTAGACCCAGTCATCATCCTCCGAGAACCATCCAAGTACGAATTAAATGACCTGTTCCTTTCCTGGCCCCCAGCTGCTGGGTACCAAGTCGCGGCCCACAAAATGTTAGCACCAAGGCCATCTATCGCCACCAAGTCTCGATCTTGGGACCTCGAGGTGATCATATAAATATGAGCCTCGCGCTCTTCCACTAAGCTATAGCGATTTCTGTTGCTAAAACTTGTTGAATAGGCCCATTACTGCAAGGTGGCAAACCTCCACCTCGCCACGTGGCAGAGGCCCATACCGTAGATTTCCTGCACCTCCAGTAGTTTACTCTATTGCATCACATCATCACTCATCCGCAACCCGTTGCACTAGCCCGTTTGCACCCTAGACTGCAAGACCGCAAGCCCAGGAAACATCTGGGGTAGAGTAAGCCCCACGGCATCTACCGAGATCCAACAAAACTGGGCATCCGCTTGTCGTCTGACGACTCTGGATAATGTTCCCGGGGTTGTCGACAGCGCGGGTGACGGGTGTGTAGCGCGGGGGAAGAAGGTCGTGGCTCTCGGGGGCAGGAGAGGCCATGGCAGAGGCTGCGAGAACGGAGAGGAGGAGCAGACGGGCGAGCATAGTTGCGAATGAGAGCAGTGGGAGTATGGAGGAGAGCAGTGGGAGTATGGAGGAGAGCAGTGGGAGTGTGGATGAGAGCAGGAGGAGTGTGGAGGAAAACATTCGAGTGGGAGGGTTTTATACTGTACATCGCATCGCTGAAGCCGGGCGGAACGAGTGGCGAGGACGTGAAGCGGTGTTGGTCCGAGACGCGTCAGATAAACTTGACACACTTCGTCAGGAGGAACATGTACTGTAAAGGCGGAATGCATATCCGACCATGTCACGAGAGTTGAAGCAAGCCCTGAACCGCAGGTGTCCGCTTGCTCCGGACCAATCGCAGTCTAATCCAGAATGAATAGGAGGCCAGAGATGCAAGTAAAGGAGAAAGGCAAGAGAGGCATAAGCAACATTGCCGCGCCACTTGTCGGGCCTGAGGAGAATATTCTAATAGACTTGGTGATCCTTGAATGTTTTGGCTGTGCCTCTATTTCCATCGGATCACCGGATTCGACGCGCTCATACGACGCGTCTCAAAGTGGAACGCGGAACCCTGAGCTCTCCTTGTGTCCGAGGGTGGCCGCGAAAGCGATGCATACACACGTACGGGATACAGTTTGTTTCAGCCTAACCCATCAGTTGGACGCGCTGGCAATGCTTGACCCCAGAACACCGCAATTCACAGCCGATTGGACCCTAGATGAAGCTTGGCTCGCGTCTGGTTGCTGTAATCTGCCACGAATCTCAAACGGTTGGCTTCGCTTCGGATCTCGTGACGCGACAACGCGGTCGACAGGGTTACCGACAGTGCTACCGACAGCGCGACCGAAGGCACGGCCGGCATCACGGCCGAGCGGAGCGACCAACAAACCTCGTCTTGCTTTCAAACAGGCCGTGTGCTCTGCATGCGAGAGTTCAAATCTCTCAGATGTCGGCCGGCGCGTTCCTCTTTTGGCTTGATGCACTGCCTTGATCCACAGTGCCAGTCCACAAGGACCCGGACAGTACCTACTGTACATACCAATTCATGGGCGACAGTGTCAAGTTACCGATGAATCCATCGAAGGGTCGGGTTATCACGGATCTACCGATTCATCCATGCTGTAAGACCTTGTCAAGGGCAGCAGAGAGATACGAGATGTGACTTATGACCGAGAAGGCCGGGAGCATAATACAGAGGAATGATGTGTGAGGGATACACAATGAAATGACGTGTGTATCATACATAAGATACGAGCTGATAAAGAAACCGTTGGGACGTAACGTGACCGGCATACAGGAGGTCACGTGACGTTCGGAGATGCGATGCTGGGAAGGAAAGAGCCGTCATATAGAGGGGGGATGCTGCACATGCGCATCTACAAGGGGCCCCGCGATAGAGGTGGGCAGCACGACGCGACGCTTGCTTCGGCTTGCACCACGGTTGTCACGATGAAGGTGGGCAAGTTGGTGCTCGGCGGAGACGATACCCGGCGACGATACCCGGCGACCGGTGTTGCGTACCTGCTCCGCGACTCTCACAAGCCATCAACGTGTCTCACAGCCCTTGACACCACATCATCATCATGGGCGACAACAAGAAGGCATTCACCCTCTTCGACCTGGACCTGTTCCGCGGCAGGCCGCAGCACGACCAGTTCTGCCGTCTGAACGAGCTCGGCACCGTCAGTACGCTGCAGCCCAGTGCGACCCCCCACATCTTCCCGGCCGGCGAGAAGTTCACCTTGCCCGAGACGTACACCGGCACCGACGGGGAGCAACACTCCACCTCCGAGCTGCTGGAGGGCACTGCCACCGGCGCCCTTTTCGTTTTGCACGACGGCAAGGTCGCGGCCGAGGAGTATTGGCTCACCTCGGGGCCCAGTGTGCCATGGCTCTCCATGTCCGTTGCGAAGAGCTTCACGTCGACGCTGGTCGGGATCGCCCATGCCGAAGGACACATCAAGTCCCTCGACGATCCGATTAGCAACTACGTCAAGGTCGATCCTGGGAGCGCATACGACGGCGTGCCCATTCGTGTGGTGCTGAGAATGTCGTCTGGCGCGAGGTGGAACGAAGACTACTCGGACCGCAAGAGTGACATTGCGCTGTTTGGGCGCGCGGCCAGCGGAGAGGACGGCGGGTGCCTCGACGACTTCATTGCGTCGATGGTGCGCGAGTCCGAGCCCGATACCGTGTGCCGGTACAACTCGGCCGAGACGCAGGTGCTCGGCGCGCTCGGTGGGCTTTGAGTGTATCCCGCTGACTCCAGTCAAGGGCGCCACTGGACGCAGCGTCACGGACTATATGCAGGAGAAGCTGTATGAGCCCCTCGGCATGCGGTACCCGGGTTACTGGCTGCTCGATTCCAACAATGTTGAGCACACATATGGTGGGCTCAACTTGGCCGCGCAGGACTTTGCCAAGATCGGCGAGCTGTTCCGCCTCGGAGGGGAGTGGAACGGACGCCAGATCGTGCCCAAGGAATGGGTGCAGGAGGCGACGACAGTTGACGGCCCGCTGCGTGAGGCGGGCCAGCCTATTGTCGGCGGACACAAGCTCCCACTCGGGTATGGGTACCAGTGGTGGGTGATTCCGGGAGACGAGGGCGAGTTCTCGGGTATCGGTGTATACAACCAATTCGTGTACGTCAACCCGGCGCGGGGGGTCACGATTGTCAAGAGTTCAGCCAACCCCCGGTACGGCCTCAGTGAACAGGAGGAGGACAACAGAGACATTGACAACGTCGCCTTCCTCCAATCGCTGGCGCGTCAGTTCCCTAAGAAGGCGTAGGGGTTGTTCGTGTTTGGCACGGAAGTCAAATTGCGTGGTTGTCTGACGTGTGTTCTGAAGCGAGATGGTTGAATAGTGAAAAGTACGGCAGATTGCCACAGAGGGAAGATGCGATGCTCGCCCACCGTGGGCACCAATTTGTCCGGGCCCGCTGCAGTTACTAAGTACATTTTGGGGTGGTGAATGTGGATGTACAAGACAAGTTGGTTGAAGCGGCTACTGTAAGCCCGAAGAGATGTCCACATGGATCAAGGACGCTGGTGGAACAGCGCTGCGGAAACACAGTGGCTCTGGAGGTCAGCAATTGTATGTACATACAAGAGGGTTCAAAGTCGTTGACGGTTCGCACAGACTTTATCATGCAAGTGCCATCGCCGTCGTAGAGGCCGCTGGACGTGGTGGTGTTACTGACGTCGGCATGAGGCTTCTGGTCCGAATGTTCGACGTTGCGCGACGAGCGATGATATAGAGGACAAAGATAGTTGAACGTGTGGGGAATAGGTGAATGTGGAGAGGGCGGATGTGACAATTGAGTTGGTAGCGGTGGAGGAAGGTCGGATGACTGGATGCATGGCGGTCTCGCCGGAATCGCAGTGTGAGTGGGCACCGGTGGTCTCCCAATTCCACGCTTCCTTGCGCCATCTGTTCGCTCACAATCGCCCGCTCTCAACCAACCCGCCATTGCGTACTCAGTCACATCTTCCCCATTTCCATTGCGAACCGCTGTGCACCAACCACCCGCGCGTATTCGCCAAAAGAATAGAACCGCCACCTATCCTCGAACAGGTCGCGGCTGCACTCGCGCTCGACGACCGCCTGCGCCCACTCGCGGAAACTGCCGCACTTCGCAGCAAGTTCTTGGCTGGTCACCGGACCGGGGTACGGCGCCATGGGTCCTGGGGGAGGGTTGACGACCGTGATGCGGAGATGTGGCCGTTCGCGCTGGAGATGCGTAATTTCCCAAAGGAGGAACCCTCCGCGCCGGTTCAGTCCTGAGACAATCACGACGATCTCAAAGTCCCGGAGCACAGCTGCGCGCGGTTCAATCTGGCGAAATAACGCAGCGTTGGCCGCATACTTGTCCGTGAGGTGGTAGACGACGCGGCGGACACGCGTCGTGAGCGCGACCTGCGGCTCCTCATGCACGGTCAGTGGGCCGGCTGGGCCGAATGGACGCCCCATTACGATCAGCGATTCCGTGTCAAGCGCAAGTGGGGTGTCGACGTTGGTGGGCGTACCGCAGACCCAGAGGCGGGCTGCGGTCGGCTTGATGCGCTCGGTGAGCAGGAGGAAGGGGTAGATGCTTTGCTGGCCGACAACGTCCAGTGCGTCTATGCGCGGTGGGATCCAGTCGCCTAGGAGGGAGGCGTCGCCGAGCGGCGAGGGGAGACTGTAGTGTCCCCCTGGGCGCGGGATCTGGGGCTGCGTACACAGCGCCCAGAAGGCTGGGTGCCGGGCGCCGGTGCGGACGGAAGACACTTCATACCATTCACATCGGAGTTGCTGGGCGAGAACCACGTCGACCCGCGCTCGGAAGTCTTTGGATGCTCTCCGTAGCTGGAGCAGAGTCTCGAAAGGAGCAACGCGCAAGATGGCCTCGATGACGGCTGGGTAAGAGCTGTAGTCGATCATTGAGCCGTCTTGTCAGTCGAGGGTAAGGTGGGAATGGTTCTATGTGTTCGAGATGTAAGTGATACTGACGGTGAATGCAGTTGTGCGCATGCAGGGATTGCCGATTCGCTGACGTCAAGGGCAAGTAGGTGGGCGGTTGATGTTCGGCAATCACCGTCACAGTGGTCGGCACTCGGTGTCGGACAGACTTGTCCTTGGAATTGGGCAGCTGGCCGTCTGAGAACATCGGCCCTGACTTGTGCAGTTTCGCTCTCCATCTTCCTCAATACGCGTTCGGCGGCCCTCCTCTTATGTGCCCTAACGCCAGGTCTCAGCTGACGGCACGTACCATCTCATCCTCGTCTCAAACTTTGGCTTCATGACTCCAAAGTCTTACCCACATCATTTCGGCTCACATCCTTGGCCTGTGAAAACGTCACTCAAACATGCTCAATGTGCCCGCATGGATCCCAAAAGAGAGAGCCAACTCGAGGAGCTGGCCAGCCTCGTGTGGGGCTCGAACCCACGACCGAATGATCAACCGGAATCCAAAGATCCGCATTAAGAGTCATTTAATCTACCGACTGATATAACGAGGCATTAGAATCTGCTGTCGGACATCTCCGTCCGCGCCATAAGACTAGAGAGGATGTTATGGATCGCAACTCAAACACTCCACTTTTGACAAGCTGCGGCATCGTGCTTGCACCTCTTCTGGACTGCTTAAGAACATATTGTACATGGACATGGAATGCAAGATCAACAAGACGTACTCTACCTCTCCAAATTTTCTCCCGGCTGCCCACCAGCCGCCGCCATGAGGCGCGCAAAGTCGAACTGGTCAGCGGGTGCGAAGCTCATGTTCTCGACACTGTATCCGCTGAGTAGGTCGCTGACCCACACAGGCGACGGTCCCGCGGAATGCCCGCTGGCGGAGCGCGCGATGCTCTCGCGCAGACTTGTCTCGGTCGCGGGGGCGACGTTGCGCGGATCGTCGCGCACGTCCATCTTGAACCGTCGCAGCAGGCCTTGGTCAGGTAAGCTGATGAACGTCCTCTTCGCGCGGGCTGGTGCGACAATGCCCGAACCTGTGGTCAGCTTGTGTCTCGCGCCTGGGAGGCTCACGTTTCTCAAGGAGGGTGGCGACGTAGCCTGCGCCTGCCCAGTAGGTTTCGATGCGGCTGATGGCGCGCAGCAGGGCCGTGAAGTTCTGCTTGGCCATGGAGACGAGGAAGAGGTCGCTGGCGTGCGAGGCGTGCGATGGGCAGTCCAGCGAGTCCGACTCGACCGGCATCGGTGGGCGCGTGCGCGCCTGCGCTTGCGCGGCGTGCATCTCGTGAATCAGGGCCATGGCGGCTATGTAGATGGGTTGCACGACCATCGGCGTGGCCGTGTACGAGCTGTGGCTGACGAGGTCGGCGAACACCATGCACTCGCCGATCTGGCGCGAGCTCGCAATCGCCAGCTTGACGTTGCGCGGCATGCTGCGGTTCAGCGGGCTCTCCTCGCCACTGGGCGACTTGAGGAGGTCGGGGTGGTAGACTAGAGCTAGCACGGCATTGGCCCACAGGTGCAAGGCGAGGAATGTACCGCCGTGGCCGCGTGCGTGCTGGTACTTGAAATTGTCTGCTGACCAACGCATCTGTTCTGGCAGACTCGCGTAGAACTTGACGAGGTGGGCCTGCAGCTCGGCGAGCTGCTGGGCCAGCGGTTCGTCCGTCGAGACGAGAGTGCGTGCGCGTCCGCGCCTCCCATTCAACACGTTGCTGATGCGCCCGCAGATAATCATCAGGCGTGTGAGGTAGACGAAGGGAACGGGCTGGATAGGCTCGGGTGGGAATTGCGGTGTGTTTCGGGCCGGGTCTGGGAAGAAATCACTGTTCTCAGGCAGCGGGATTTCGATAATATCCTCGCCTATGCTCGCTGGGCGGCCGGTCGCGAACGCGACCACGCGGTCAGTGATGAACAGCGTCCAAAAGAGCAGGCGCGTGCGCACCAAGTGCGCCTGGTCCTCGTACATCTCCGAGTTCTCGTGCACGCCGAGATCGATGGCCATGCGCATCGCCATGCCCGAGTACTGCCATAGCCCTGAGTCCGAGTTTTGCCCATAACTTACCCAGGCGAGCATGAGGAGGCCTGTCGCGACGTCGTATGCGGGCAAGTGAAGGAGGGGGATAACGAGTTCCTGTGCCTTGGCAACAAATGGGGCGCATGCTGCAACACCGTCCGCTTCACTTTCACCGCCGAAGCGGGAACCCAGGGCTAGGATGCAGTTCGCGAGGAATGCGCTCATCGTCCCGCTTGCATACCGCTCCTCCATGCGCAGCCGCGAAACGGAAGGGAAGTGCTGGCTCATGTGCTTGAGGAACTTCTCGAAGATTGGGTCAAACACGCGCTTATGCGGCAAACCGTTGGCGTCAAATAGATCTGAAGGCGCTGGTGGCGGTCGCATGTTGCGGTCGGAGGGTGTAGCGGTCGTCTCGGGCTCCGGTGCTCGCACGACGCCCCCGTCGCGTCGATGCAGCTTGAGACTGATGCGATTGATGCCTGGATTGAGCGCCGTCGTCCCGCTGAAGCGGTAGTAATAGAGCTCGACCTCGTCGTCCTCAAGGTCACCAGAGAGATAGGCTGTCCCATCGAGTGCCTGGAACAGGCGCGTGTCCGTGCCCGGACTGTTTTCATTTAAGAAGCCTTCCAGTGGGCCGAGTGAGGAGAGATCTGGTATATGCGCAGGCTGCAGCCCTGGGATCTGCTGGTCGAACTTGTCGAATGTGAAGCCCTCGGGAAGGAAGTTTGGCGGCCATATGAAGTTGGCCGACCCCGACCCCGCCCGGGCATTTGGCCTGTCGACCGCAGGCTGCGCAGCCCCGCTCGCCGAGGACGGTACCGCGGGGACCTGGGCCGGCGCCCCGCTCACCTTAGTGGGGCTGATTCCGTAGTGCGTCATGCCCACTCCCGGCGCAGACGACGTCGTGACTGCAGCCTCGGCGCGCCGCGCCTCCTCCATTTCCCTACGTGTGCGCTTACGTCGCCGTCCCGCTGGCCATTCGCACGTCGCGCCACTCTTTGTACAGGCTGTACATACTGGCTTGGTGCCGCTGCACCGAATACGCTTCGCGCGGCAGTAGAAGCACGCAAGCTGAACCCGTGGTGCGTTCTCTTCGCCCCTGTCTCTCGTCAGCCACATGTCTGTGCCCAGATCAGCGCGCCTGGGCAACACTCTCCCCGCATAGGGTCAGGTACGAGGCCCGCATCCACACCGCATGGCATGTAGGTGGTTCGTGTGGACCAATGTGACATGGATGTCTCGCGTATGATTAACACAGGCCACTCACCGTTGAGTGGATGCCCCGTCGAGCATCTCTGATGACGACCCTTCTTGGGCCTGCTGGTCCGGCATGCCGTCAGGGCGTGTCCCGGCTACTAGATTCCGTTGCAGGAGCGCTGAAAGAGGTCAAGTCACGAATGAGGTAGGCACAAGTGGATAAACGTTCGCCGGGATGGCCACTTGGTTGGATTGGACAGTGTGCTGACCGGAAGCGATGGTGTTGATACGGAGAGGGGCGATGAGAGGCGGGCTTGGAGCATATGACCCGTAAATTCAGTTGCCGACCCACATTCGAAAGAAGCCGGGATCCAATATACTTCCGCCATCCACTTGGCAACCAAGCAACGCCCGATAACGAGCCGCCCAGTCGGAAACCCGGACACCAATGTGCATTTCTGGTTGACACAGCCAAAGTTGCATCTGAACATAACCAAGGCCGCGCCAAGCCCTATAGGGAGACCTTCGGTCTTACGCGAGATACTGGTCCCAGAGTATGCGCTGGTCGTCAGTGCCGTCCCAGACAAAGTTGACGGTTCGGAGTTCATCGAAGCCCTCCTTCAGTGTTGGAGGCTCAAAGCTGCTCTTGTATGAGGCAAACGCAGACTCTGGTAGAATATCCCGCTTGGGTTCGTCCTTGGGCCCATAGAGAGCGCGGTACCGGTTGTTGTGACGAGCTAGATCGATGGGGCACGCAAAGTGGAAGACGCGGATTTGCACGTTGAGCTCCCGTGCCAAGTCAAGCCACAACTTGCGCGTCGCGACATCGCGGTTGGTGTTATCAACAACGACGCTGCGGTCGCCCAGCAGATGCTCGCGGGCCACCAGGGCACATTTCTCCTTGGTCTTGAGAGTGTCTTGGTTGACGTGCTCGTATGAGCCGGAGAAGTAACGCCGGTAGAACGAAGTCTTGCCCGACGCACTGTGTGTTAGAGTACGTGGAGGCATGACACTCGCGGTGGTCCGACGAAGATAGCTATCTCCTTCTTATCCTGCGTGATTGGCGTATTTGATGGCACGATGAGTGGCACTGTCTTAGCTGGGGGCTACAATACAGAACCTACAAGAGTCAAGACCTTCGATGTTTTGTGGCCGGAACGACGCTGGAGGGTTTGGGTAAGCTGGAGATCTGCCAAGAAAGTGCTCCTAAGCGTCAGTGCAGCTCAAGCAGGTCAACAGCCGACTCACTTCTGGGGTGACAAACTTCATCCCAGCATTCAGCGCCATGGTGTAGTCCGTGTTGCTGTGATCACCTTTCCTTCCGGCAGCATCTCCAACATAAACTGCGCTGGCCCAGTCTGTGGTTAGCGGTAGTGTCGGGCCTGCCGAATCGTAAAGGCTTACCGACTGTCCACCCCTTGTCCTCATACAGCTCTCGGAGGAGACTCATCATGCCTATCCTTGGTTTGCGGTACGCGTCCTTTTCTAGTGCAGCGAGCACTCGTAATGGGACGTCGGCCAGCTGATGAGTCAGCCTCTTCTCGCGCGGTGGAATGGAAGGAGGAAGGGTGGAGAGGGCTAACTGGGGTGGTGACAGGGCGACGGCAGTGGTCGTTCGTGCCAAAACACCTCGTCCCATGCTGAGCTCACCTTTGCGGCGATCAGCGGCAGCTTCCCCCGCCACTCTCTCCGGACCTTGGGACCCTTGAACGCCTGATTGCTTAAGACGACAACATGCTTTCCCTCCTTGTGGTCCTGCTTCAGGCGCTTTGGCACTGAGTCGTCCCACCACTTCCAGTCGTCGCTTCCCTTGGGGAAGGTCTTGCCAGAACGCGTGGTGATGAGGGTTCCGTCGAGATCGTATAGAACCACCTGAACAGGCTCGGATGACGGTTCTCCATTGAGTGGGTCGAGGTGGAAAAAGTGAACGAGGGAAGGGATTGAGTCGTCGAATGAGCCCGGGGTCAAGTTGCTGGTGAAGAACGAGTGGACTTTGTAATGAGCCCATGCATGCACTGATCTCCGACGCTCACCCTTCTTGTTTGGAGGTTCAGCCGTGGACTCTGCCAGCTTGCGTTTACTCATTCTGAGTGTTAACAGAGAGTGAGAGTGGGAGATGAGGGCGCGCAGACTGCAGACTTGAGAGACTGTATGTAAATGTGAAAGCTAAACAGATCAGACAAAGGTCTTATCCGAGAGGGTGTGTCATGCCTCGTCATGTCAACAGGAAGTACCAGTATCTATATCCGCGACGAGGTTGCAAATAGCCAATCGAATGTCACCATGGTCACCGCATTTAAGGTGGGAAGCGGAAGTAAACGCCACGTTGTGGTATTAACCTATCGCGATATCGGTTGGGAATCGAATGCAAATACAATGGGAGATTCGAGTCATGGAACCGACCAAGGTCGGGCCAGACAAGCGGAAACCAGAACAAGAGGTTGACACCACAACTTGCCATTCCTCCTTCTGCATCAACCATCATGCCCACCATCGCAAACGGGACAGCAACGGATTACTCTCCAGAGACCTTCAAGGTTCTCTTGAAAAAGCTTGTCCAAAGCCCTACAGAGTTCACCGCTGAAGACTGTGGCCAGGCGTTCGAGCATCTTGCCCGTGACCGCGCCGCGCCGTCGCAGGCCGGCGCCTTCCTCACGGCCCTGACGCTTTCCGGCCTTGACTCCAGTGCGTCTGTCGTCGCGGCCTGCGCCGACGTCATGCGCCGGCACGCCGTCCCAGTCAACAACGTCAAGGCAGAGCCAGAGAAGCCGCTCGCGGGCCATGGTATGTGGGACTACGGACACTCGGACCCCGAAGGTGACGGTTACACCGGCCTTGTCGACATTGTCGGCACAGGCGGTGACGGCTGGGACACGTACAACGTCTCCACGACGGCGGCCGTGGTTGTGGCAGGTACTGGCTTGCGTGTTGCCAAGGTGAGTAAAAGCGGGCGTCGTCCTCCGCTCTGCGCCGAGGATTCTCATCACGACCAACGGCGGCCTAAAGATCTCAACATTCTGCGGAATTGCTGTATTGGGAGCTGGCGCATGCGTGCGGCGGCCCAGTGCATCTCTGTGACCCCTGCTCACACCCCGTTCCTCCGCTGACATTGCAGCACGGCTCACGTGCGGCCACCTCGACCTCGGGGTCGGCTGATCTTCTGATCGCACTTGATTGCAGGCTCTCGTTCCCTGTGGAGGCTCTCAAAGACTTCCTTCCAGCCTCACCGTTCCTCTTCCTCTTTGCGCCCCACTACCACCCCTCGCTCGCGCACATCGCCCCGATCCGTCGCCAGCTCAACTTCCGGACCGTGTTCAACGTGCTCGGCCCTCTGATAAACCCCGCGCGGCCCCAGCGTATGGTCCTTGGTGTTGCCAAGTACGAGCTCGGCGACACTTTCGCTGAGGTGCTCCGCCTTCTGGGCGTTGAGCGGGCGCTTGTGGTGTGCGGCAAGGAGGGGTTGGACGAGGTCTCGATTGCTGGCCCCACCTGGGTGAGTGGTTCTCAGCTGTCTGCGTTCTGGCCCCTCGCTCAAGTGCGCTAACATTCAGACTTGGCGCCTCGAGGACGGCAAGATCCACCGCGGCGAGATCGAGCCCGTCAAGGATTTTGGCCTCCCGTGCCACCCCCTGTCCGCCGTCAAGGGCAGCACGCCAGAGGATAACGCGTTGACGTTCAACGCGATCATGGACGGCGCGCCGCCTCCTCCGCACCTCGCTAACCCTACTGGGCCCGACGCACCTTCGATGGAGGCAATCACGGACTACATCCTGATCAACGCGGCGGTGCTTCTACACATCTCGGGACGTGCCAAGACGTGGCGTGAAGGTGTTGATCTCGCACGTGAGAGCATAGAAAGCCGTGGGGCTCGCGCGGCGTTTGACGGCTTCCGCAACGCGAGCAAGCGTGCAATGGGCGAGGTGGAGCTCGACATGCCGGTGCTCGAGGACGACGGTGGTGTTGCTGCGCGCAACGGTTTCGTCAAGGCATGGCTTCACCGCCGCAGGAGTGGGCACTCGACACCCGTGGAGGGCGACAGCCCAGACATTCACGCGCTGCGCGCGTCGCTGCCCAAGCTCGAGGAGGCGGCCCACGCCGAGTAGTTATTGTTGAGCGCGCTGGACGGCCAGCCCTCTTGGAACGGTCGCTCTGTCACAACAACTGTAAAGCAGATTGTGTTTGGATGCATGCTGTCATGAGGCGACTGTGATCACACGGTGTTGCAGCCGACAATCGCCGCACAGCCTCGTGAGAGGTAAGGTATGTGACAATGTGCGGAATTTCCGGCGCAGCCCACACTGTGCATGTCCATCCTTGACGAAGCCACTTGCGACATGTCTGCCGTCTTGTGACGTGCTGCGGTTGATGCGGCCACATGTCTAGCGCCGGACCCGTACGCGGACGCGGACGCGCTTTACGCACCAACTTATTTGGCGCCTAGAAGAGCTCTTGAACTCGCCCATCTCCGTGTCTCCTACCCCTCAATCCCAAACACGCCCGTGCACTCACGCTTGCACTGTTCACTCTACACTCTCGCCCGCAGCCCTCCCACATCCCCCCATGCGCCTGGCTCTGAGGATCATCCATTGTCCCAACAGCTACAAATAACGACCGCAAACACGGTACACACGGAGATACCAAGCAGGCATCGCGCACGCGACGATCAACGACGATTACGGAGTCTGCGCGCACATATTGTGGCCTTGTCGACTGAGGCGGTCTCTCACCCCGCGCCTGCCCTCTTGCCTCGACGCACCGGCTGCGACGCACCTCGTCTCAACCACCACACACCTACTCTCACCAGCCCACAATGCAGGTGCTCTCCCGGCACCGCCGCATGCTCTCAAGCCCCGCTGCACTGTCGCCGCCTGAGCCCATCCTGCCAGAGGAGACGAACCGGATCCTCATTGCCGTGCGGAGCCAGTACAAGCTCCGTCTGCGGCGGGACGACCATCTCTTCGAAGCAGTGTCGCGGGTACTGAACGGCGAGCTGGTGCGCCTGCGAGGTGAGTAAGCCGGACGGACCGGGTGGAGCAAGTGAGCGCAGCAGAAGCAGAAGCAGCCGGTCCGGTCCCACGGATTCTCAGAGTCTCGGATTCTCGGCTTCAACCGACGCGAACGGGAAGATGCTGACCGAAGCGATCCGGCGCGGCGATAACGCGATCTCCGTGTGGGATGACAAGATTGTTATCACTACGTCTGGGCGTATGAACGTCGACTTTATGCTCTGGGCGGTCGGCGAGACGGAGGCGATGTGCCGCGAGGGATGGAGAGTGACAGGCGTTGCGCGCGATCCGAGCAATGGGAGTTTGTTGTGATCCGAGTGCCACATGTTGTGAGAGGTGTCATCAGCTGAGTATGCATGTTCCATACCGCATTTGCCATCCTCTGCTCGCTTAGTGCCACACAGCTGCCGCGACATGAGCCACACGAACCAGGCCTCGAATCGATCCGATCAAACAACATTACCCTGCCAAGGCGGCCAAGATGGGCAACTCGAACGACGCCTCAGTCGCTCGGCTCTCAAGCAGCCGCGTCAGATCTGCTCGTCTCCTGGTGGTCTCCCGCTTCTGCTTGTACCACGCGGTACGGCATGCAGCATGTGGCCACAAGCTCAACATGCTGACCTGGGCGTCATAACTGGGCGTGAGCGAATTGGAGTGTGCCACGGGCGCCCCGCAAACAAAGAGGCTGCCCCATGTCAGCTGATGCCATCCCACCACCGCCCATCCCACCGCCCGCCCACCTGATGATGCGTCCAACATCGGTCATGCCATCCGAGATCCGTGAGAGGCGCTAACCACCGTGCTTCGCTTCCCAGTCGCCACCAGCCAGCCCAAGCTCCTGATTGGTACCCGCGTCCTGCTGGTCCCAAGATCTGCAGATATCAAGGGCGTAGCGTAGCAGCTAGCGGCTGTGTTTGTAACGCCCTAACACACTCTACCCCAACACACTCTCACACACGCTCACCATGTCCGAACACACCCACGACAAGATTCACTGGGTCTTCATCCCTGTCGAGACTGAGATCACCGATGGCCCACAATGGAAGTCGCTCTGTCTCACCATTTGCACCAAGCTCTGGCACTTGGGCTGTGAGTGCAACTTGATGAGGCTCCGTGTTGCTGACGCCAGATGCGCCCAAAGGTGAGATCACAGTCACGCACGGAAACAACGAGGTTGTCATCCCCACGCAACACCGCCTGAACGACGATGTCGTCGACTACTGTGTCCGCCGCACGACCGAGTTTTACGACCCCCACAAGGTCGGGCCCGCCCGCCGCGAGGAGAGCGATTTCTCGTCGCCGCGTGCGTCCAACATTGCTCTTGCGAATAGTACCTCGCCTGTAGTTCCCATCCTCACCTCGAGCGGAAACACGCGCCCAGCCCCCGCGTCCACGGCAAAGTCCGAGAACGGCAAGCACTTGCACGACAAGCTGTACTGGACCATCATTCCGGTCGACAGCGCCGACTGCAAGGCCCACAGACTGCAAGACGGGCCCCAGTTTGAGTCGCTTGCCCTGGCCATCTCCATCCGCCTGTGGCACCACAACTGTGAGTGTCCGTCGAGAGCTGTAGCTGATGCCAGACGCGCCGAACGGCGAGGTGGTCGTGTCGCACGCCAACAACGATATTGTCATTCCTACCTTCCACCCCGTGCCCAAGGACGACATTGATTACTTTGTTCACCGTGCAGGGCAGTTCTACGACCCGCACAAGGCCGGGCCGGCACGCGTCGAGATGGTCGACTTTAGCCACGAGGACAACCAGCAGGGGTCCGCCTAATAAGGAATAGGAACAATGATACCACTATAAGCAGGGTCCAGGTAATGCGATGCAATGCAGAGCGGAATATTGTGCAAGGAATGCAATCTCGCGACCGTTCTGCTTGAGGGGACAAAGAGGAAACTGAGCGCTTATGTCGTAGGAGTCGCTGGCTTGCTTATTGTCGAAGCGGAAAAACTCGGAACCGGGCACCCTCGATTCTTTGCCTTGTTTCTTTATCCAACTAGCCATCAGAATCAGAAGAGTTATGCGTGACGAAGCTGAGTGTGGGGCCCGAATCATGTGATGGAGAGTTGAGGTTCAGGCATGCCAAGGTCCATCGCACATGTCCGCACACTCGCGCCTCGGCCTATCTGTCTCCGAGTTGCCCCGCCGCGCCCATCGGCTGACACAGGAAGCGTCAGGAGGCAGCACCGGCTGGGGGCTGACGCATGAAAGGAGTCGAACGAGAAAGTGGCGCTCCGAGGTGAAGGGCTAAGAACAAAAGCCGATTACTTACCCCTTTCACGTGCCGACATCCGCGGCGACTCGAGCACGAGCCCGAACCTGCCCACAAAGTGTTATATACCCTCCGGCGCTCGCGCCCCCCAGTACGAAGCATCAAAGCATCATTACAGCACATTCAATTCACACATACATCATGTCCACGGTTCGCATCCCGGTCGACACGAACGGCGGGCTCCCGCTCAGGCCCAACCCGACGTTCCGCGACCTCGCAGACTACATCCACAAACGGCTCGTGGCTGAGCGTAGTGAGTATAACTTGGACTCGAGTGGCACATGATGGCGGAAGCGTGAGGGAATGTCACCATCTCATGAACCCATTTAATTGTTGTCATCCCGTAGCCATAGCAGCCCCGGCTGACCATTCGCCCTCCATCACCAACATCAGCTGACCCCAGTCATCTCGCGCTGGGACCAGGCGGTCCACCACTCCGGCACGTCGATCGTCATCCACTCACCCTCGCGGCTTCCACCACACCTCGTCGAGTGGGCTACGGGCGCTGCGCGAGAGTTCTACGCGCCGCTCCCCGTCGGCAAGGCTGTGCAGGAGGACGCGGGGAGTATTGGCAGAGCCATGGCGGTCGCCACTGGGGTTGTCGTCGCGCCTGTCGCTCCCGTCACCTCTGCCGTGCCGGGCGCCAAGACCGACATCGCTGCTGCATAAACATTTCTACCGCATCATTTCGGCACTGCATTGCATCCCAGTAGCCGCCACAAGCACAAGCACTCCTCCACACAACAGCACACATGTATATATACTAGTAGTGTAGAGGCCATTGTATGATACAAGTGTACCATGATTTCAAAACCCTACAGAGGCCGTCTCCTCGACTCAAGCAGTCGTGCGAAGGGTATTACATGGGTACATTCTTGAATGCTATTCAATGCTGATCTACGGTGCTCTACAGTACAATGATCTAGCCGCGGTCGCGATCGCGGTCACGATCACGATCACGCCGGTCCTCGTAGCGGTCGCGGTCGTCGCGGCGAGACCGCTCACGATCACGATCACGATCGCGGTCGCGATCACGGTCTCGACGGTCGTCCCTGTCTCTATCACGCTCGCGCTCACGGGCTTTGCGCCGTGCACGCTCCTCCTCCGTCTCGTACCGCCTGCCATCGCGATCACGGTCGCGCGTATCGCGCTCGTCCGTGCGCCGGCGATCCCTGTCATCGCGGTTTTCTCTGCGGCGATCCCGGTCATCATAGCGGCGTTTACCCTCGCGCGCATCGTCGTCGTCTCTTCGTCGCTTCTCACCAGGGCTGGCGCCACGGGACGAGCTGGCTTCCCTCGAGTCGCCTCTGACAATGCTGGCCTCGCGGCTGGGCCCGTTCGAACGCACCAGTAGCGCCGCTGCATTGAACCCGCGCCCACCACGAGTGGCGCGCTCCTCCCGTCGCTTTTTTGGGTCTTTGCGGCTCGGTGGCAGCTCGGACGACAGGGCGGTAGCGCCGATACCTAGTAATGCAGGCCGTGGCTTGGACACGTGCATCGGCGTGTCATTTTTCGGGTCGTATCCCATCCCGCGGAGCATAGCCGCACCGAACGCCTCAACTGGAACAGAGTC
Source organism: Cutaneotrichosporon spelunceum (assembly GCA_030805415.1). Taxonomy (NCBI): domain Eukaryota; kingdom Fungi; phylum Basidiomycota; class Tremellomycetes; order Trichosporonales; family Trichosporonaceae; genus Cutaneotrichosporon; species Cutaneotrichosporon spelunceum. The sequence goes on from BTCM01000011.1 coordinate 293,812, forward strand.
GTAGTCGTCCAGTGTGCTTTCCTCGGGGAGAGCGTTGAGGTCACGCTCGAGCGCCTGGTCCTCAGACATGATATTGCGGTCCGCTGCACTCTCGATCACCAGCTCGTCCCCGTGTCGCTGCGCGTCCGAGACACGATCATCGCCGGCGAGCACAGCCGCGAGTGCCTCTTCGTCCAGCGTAAGGGGCTTCCGGTCCGCTTCCTCCTTGATTTCCTTCTTCACCTCCTCCTTCACCTCCGGCTTGGTCTCGGCGGCGGTGAGCTCAGCAGGTCCTGGCTTGCGGTCGTAGTCGGGGTCGATGTCGTCGGCACGCCGTAGTCCGCTCCTCTGCGGTCCATCGCCTGTCCGCTCGTGCGTGACCACCGGGCCCTGGTCTTGCTGCTCGGGACGGTAGCCTGGACGCCGTGCCTGCGTCGCAACAGCGCGCCAGTCACGATTTGGCAATGCTGCAATTACGAGCGGCTGTGGAGAGCGGCGGCCGAGTGCCCGCCCCTTATCCCAGCCCTCGACAGGCTCGTCCTCAGTCTCGACTCTGGACTTTGGGCGGCTACGCGAGGCGGAGACGAAGGCATCGCCCTCCTCGTCCGAGTCGTCAGCGAACATGCGCTGGCTCGGCGCACTCCACGTCGACTTCTTTGCGCCTGGCGGCTTGACGGCGAGAGACACGGGCCTGCTCATTCTGCCCGCGGTTTTGGTGTTGGACTAAGTGCTGCGTGTTTGGATTGCAGGTCTTGGTGGCAAAATGGGCAGTCAATGTTGTCGTTGCTTATACGGTACCCCCCTTAAACCCCACTCCGTGCGTCACCTCCCTGCTCCCTGCCAACCTGTCCAGTGGTCACCATTCGACACCATCGCCGACGGTCCATCGCACATCTCGGCACCATGGCAGCCGTCGAAGCAATCCCCCCGCCCTTCTTCAGTCCTTACCTCGACGACCAGCTTTCCAAGCTCGCTGCCAGGCAGATCCCCTGGGAGGTGAGCGGGCTGGTGTTTGCCCACTGACGCCAGGGTTATCAGCGTGCCAAGCTGCTGTCGCAAGAGGAATGTACCCTCATCCGTTCTCTTGACAAGCTCGTGAGTGCCTACGCTGAGCATGGTATAGAGCACCGACATGCGGTGCCATATGGCCAAAGTCGCTGGTCTCGCCAATGTTCGTGGACAAGCTGACCCCAGCCCCTCTCGCAACGCGGTCACAAGATCGCCAGCGAAGGCGCGCAGTATGCCAAACTCTACATCGACCTGCTGCGCAAGCTGCAGCGAGTCGACACGGTCCAGGCTGTCCTTGTGTCCATTTCAGTCATGCTGGCAGACATGAATGCGTACCACTACTTCCACGATCTGCGCAAGACCAACTCCCTCGACCCATACCAGCCCATCGTCAAGTGCCTGACGATGGACACGGATGAAGAGTTTGTCCACCTCGAGAGTCTGCGGATATTAGCCCTCCTCATTGCGTGAGCTCAGTCCCCCACTCTGTCAGCTGACGGCAGGACGGACCCGAACGACTTTCCCGAGGAGCTCCTTTCCACCTTGCTCTCCTCGCTCGCGTCATTCATCAACGGCTCACACGTCCAGTCTCGCGACATTGCCACACAGGTTCTTAACGCCATTCTAGGCAAGAAGCAGTTCCGTTCCGCCGTGTGGAAGCAGGGTGACTGCATCTCGGGGTGAGCTAGTATGCATTTGCGTGTGCTGACGGCAGGCTCGTCAAGTGGCTCAAGGACAACATTTTGCCGCAACAGCAGTACGGGGTCATCTCGTGCATCTGGCAGCTCTCATTCGAGCAGAACGCGGCTGAGGGACTGGACAAGAAGTATGACATTGTCACGTTGTTCACCGATATTGCCAAGTCGGCCGTCAAGGAGAAGGTCATCCGTGTGATCGTGGCCACGTTCTGCGTGAGTTCAGTTGTGTGTGGGGTCCCAGGACTTGGACCTGCCTCAGTCAGGCCGTCTTCTGGCTTCATCCTGAACATTTCCGACAATCGCCCTGGCCCCATGGCATAGAAACAAACTGACAGCAGAACCTACTCACTCTCGCGCCGTCGCAGAACCTTCCGTCAATGTTTGTCGTGCGTCTGCTCCCCTTTGTCGAAATCCTCGCCGAGCGCAAGTGGAGCGACGAGGACGTGGTCGAGGATCTCCAGTTCCTCAAGGAAGAGCTGAAGGAGCGCCTCGACGGCCTGACGACGTTTGACGAGTACGTGTCCGAGCTTGAGTCTGGCCATCTCGTGTGGTCGCCTGCACACGAAAGCGACGACTTCTGGCGCCTCGAGGTCGGACGTATCCAGACCGAGTCCAACGGCAAGCTGGTGCGCCGCCTCATCGAGCTGCTCAACACGTCCGAGGATCCCACGACGCTGTGTGTCGCGTGCAACGACGTGGCCAAGTTTGTCAAGTACGGCGGAGACAAGAGCAAGCAGCTCCTTGATGAGGGCAATGGCAAGACGCGTGTCATGCAGCTCATGACTAGCGACAACCCGGACATTCGGTACTACGCCCTCATTGCTGTGCAACAGATCATGAGCCAGCACTGGTTGAAGTAACTGGTTGAGTTGTGTTAGACAAGGATGTATAGGTAGTGCCCGGGAGGGGAGGAGGGCGCCGGGTCCCAGCGCTGTCGGTTTGAGTGTGGCAGGCGCCTTGGATGTGGTGGGGTGTTACATCCACGACATTGCAAGTGGTTGCAAGGCGTGGAATCGTGTGATGGTCTGTGGCCATGTCCAAGGTGCCGTGTCCCAGACCTGTGAGGATACTCGCTGAGAAGAATTTCGAGGTCCAAACGAGGCCAGCGCGCCAAAGGTCTGCAAATGCGGAGGCTTTGACTATGGGTAAAGTGTTTCCAACCAGCATCCGCAAAGCTACCGTCGATTCTCACCTTGACCACTTGTGAGTTGAAATAAACATTTGAATCCTCTATTGTTCACCTCGAACGAGGTGCCACTGAATGGATTCGGGCGGACAATACAATCACTACAGCTGGGCATTCACGACAGCAATCTCCATTGGCGCAGCAGGACCCTCGAGCAGTCCTAGTCCTAGCGGGCATGGGCTAGCTCGAGCCCGGCATTGAGATCATCGAGGTCAAGCCCGAGCCAGACCTCGCGGCATTCCCCAAACATTGCCTGCACTGCTTCAAGGCCTGGTACCTCCTTCTGCCGCGTATGCACATCACACACTTCATGTCCGTGGCGGAGAAGAGAGTGAGAGATCTGGAGCGCGTGTACGGGGGGCTGGCTGCTGAGAACGCTGCACTGCACACCCGGGTTCATGATTGTGGCCAGCAGGTCGCGGATAGAGACCAGAGGATCTGGCGGCTGGACGCAAGGTGTGATTCTCTCATCAAGATTATGGAGCATAATAGTAATGTGCACTCTGCCGACGGCTGATTTAGTGTTGTATTATCAGTTGTAGATGGTAGAGACACTGCGCAGCAACGTGACAACGACTTGAAGACGGAATACAACGATTCATGAAATACAAAGATGTAATGACAGTGGCGTGTGGCCGATCAAGTGCACACGATAGTGTCCGTTCCCACTGTGTCCTCCGTATTCACATCAGACAATCAGGCTGCGTCTCTCTTGTCGTCGTCCTCATACTTTGGTGGCGCCTTGCGACTGACCTTGCGCACGACAGTGGGCGGCGCGACGTGCACGGTGGTCATCGGCTTGATGAGTGGCATCGCCATGGGCATCATGACAGGTGGAGCGGGCAGGGGAACGTCGCGGAGGGTCTTTGCCAGATGGGCTGAGCGGCGGGTCAGGTTGCGCGTGCGGAGGGCGAGTATCGCCTGTGGTCAGAGGCAGGGCCAACGGACGGACAAAGGAGCGCGCGAAAGAGCACGAACAAGACATCCAAGGTATGAGGGAAACGCACAATGACAACGGCCTGAAGAGCACAGATGACGCCGAGCACAATGGCCGCGATCGAGCCGCCTTTGAGCTCTGAGCTCGTCGAGGTGGTTGGTGTGTTTGCTGCAGAGCTCGCGATATCCGACGCTGTTATTGTCACGGTGGAGAAGAGGTTGCCTATGGAGGTGGTTGATGGGCCGGCAGCGGAGGCGCTCGATACTGGGAATGAGACTAGGTTGGCAGGCTTGGAAACCGAGGAAGAGGGCTGAGTGGTGGTCGTGAGGATGGTGGGAGAGAAAGGTGGGGCAGATGAGAGTGAAATGGCCGCGTTGGGCGCCTGTGCGCGAACGACGGCAAGCGCGAGGAGGGCGACGAGGAACATGGTGGACTGGCCAAGGTGTTGAAGAGAGATGAGTCAAGTAGAAGGGTGGGAATGAAGAATGGGAGAATGTAACAAGGTGGGATGGGCAGGTCTGCAATGTGCGGCGATGCACGCTCCAAGCAAGCTCGTGTAAAGGAAGGTCAGTGCGTCAGCGAGTTGGGCTCCCCACAGCTCTGTGAGATGCGCAGGTGAGGCCGGGCGTCGTTGGCAGGATCAGTCACGGAAGAAGAGGAGCGATGGTAGCCGGTGTTAGCATGTTGCCACTGCGGCAGGCATGCGTGGGCGGGGCTGCGGCATGCGAAATCACGAGACGTTGGGCTGCGCGGGCATCTGTGCGCTCTGGGTCGCGGCGTCCCGGCTGGGCTGAGCGAGAGGGAGGTATGAGAACGGGAGAGACAGTCTAGCGTTGGAATGAGATGCATCGCCTCGAGGGACCCAGGCCGGACATTGGCTCCTATTCCGTCGTTCCCACGCCAGAGTACCGTCTGCCCAGCCCCCGGCCAGGTGGGCACGGTGAGCCCGGCTGTGCTTGCTACTCTCTACCTGATGGCCTATTGTGGATCAGTAGTCTCTGCTGGCAATGAGAATGATCCAGCTCCCTGCCCCACTCTTTCTGCCCAATGCTCTCATCCAGGCCCCGACCCGAGAGCGCGCGAGTGACTTTTATCGCAGTGCACAGCCCACAACATATGCGCAGCACCGCTATGCTTGTAGCCCTATGAACACTTAATCGTGCCTGTCCAGCTCCGGATGACGCGGCGGCGTCGGCGAGCATGTGACCATGGCGCCATGGAGCCCGACCTGACGGCATGAATTGAGACCGGCTGAAAGGTGGAACGAGCATGCCGATGAGTAGACGGTGCATGCCCAGGTTATCGCCTGTTCTGGTGTGGTTGTGGGGCGGATGAACTGGGCTTGTTCAGACTCACGCGCGCGCCAACCTCGCAAACGTAGCACCTCGTCCAAATGCCCAAACGCGTAACTCGATCGAGACACGAATACACAACCCTGCATAGTGGCCCTAGTCGCCTTGGTCCTCGTCCATCTCCTCGGCGCCTGCCCCTTCTTCCTCGCCGTCCGAATCCGAGTCCGAGTCCGAGTCCGAGTCCGAGTCCATCTCGTAGTTGAGCCCGCCGGCACCGTCCTCCTTGTTCGCCGCCCATTCCTTGGCAGCCTGGAAGATTGCAAACGCAGCCGGGTTCTCCTCCTTCTCGTCGTCGGGGAACACAATGTCCCAGTATTCGTCGTACTCGCCGCTCCCGTCTCCGCGTGGCCGCCAGCGCCGCCGTGTCTGCGGCTTGAGTTTGGCGACCTCTGCTCGGTCCTCGTCGCTCCCGTTCTCCTCCTCGAAACTCTCCCACGCCTCGAGGAGCAGCGCGCGGTCCTCCTTCTCCCCACGCGCCCGCAGGTCCTTGTACCCGCGTTCAAAGATTGCGCGCGCCCGGCTGTCGTCGCCCGGCACCTCGTCGAGCTCGTTGCCGTCCTCGTCCTCGCCGCCACCGAGCGCTCCTGCCTCCATGAGCGCATACGAGACAAACACCTTGTAATGGCCTGTACGCTCGAGCAAGCGCTCGTAGAGGTGGCGAGCGCGCTCGCGCTCACCCTCTTCAATCTCAAAGTCGATGTAGGCCTTCCACACAAGCTCGGGCATGTCGAGATCCTGCTGTACTGCCAGCTCGAAGATGGCCCGCACACGCTCCAGGTCCTCGAGGAGCGCCTCCATCTGCGTCCACTGGATCCAGGCAGACGAGAGCGACGCGTCGTACGACAGGAACTTTTCGTACAGCTTGCGCACGCGGTCAAACTCGCGCAGCCGCATCTCAAGCTCAATGTACCCCGCAAACAACTTGGGTTTTGGGCACATGCCGATCGAGGCGCCCAACACCTTGCGCGCCGCGTTGACGTCGACTCGTCGGATCTCAAAGTACGCGTACGCGAGCCACAACTTGGCAAACGTGAACGCCTTGTGAGGGACCAGTCGGATCGCGGCCTTGTAGACGTCGCGCGCGCGGTCGTAGTCGTTTGTGTCAATCTCCTCGAACGCGGCATACTGCAGCCACAAGTAGATGTATCGCCGCCAGTACCGCTTCTCGCTTGCTGGTGGGACGTTGGCGACAGCGCGCTCGTACACCTCGCGCACACGCGCTGGGTCGGCCTCTTCACCGTCCTCTTTTTCGGCACGATACGCGTCCTCTTCAAGCCTTGCAAGTGAGAACCATGCGTCATAGTTGGTCGGGTCGTACGCGAGCTCCTCCTCGTACTGGATTCGTCGTTTGCCGAGGACAGTGAGCTCAACACCAGAGCGGTCGCCGTGCTGCTTTTCAAACTTTGTGTAGCTCGAGTACACTGATGTCAGTTCCGAGAGGTTTCAGTAGCTTACAGTTGGCACTCTTGGACCGTGGCAACCGCGCGAGCGCAAACTTGTAGATGACCCGCGCGCGCTCAAACTCTTTCAACCTCGTCTCCATGCGCGCAAACGCGGCAAACACTTGCTGCGCCTTTTCAATCTGCTCCTCCTCGTCGCCAAAGAACTCGAGGGCGGTCTGAAACACCTCGCGCGCTTTATCCGGTTTGCCTCGCTCCTCCTCAAACTTGGCCCACAGGCACCAGTTCTTGGGCGTTGGCCGTGTACCGATCCAGCGCTCGTAGATGTCACTAGCCCGGTCGAGCTCATTGTACCGCTCCTCGAGCTTGATGTAGCTCTGCCACGCCTTGTCCTGCGGCTCCCACTGCAGCCAGCGCTCAAAGATCTGCCGCGCTCCCGCAATGTTGAGGAGCAGCTCCTCGAGGTACACGTACTTGTACCAGATCGAGTCGACCCGCGGTAAGAGTGTCACAGCGCGGTCAAAGAGGTTGCGTGCGTGATTGATGTTTCGTGCGCGCAGCTCCATGTCGCAGTACTTGGTCCAAAGCTCGGTGTGGCGCGGGTCGACGTCGAGCGCACGCTCGAACACGGAGCGCGACCGCTCAAACTCGTTCTGGCTCGCCTCCCATGTCGCATACTTGATCCACGCGCGAATGGCATCAGGAGAGTACCGGATACGTCCCTCGAACTCGTTGCGCTTGCGGCCCTGATACTCGTGCAGCTCCTCGAGATCTTGGATGCGCTGTTTGGGCGCCTGCACCGGTAATTCTTGGCGGTCATGAGCTTCGCGCAAGATCTGCTCCGCCGTGATTTGGACTGTGGCAGGCGCGCGGTTCTTGACTCTGGGCTCGCGATTGCGCGGATCGCGGTCGCGTCCCGACATGGCGGCTGGTGACTGTTGTTGTGGGTGTTGGCTGGCTGCTAGCTTGCGTCAGTTGAGGAACTCGCAGTTAGGTGGCAAGTCTGGATCACGTGGCGGAATTATCCGGCGATGGGATTTGTGGCATCTGTCAGCCGTCAGGTTGGCGGCCCGGCTACATTCCGTGGTTTGGTGCAGATAGCCAGCTTGGAGAGGCGCCGTTGAGACAGCCGGGACTATGGGTTCGGTGCATCTGAATGAATTGAGATAGATATAAAGTAGCATGTGGCTGTTGCGAAGAAGCCAGCGAGCACATGGACCCCATAGGATGATAAACAGGCGATATGGTCACCCGGGACTTGCTGGGTCGGCATCGATAATTGGCAAGAGGCAAGCTGGTGAAGGATTCACAAGTGTGAGCGCCCAGCGTGGAGGGGCAGAGCATCTACGCCATAGTACGAATGGCCTGGAACATGGACATGGACACGCTCGGAAATCGGTATGGTGCCATGATCAGTCGTCCGCTGGCGCCCGCTGCTCCGTTCCATGTTGGACGCCCAAACCGGCTTGGTTGGTACTGAAAGGATGGCGATGGCTGCTTCTGCATGCGAATAACCATGCAGATACAAAGACACCGACCCGGCCAGCTGGCCGGAGATAGCCTACAGCCACGCGGCGGTCCTTGGCTCTGGCCCGTGCCTTGAGATTAGGACGGGTTGTAATGTAACAAGACGCGGGATGGTGATTGAGATAATCGAATTCAACAGGGTTGACAAGGCAAGCCGGGATCGTACAGGGCCATGCTGCCAGACTGGGATCGGCTGAGAGTGGAACCCTTGTTTGGTTTCGTGCACAAGTTCCTGTTCACACTGTAAAGTTTGCACGACGCGACGCGACAGCGCGACAGACAGCGCGACAGACAGCGCGACCGTTTCTGACAAGTGTCTCAACGTTCGGCCTGAACCATGACATCCAGGGCCTACGAGGTATCGTTTCAGAAAATCGTTTTCGTGTAGACGATTAAAGCTTGACATGGACCGTCCTAGTCGGACGGGCGTGCTACCTACCCTGTAATAAATGCCGACCGGGGATGGAGAGGCTAATTGGTTGATTTGAGTAGACGAGCTCGAGACTGCCGCGGCAGCTCAAGGTTGGTGCCTGTGGTGCATTTCTGGGTGACCGAGTAGGTCGCGCCAAAAATCGCGACACGCCACGCATCGCCTCGGCCCGCCGTTAATCGCCCTCCCCTCCCCCCTCTCCTGTCTCCCAGACAAAGTCCTCGGCTCGTTCAGGCTTGCACCCTAACAATGCACCCTCGAACGCTCTTCCGCTGTTCATCCCCTTTGCCCCTTGCACCCTTCTCTCCCCCTTCCCTGCTCCAAACCGCCCAAGCTCCACCGGCATCCCTGCCGAGTCCCCCATCGCCATCCCCGCCATCCACGTCAGACCTCCAACCAAGATTCCAGCTCACCATTTCAACGCACCTCCCTCCTTCTTTCCGACTTGCAACAACTCGATTCTTCTTCATCCTCAACTAACCACGAACACTCTAATCCAGTCCTCCTCGCTACTCGGACCCCCCTCCCCTTTCCCCTCTCCAATCCATCCCTCTCCTCCAAAATGAAGATAAGTCCTCCCCGGGTGCCCGACCGCGACGGCGTGGCACCCCCATCTACATTCCGAGCCACGTTCTGACAGCTGTGCACGCTCTTATTCTTGTCGGTGGCTTCGGCACTCGTCTTAGGCCGCTCACCGTGAGTACGCTCGGCCCGCGATCTAGCGACGCACTGCGCACGAGCTGCACAGCAGCGCGCATCGTATCAGCTGCCTGCAGCGGTTACCTGTCACGACACGCTGCTAACCTACCAGCTTTCCTGGCCCAAGCCTCTCGTCGAGTTCTGCAATAAGGTAAGCGCGACTGCACCGCTCATTCTTGCCGAGGCCAATCCACTGACTCTAGGCCATGATGTATGTACACAGCACACGCCCGGGGCGCTAGGGATTCCTGCTTTGCGCTGTTTCGGCGCAAACTGGTGTTTGCGAGGAAGATTGTCTGCCCATTTCTCGCAACGCCTGGCTGCAAGCTCCTTCTCGCGCCCCACTACTCGTATGTTGCTGACCTCTAGCTTGCACCAGATCGAGGCCCTGGTCAAGGTTTGTTCACCCCCGACGGCCAGTGCTGACGTGTAGGCCGGTGTCAAGGACATTGTCCTCGCCGTCAACTACCGACCCGAGGTCATGGTCTCGGTCCTCAAGAAGACTGAGGAGGAGTACGGCATCACTATCAACTTCTCCGTTGAGACTGAGCCTTTGGGTACTGGTGCGTTATTCCTAAAGCGACAAGCACTCCAACACGTGTGTGTATATTGACACGTCAGCTGGGCCCCTTGCCCTCGCCCGCGACATTCTTGGCAAGGATGACTCGCCATTCTTCGTCCTCAACTCGGACGTCACCTGTACCTACCCCTTTGAGGCGTTCCGCGACTTCCACATGAAGCATGGCCACGAGGGCTCGATCATGGTCACCAAGGTCGCTGAACCCTCTGCGTACGGTGTCGTCGTCACCAAGCCCGGGTCGACCGTGATTGACCGCTTCGTTGAAAAGCCCGTCGAGTTTGTCGGCAACCGCATTAACGCCGGTATCTACATGTTCAACCCCTCTGTTCTTGACCGCATCGAGGTGAGCGATGAGATGGAGTAGCAGCTGACAGCAGCTCCGCCCCACCTCGATCGAGAAGGAGATCTTCCCCGCAATTGCTGCCGACCAGCAGCTCCACGCATACGACCTCCAGGGCTTCTGGATGGACGTCGGTCAGCCCAAGGACTACATTTCGGGTATGTAGCTACCGTCGCCTTTTAGCTCTGTGCTGACAACAGGCACCTGCCTCTACCTCTCACACCTGACGACACAGGGATCGCCAGAGCTCGCCTACCCTGCCCAGAACAAGTGGGTGTACGGTGGCAACGTTCTCGTCGACCCCGTGAGTAGATTGCCCCCGATATTTCTAACCAGTCCAGACTGCTGAAATTGATCCCACCGCCCTCGTTGGCCCCAACGTCGTTATCGGCCCCGGTGCGAAGATTGGCAAGGGTGTGCGCCTCCAGCGCTGCGTGATCATGTCCAACGCCGAGGTCCGCGACCACGCCTGGATTGCGTCGTCTATTATCGGCTGGAACTCGACCGTTGGTCGCTGGGTGAGTACTGAATTGCTTGGAGGGAAGAAGGCGATGCGTAGGCCCGTGAACAGGAGGCCACGCAGCTACTGCTCGGATCGCCAGTCTGTGGTTGCCATGGGCGGGCCGGTTAGGATCATGTCCTGTGGGCGCTGTGATTGCGGATGCGGAGCAATGGCGAGCTGGCTTGGCTTGCAATATTGCGACGATGGCAACGCCCATTCACCGGCGCCTTGTGTCGACTGTTTTCTGTGATGGCTGGGACGCGCCTACTTTTAATTTCCACGCGACCGTGCCTTGCACGACCCTGGCTGACTTTTAGTGCCGCGTTGAGAACATTACCGTCCTCGGTGATGACGTCTCGATCAAGGACGAGTTATATGTCAACGGTGCCTCGGTCCTGCCACACAAGAGCGTAAGTTTGGTTGAATCTACATGAGCTGATGACCTAGATCTCGACGAGCATTACCGAGCCTCGCATTGTCATGTAAAGCATCATAGATGAAGGCACCGCAACACCTCCCTCGCCGTAGCTGCGCTCCCCCTGGGTCTGCATTACCCTCACTCTCCTCATTTGTCTCACAGTCCTCCTCCCTTGACCAAGCTTGGGCCAGGATACAGTAATGCATCGGATATTAGACGCACCCTAGCTCATTTGGTCGATCTGGTGGGCCATGAGATGTTAGTGGAAGGAGAGGTTTGGGGGTTGAGGGAGGTGGCGTCGAGCTATATCAGGTCGGTTGGTCTTGCTTCCTTTTAACAGAGACTGCGACCTGGCTAACATGACATGATGGCTGCTAGGTCGGGTTTGTCGCCGCACAGTTTGGACAGCACGTGCGTGACTAGGTAAATATTGTACGTGGGTGGTATTATTATCCGAGATGCCGCAGAATAGCACAATAGAGGACATGTAGATTCCCATTCCGGATTAGAACAACAGGATGTTAATAGATTTGCCCGTCATTTATAGCGGCTGATCTGACCTAAACCATGTTAATCTGCTAATTACTTTGAGAGGAGGTTGTCAAGTTGGCCTGTTTGCTGTGAGGGTGTGTGTGATGCTATTGCTGTTTACTGTTTGGAAACGCTAAAGCGCTCCCAGACAACGGGACAAGGTAAAGTAAACATTCCAAAATTTTCCATGCCTTGCCTCTTGCGTTCCTCGGTGCCGCCTCCCGCAGCAGCGGAAAGCAAGTCATGGGCCTGGGAATGTTTGAAGATGTTTAAGAGACGGACGCGTCTGATGCGGATGACGGATGGCCCAGCTTGGGAGAACAGAGGGGTTGGGACGCTCAGAGGCCGCCGGAAGCAGAAAGCTCTCCTAATGCTTGTCCAGGGAATGGGCAAACCGGGACTAGAGCAATGCAGTAATGCGGGCTGGAGCGGGAGGGAGGGCGAGTTGTAATGGCTGAGAGGACGAGGATGAACCTGAGTTGACAAGGACATCCCGGTGCCTGTACCCGGCACGGTAATGTCCCTTTTGTTATTCCCCTTTGAGCTTGGCTGAGCGCACGGAGACTTGGGCCGCTCAAGGCGGGAGGGAGGGTCTAGGTGCCACGTTTCCGCACGGGTTGCGGTAGAGGCAAGATTGCGGCGGGATACCCAAGGAATCTGCCGGCCATACTCAACCAGGGACCCTGATATTTGGCAGTAGAGTAATTGGTGTGAAACGCTATGCCCAATAGCGGACTTGCTATTCCTGTATTAGACTGTGGGTGTCGATCAATATGGTGCTCAACCCTGGGTGCCGCCGTCTTGGCTCGTCGCTCGCTCTTGCTTGGTTGTTCGCTTCCTGATCTTGCAAAGGTCCCACCAGGGTGAGCCAAAGAGAATAGCGGTCGGCTTCCATCTCCGTCACCGCCTTCCTCTGGTCATCTTGCATTGTCACCGCCGGATCCACTCCCACTCCCACTCCCACTCTCCCCCCGGCTCTGCTTTGCTCATCTCTTCTTGTTACTCTTCTGTTCATCATTCTACAACAGCATACTCCAACACACCCGCCTTCTCCTTCCCCTTGCCCTTGAGCCCATCTTCCATACCACAGCCGGGTCCTCCCCTTGCTCGGTTTCACTTGCCAACTCTCTCGCAACGGCTGCAGGCCCAATTCCTCAACCTCTCGTCATCCCAACCTCCAACTCCCCCTGGCCACCCGCTCCGCCCCACCGGCCCGCCAAGCCCCCTGCACACCGCGTACTCAGACTCGTCCACCTTGCCTCTTGGCTGCAACCGCGCCGCTCATACACAACCTCACCTCACGAGGCGATTCATACTCCAACTTGACATCTCGAGGCTGGTACCCCTTTTCTCGACCACACGCTCGAGACAAAAAGGTGGTCCTAGTCTTGGTCTCTCACGAATCTCGATCCCTTTGTTGTCCTCATTCTTAGTCGCTTCCAACCATCCTCCTCGCTCGGCGACCTAGGTCGTTTTCAGCTCGACGCGCCCGATTCCCAAGCCGATCATTCCCGCCCCCACGCAGCTGGCTTCCATTCTGTCTGCACATTGCACTCTTCTATCCGAGCCCCTGGAGGCAAGCCTCTGCACTTGAACCTCTTGGTCGACTGCACAGCCCCGCGTCGCTCTGTGGAAACACTCTACGTCAGCAACCGCATTCAACTAGTCGCCGGAACAGGCACCCAAACAGCTCCCCCCCTCTTTCCCACACCCAACCTTGTCCGTGGGTGCAGTTGACGACGACCTCGTGCCGGACGATAACCCAAGCCTGCATTCAAACAGCCAATAGCCAATTTCTCAAAGGCCGCAGCACCCTTGTCGCTGCCTGCCACTCTCGCGTTGTTGTTGAATTGTCAAAGGTGAGTGGTGAATTGGATTCTTCGGTTCTGGCGAGCCAGGGCTGGACAATGGAGGAATGACCCTCCGGGATGCCGTCGACGTCGGTGGCGTCAACTGCCCACTGCTCCCTGCTCGCGTCCGAGTCGCTTCCACCGGCATGCCGCACGCCACCCGGGCCGTTTCCCAGCTCGCACCACCCCACCATCGCCATGTCATCCTCACTGCCGCCGACGAGTACAGGATTTATCATGTCGCCTTACTAACGCCAGTTGAGACCTCACCACCATGGCCCCGAACCCGCTCGCCGAGGCCGGGCCTACACCCGCGCCCACGCCGCCAACGAGAGTCGCCAGGGACACGATCGTTACCGTCCTCAGCACCATGTCCGCAATGGACACTTCCACAGGTGCGGCCCAGCCCGCGAAGGTCAACGTCGGACCCATCATTGGCGGCCTCGTCGGCGGTATCGTGGCCGGCCTTGCCGCCATTGCCTTTGTTTGGTGGTACGTCCGGCATCGGAAGAAGAACCGCGAAGCCGCTCGCCGCGCATACATCCGTCGCAAGCACAAGCAGATGGCGGCACACGCAAAGGCGCGCAGCCAGTACTCTGCCTCATCGTCAATCTACAGCGGGACACTCCTCAAGACGCCCTCGCCGACCGAGAAGAACTTTGACCCCTCTGTGCCCTTCCCTCCACCGCGGCGCACATATATGAGGGCCAAGGAGTACGACCCGTACAGCAGCGACCGTGGTTACGGGTACGAGCCACAAATGATCGTTCCGCTCGGCGGACAGTACGACCTGCAGGCCGGCTACGACGAGCGGCTCATCATGGGAACCGGAACAGAGGTCATGGTCGAGCACCCCGACATTGACCACTACAACCAGTACTATGTGCAGGACGGCCATCGGCGCTCGACGTCGTCACAGCGCCATGCGTCCACGACGCAGCAGCAGCGCATTTCGCAGACCAACCCGGCACCCGTGACGCGGACAAAGTCGACAAAATCTATCAAGCGCAAGTCGGTTCCTTGTCTTCAACCCTCGCGCAGCTCATCCGACTCGCCATCCTCCCCAGGCTCGTCCCCGCCCATGTCTCCTCCCGCGGAGGCCGAGGAGTGGATGCAGCGTTCGCAGCGTGGTGTCCTTCGCGCCGCAGCCGCCAACCAGGCGGCTGCGAATGCTTCTAGTCCGGTCTCGAGTCGGCATCGTCCCTCGCGCTCCTCGCCCCTGGCCGCCGCCTCCGCTGGTCTCCAGTCAGCCATGAAATTTCCCGCACCAGCGTTAGGACACTCCCCGCCCATCTCGGACGACTCGGGATTGAGCCACGCGTACGCCGCAGCCGCACAGGGCGCATGGGGCATCGCTCCCACCGAGGGCGGCATGGACTTTTCGCGTGGCAGCTATTACGGCGCTGACTCGGAGCCTGCAGTACAGGCGACAGTTGCTGGCGGCCTCAGTGTCGCGGAGGCGCGCCATCTCTCGCCTCCCCCTGATGCGTTCACCGAGTATGGCCAGTACATTGGTGGCATAGAGGCTGGGTTGGGTGCCGACGACGTTGTTGGCCGTGAACCCAAGAATGCTGGCTGGATCTAGATGGACTTTGAACTGGACTTTTCGGATCGGACATTTCACAATTTGTATCATTTGTATCTCATCGCATCCATAGAATGCATCCTGGTGTTGCCTGTTACGAGCTGAGCGCGAGTGGTAGCGAGGTGGGGGTAGCCAGCAGAGTGCGAATGACTGAGAGATGTGGGGCTGGCTGAGCGCGCCCAAACACGGCCTCAAACACCGGGACAGGAAGCGCTGTACATTGCATTGCATTACGTTGCATTACATTGCATTGCGTTGCATTAAATGGTATGCAGCAGTGACATGACATTGCATTCCAGAGGTCTATGAACATGACATGACATGCCGTCCGTCCACGCCATGCCGTCCACGCCATGCCGTCCACGCCATCCCGTCCACGCGTTCCTTTGACGACATGCGGGACGCGGCAGCCAGTGTCGCACTCTCCAGTGATCGGGCATCTGCTTTGTGATCTGCCTTGGCCTGGTTCTGGCTCTGCTCTGACTCTGATTCTGGCGTGCTGGGGCTGTGCTCCGACTCTCTGGCGTGCTGGGGCTCTGCTCGCACTCTCTGTGCTCGGACTCTGTGCGGGCCATGACATGGTGCCTCGCAGCGCAGCCCGTCCCGGATCCCGGGTGCCGGGATTAGTTTGACTGGACTAGATTGGACGTTGACTGCCAGGACTCGGGCTCTTGTATGACGGCTCCTCCATTCCCACTGTGCTTGGCCTGTGCTTGCAAGCCAATGCTTCAGTGCTGTCACTAATCGAAATCCGTCCACAACGCACGTGTCAGTCCCATGCAACAATGCTACATCTGTCGATACATCGATGCCACGCCACGTATACCACGTTCCCATAAACAAACCCTAGTCGGCACCAAGATGCTGAAGCACAACGCGGCGCTTCTTCTTGGGGCCACCTGCGTCATCAGCTCCCCGCTTGCCGCCATCGTCGGCTTCCGAGTTGGCCGCCGAGGGGCGGCGCACAGCAGCAACCATCTCGTCCTCGCTTGGTGTTGGGAGCGGCTGGTCCACACTGCTTGCGGATGACGGCGCGCGCTGCCGTGAGAACAGGGGCGGCGGGACGGCTGCACTCGAGGCCACTGACGACTCGCGCTCGCTCCGCGGTGGCGCGGGGCTCGCACGCGTCGTTGACACAGAGGGAGAGTGAGGACCAGGCGTCGGGGCGGCAGAGGTGCTTCCGCCGTGCGTCTGCGCAATCGCTGCCAGTTGGCGATGGTGCTGTTGTGTCGGGTGGACCGTGCCCAGCTCTCCGAGGTCAAAGACCACGATGGAGCAGTAGCCATCCGCGCTCGAGAGCATCAATGCTTGCCCGTCTGGAGACCTGGGTTTCAGCTCCACAATCATCAATATCTCACCAGGCAATGTCAGTGAAACCCGCGTAGTGGAGGCCGCGGAAGATGGCAACCGGGCCCGCCTGCTGGGTGTCGTACAGTAGCACTGCATCCTGGCACGCCACGGCGTACAGCAGACGGTAGGGAAGCGCAAAGATACTTCCCAACGGCCTCTCCTTGCCCCTGTCCTCACCGTCCTTATTGGGAGGAGGAGGTGGCGGCATTGATGATAACGAAACATGGACTGGCGATGGGTTGGAGGCGTCGAGAGTAATTTGCTTTGGCTCATTCGGGGTCGAGGCGGTGCCCGTCGTCCGCAAGTCGTAGAAGATGGGCGAGAACCGGATACACACGGCTGGCGTCTTGTGGCCAGGGAGGTGGGCTATGGGATTGCGAGCGAGATTCGCACGCGAGTAGATGTATACGGTCGGCTTGCCAGTGTCCATCGCTCTAGGCCGATGAGCCGAGACGCTGTCGGGTCCTGAGCCGTCGTGCGACAAACTGCGAGCAATGAGCAGGGGAGATCCCTTGAATATCTGGTCCTCGATCAAGCCTGCCGGTGTGAGAAGCAAGCTGCCGTCAGGCGAGAAGGACAGCCGGCGGAAGAAGCGCGTCACACCCTCATCGCCGTAGAGGCGCTGGCTTATCGACTGGATGGCCGGAGCGACCGCACGCATTGCAGGCAATGGAGGGATCGGCGACGGGGAGCGGCCGCGACCGAGAGCCGAGACACTAAGCGCTGGCGACGCTGGCGCCTGGGAGGAGAACGAGGAGCGACGCGAGCTTGTGCCCTTGTGTCCGGAGCCAGGTGGGGGAGGGTTCATGGCACTCGTGTTGGGTGTCGACGGAACAGAGACCGAGCTGGGGGTTGGCGGAGGCTGGGGTTGGCTTCCTCCAGCAGGTAGAGCAGAAGGCTGCTCGGTCATTTCAGACGCAGTGGTTACGACAGATCCCGCTTCAGACGTCGCCGACCCTCGCCGTCCTAATGCTGGACGCGACACTCCTGGAATCGAGGGTGTCCTCGAATGGCGGATCTCCATGCGCGAAGGCCGAGAGACTGGGTGCACATCGGCCACACCATTACGGAACGAAAAGGTATTGACATGGACCGCACTGCTATCAGTTTCAGAGATCTCTCCTTGCTTACCGGTCACTGCTCTGGGTTGCAATATACTCATTGAGCGGGTCCCAGTTCACACCCTGGACAATGTGTGCGTGCTCGCGAAGGGCAAACACACATTCACCTGGTTGTCAGCTTCTGGCTCCACGCCATGACCTACCTGTCGAGGCCTTCCAGATGGTAGCTGTGTTGTCCGTCGAGCCCGCAATGAAGAAGTCGCCATCGGGTGACCACGCCAGGTCCATGACGTGCTTGTTGGTGACCTGGAGCATCTTTTGTGGGCGCCAATGCTCCTTGTCTGGTGTCTCCTCCGGCGTCTCACCAAACGTAGTAGTTGGCCGATCAGACGGTACCCAGAGGATGACGTTTCCATCGTCACTGGCGGAAGCGAGTGTCTGGCCGTTGGGCGAGAAGCGCACTACGTTGACTGCTGCCGTGTGTTTGGATAGCGTGGCGAGATACTCAACACGCGGGGGATGGGGCGCAACTTCTTGTCCAGTGAGGGCGGCGTGCGTAGCCGCGTTGACCGTCGGGATATTGGGATGGATCATCCAGAGCTACACATCAGCGACACGTTGGGTGCTGGTACTCACTCGGACCTTGAAGTCGCCCCCGCATGTTGCGAAGCGGTACGCCCTGGCAGGTGCAGCGGTTGGTGGCTTCTCCGCCCGCTCCTCTTCCTCTATGGTAGCCGGAAGCAGGCGCTTCAGCTGGCTAACCGGTAGTGGCTGGAAGTCGCACGAGTAGATGGCCTGAGTCTCGTGCCAGCTGACGTTAGCGGGAGCGGTCTGGTACGTGACTCCACGCAGTGCAGGGATGGGGGAGGGGTGGGGATGGAAAGAGAGAGGAGGAACATGGGAAATGAAAGTACGCACGCGATCTCGACGACCTTTGGCCTCATCTTGGGCCAGTGGTGGGAGCAAGGTGATGGGGTGTGAGGTTTGTCCGGCGTGAAGCTGGTTAACGCGACGGGTTCAGGCTGCACCACCGGAGATGGGAATGGGTTTCAAAGTTGCCAAGGAGAGAGAGGGAGAGGAGGGGGGAGCTGCTGAGCTCGAGTAGTGCGGATCCGAATGGAGGTAGGCCGCTTGACGAAGGGTCTCAAGATTCGCCCTCGAGGTCGCCGGAAAATGGGTATGAGCGGCTACGTAACCGGCGCTGGCAGGGTTGGGATGACACTGGGGCCACGTTGAGCGCCGTGCTCGGTCGTAATGGATGACAGTGTACAGATGGTGAAGAGATAAAAGAGGATGGAAGAGGAATGGGAGTGATGGGAGTCGGATTGCTCGTGGATGGGTTGGATGGGCTGACTGGGTTGACTGGGTTGGGGACGGAACCAGGGTGGCCGGCAGGCAACAGGGTTGTTCACTTCAACCTCTGTTCGCTTGGTCTCACTGTCCCCCCGATCGATTTCACGTTCCACCGTATACACTAGACGCTCTCACTTGAAGCTAACCCCCTCCATACTTCGGATGCTCAGCTGTCAACCTTGCGGTATCGGTCGCTTGTATCTACTTCTAGCCAGCCCCCGCCGGCCGCCTGGGAGGTGTGAGCCCACCCCCCCACCCCGCGCCGTTGAGTGTTCTTGTCGACTGTAGCAACTCCATCAAAGGTTCTCAGACCGGCTTTGCCGAGTGACAGACCGAGACCGCCTAGGCTTGTCCAGAGATGCAATATGGAGCCCACATGGGGCATGCCCCTGCCTATCCGCATGTTGGACAGCACATGACAATTCACCCGCTCACTCTCCAACTGCCGCCAACATGGTCCTGATGTCACCACAATCGCCGTCAAGCCGCGTATTGCGAGGAGGGCCGATTAATATCACACAATACAAACCCTACTAATCCCCCTGGCAACCCTAATGGTCAGACGCACTGGCCAGGCACAAGCCAGCGGGACCAAATCGGCCCAGTCCGGTCAGCTACAACGGTGCCTGACGAGTGCACACGTCAACCAGCGCTCGGACGCGGCTGGCCAACTTGAAAACAAATCGCAGCCGTTCACTTCGCCGTCCTAGCCAGCTTGATTACCTTTCCCACGTTCCGACACGCAACACACTGACGATGAGCAACGAGAACGACCCATTTGCCGCACAGGAGGGTCAGGAGGATGAGTTTGAAATTCACGGCCCGATGGTGGTGACCAAGCTTACCGTGCGTTGCCTTGTTACCCAATTCTGTTCTCGCTGACCGACAGGAGTGCGGCATTTCAGCGCAAGACTGCGCCAAGCTGGCCGACGCTGGGTTGCACACGGTCGAGGCCGTCGCTTTCTCGCCTAGGAAACAGCTTTGTACTATCAAGGGCATCTCGGAAGCCAAGGCTGACAAGATCCTCACCGAAGGTACAGGGAAGGTTGAGCCCCGCTGATGACCAGCATGCAAGCTTGTTCCCATGGGCTTTACCACCGCCACCGAAATTCACTCTCGTCGCTCCGAGATTGTTCACCTCACCACGGGTTCTGTCGGCCTCGACACCATCCTTGGGGGTGAGCTACCCGTGTCTTCTGCGGCTGACAACAGGTGGTATCGAGACGGGTGCTATTACAGAGCTGTTCGGTACGTTGCACTGTTCTACTCCTTGTCAGCTGACATCAGGCGAGTTCCGTACCGGCAAGTCGCAGATCTGCCACACGCTCGCCGTCACATGCCAGGTGAGCCCATAATGTTATCTGGCAGCTGACGTCAGCTCCCCGTGGAGATGGGAGGCGGCGAGGGCAAGTGTCTCTACATCGACACTGAGGGAACGTTCCGCCCGGTGCGCTTGCTCGCCGTGGCTGAGCGCTATGGTCTCAACGGCGAGGAAGTGCTCGACAACATTGCGTACGCGCGTGCATACAACGCCGATCACCAGATGCAGCTTCTTGTCCAAGCAAGCGCGATGATGGCCGAGGCTCGGTGAGCTTGATACTTGACTCTGGCGAGCTAACAACAGCTTTGCTCTCCTAATAGTGGACTCTTGCACTTCGCTCTACCGTACCGACTTTTCTGGTCGTGGAGAGCTGAGCGCACGGCAGATGCACCTCGCCAAGTTTCTGCGTACGCTCATGCGTCTGGCCGACGAGGTGAGATGCACGCGGGGACTTTTATTCTGACAGCAGTTCGGCGTAGCTGTCGTGGTGACCAACCAGGTTGTGGCGCAGGTAGACGGCGGTCAGTTTGCACAGCCGGACGCGAAGAAGCCCATGCAAGTCCCAGACTGGTCGCTCGCTGACTCTTAGTGGAGGTAACATCATGGCGCACGCGTCTACGACGCGGCTGTCTTTGCGCAAGGGACGCGGTTCGTCCCGTGTCTGCAGGATTGTCGACAGCCCATGCTTGCCGGAGGCCGAGGGCATTTTCGCAATCAAGTGAGCAGAGCTGTTTCGGAGCAAACTGACAATAGTGCGAACGGTGTAGGCGACCCGGAGGAGCTGAAGGAGTAGTGTAACTGGTCGTAACCTTTGGGCTGTCATGTATGTAGCAGTGTATATTATATAGAACTGATTCTGGGTTTACAAGGGAGAAGGGTCATGTTTCAGTGTGCGCATAGTGGTTGTTTGCTGCCTGGGTGGGCGGTTGTAATTTGTGCCCGCTCCCTTTCTAAACGATAGGAACGGCCAAAGGAATAGAGCAACCCGCCTTGGATCCCGCCTATTCTCAGGGATACACATTAGATTCACGGATCAAAGGATCCTTGAATCTCCTTGAATTCCAAGGTCAAGGAACGTCTCTTGACCGGGTCTTTTGGTACTCGCTGCACTTTTGGCCGCCGTGTCGTGGCAACCAACATCCATCTCCACTCTGCTTTCCATTCTCCTCATCCTTCCCATCTCCATCTCCAAACACTTGACTCGGACACCACTCGGACAGACTTGACTTTGTTATACACTCTATTCAGTCCTCAACACCTCCCTTCACCCTCCCATCCCCCTTCCTCCCGACCCTCGACGACCGACCGTGAGATGCGTCCACTCAAGGCCTCGCCGCTTTGGAAGCGCGCTCCAAGTGCTGGTTCACTGCTTATCGGCGTGCTCGTAGGACTTCTCGTCGCGTCCCTCTTGAGACGAGGAGAGGTGCGTTACCTCTGTGTCGTCGTTTGATGCTGACGCTCGCGACTTTGTCGAGTTGGACGCCCTCGGTCTCCATCTCTTTCACATCCCAACATTCTTCCTCGACGCCTCCCTCATTTGTCCCTCCCGCCACCCTTCCTTCCCCACATTTACTCACTCCATTCCAACTCATCGTGTTTCCCTCCCGCACGCACACTCGCACGCGCTCTCCTCATCCCTCTTCCATTCACTCGTCGTTCCTAATCTCAGTCCGCACCACCACAATGGCAACCTGCAGGCGGCAGTGGCTTATATCCCAACCACATGGCTGGTGGCCGGATGGGCAAGGTCACCTCGTTACCAAACATGGACCAGCGCTTGCGCATCCTCAAGCTCTTGGGCACGATTAGCGCAAAGCACACACGCGAGTGCACGCGCAACCCGCAGAAACTCTACGTTGAGCAGGCCAAGGAGCGGTACCAGCCCCTGATCGGGCACAAGACTGGCTGGCGGTCTGGAGGTGGGCCGTTTGGGCTGTTTGGCGACGGCGCGTCCGCCAAAGACCGCGAGCAGCTCAAGCTCGAGGACTCGCCCTTCACCCGGCGAGATGTGCTTACCCGCAACCTCATGTCTCTGCAGGGGCCAGACACTCACAGGTACTTCTTTGCAATCAACTTGTTCGAGTCATTTGACGTTATCCCCGACTTGTTCTCGACGCTCTTCAAGGTCGCAGCTATCCTCGGCTACAACAACATCATGGTCTCAATCTACGAGAATGGATCCAAGGACCAGACGAAAGCGTTACTCCGGCTGTTTGACGCACTGTGCCGCTCCGTCGGAATGCGAGTGACCATCCGCTCGTCTGCGCGTACACGCGGCCAGTTCAACCACCGAATCGAGTACCTCGCCGAGGTGCGCAACTCTGCCATGGTGCCCCTCCACGAGCATGCCGCTCAGGGCGAGTATTACGACTCGATTGTGTTCATGAACGACATCCTGCCTTGTGTCGATGACCTGCTCGAGCTTATCTGGCAAAGCCGTCGGCAGAACGCCGGTATCACCTGCGCCGCCGACTACATGTATCACAACGAGATTGGCTCGCCAGTCTTTTACGACAACTGGGTCGCGCGCGACCTGAACGGTACGGCGCTCGAGAACGCTCCATTCGAGCAGGTCTTCCATCATTCCGAGAGCTCGCACCGCTTCCAGCGCCACCTGCCTCTCCAGGTCCAGAGCTGCTGGAACGGTGTGGCTGTCCTCGACCCAGCTCCATTCTACGATGCCATGCCTGTCAAGTTCCGCATGGCGGACCTGTCGGCCAACGAGTGCTCAGCGTCCGAGTGTTCGCTCATTTGCAACGACTACTGGGCTGTAGGATACGGACGCATCATCATGGTGCCCCGCGTAAAGCTCGCGTATGACAAGAAGGTGTACGACATTATCCACCCAGAGCGCCGCAATTTGACTTCTATCCGCGGGTACAAGCGCCTTGGGGGAGTGCCCGACGACCCGCGCTCGGACCCTCAGGACCGTAGCTGGTACGGCCCTCACGACCGTCTGTTTACGCCCGAGGAGGACCTCGAATTGGACTTTAAGCCGGGACCTGCTTCAGGTGAGTAGCCAGTATGACGAGCACCGCGAGCGAGCAAGTGGACGTGTAAATGGGGAAGCGCGCGTCTGAGTGGATACAAATCTGGCTCTGGCCAGAACGATCGGGCTGGCTATCTTGTCTATGTACCGCAGCTGACCTCAGTCTGGTGCTGGGGATGGGACGGAGCCGGCGACCTCGACGGACCTGACGTTGACCCCATCTGGGAGGACCAAGCACCACAGTCGTCACAACCGGACGCTGTCAAGATCAAGCACCACCGCAACCTCCGTGGCTACTAGCCGAGACATTTGACCGCGCTAGGTACCTACACTCTTTTTATAGATGCATCAGATTTGGACAATTGTGTCGGACGTGGCCTGCGAGCTTGAAACCAATTAGAAGAATAATGCCTCCTCCTGCTCAACGCGCGAATCACTATATGTATATCTCCACCGACCGTTGTCCGATACATGCATGAGTAGTGTATAACCCCCTCTAGAGCTCGAGCTCGCCCTTGACTTCCTTCGGCCACCCCCAGAACCGCCTGTCGCGGCCGAGCGCCCGCTCATCGCGCGGCAGCGCGTCCTCCTTGTCGCGCACAATGCCAATAAACTGCTTGACGCCGCGGGGCTTGTTGACCTTTGGGCGTGCAGCGTCCTTGGCCGCCTGGGCGACCGGGTCAGCCGCGCGGTGCGGGTACGGCAGGGACGACGTGTAGAACTTGATGTACCCCGGCTCGAGGGCGTAGAGCGTGTTGTCGCGGCCTACGCCGACGTGCTGGCCGGGACGGATGCCCTGGCCGAGCTGCCGGATGAGGATCTGGCCGGGCAGGACGTACTCGTCTGTGGTTAGCGGGTCTCGGCGAAGCGAGAAGGCATAGGGAAGGCGGGAAGGATGATGGAGCTCAACAAACGGTCATAAGATCGGGCACCTCCCCGATGCTTTATCTCCCGCACGCTTTGGTCTGCAATGCACGAACAAGTGGCCTGGAAGCTTGCAGGCCGCCTTCTTCGCGCATCACAACACGCCTCAACGCCGCTGCTGCACATCACTATCCTCTTGACGCAACGCACTCGTGAACTTCTTGACACCCAATCGTTTGCCGCGCGAGTCACGCCCGTTACGCGACGAACCACCACCGCGCTTCGTGGCCGTACGGATCTGCGTCTGAAGGCCTGGGGTCAGCTTGATTGAGTTCTTGCAGCTGCTGCATCCAAGTGATCGAACTGCAGCAGAGAGGCAAAGCCAGACGCTGACTCACCCGAGGGACCGGGAAACAGCTCCTGGCGAAGGTCGGCACCGACGGAGGTCCGCGCGAGCGCCGAGGCGCGGGTGAGGAGTGGGCCGAACATTGCGGTCGTCGTTGTCGTTGATGTCTTTTAGTGATCTATTGCGTTTCGGTGAGGAGGAGATCGGATCTTTTGGCCAGCTCGGGATCAATACCACGTGGACTCTCCACTCGTCCTTGAGTATAGCAAGATACCATGATTATGATTGGTGAATAGGAAAACGATGTGCATTTGTATATAGTGATTTATATTCAACTGTAAATGACGTTCACAAGGGAGCGGCATGTTTGATCCCGCTGGGGCTGTATCCCAACACAATGAGACAAACATGGCGACTGACTTTTGTCTCAACCCTACGGGATCCGTCAATTGTCATCCGTCAAGTCCTCTATCCAAACACCACCACCTGTACAATATTGTACACCATGGCAGCGATGCCACCAACACCCCGTGCACCATCACCAGATGCACCCATCACCGACTTTGCGCTCCTCGAGGAGCAGAAGGAGAACATCCGCCCCCTCGCCTCTGGCCGCAGCGCGGCCGCTCTTGGTGCCTTCTTCGAAGCGGACGAGGGGACGCGCAAGGCACACGAAGACAAGATTGAGCAGTTCCAGCGCGACATTGACGAGGCAGAGCGCCGCGACAGAGAGGGCGAGGACATGGTCGACGGCGTGGCCGATGTGCTCGACTTGTGGAGCCGGTGAGTGATGTGAGGCGTGTGCATGGTTCTGCCCAGCTTCCTCCCCCCCAATCTGCACACACCTAACCCCAGATATGTTGCCTTCACTGTGCAAACCAACCCCTCTTCTCCAACCCGCATCATCTCTGTTGTTGAAAGCGCCACACGGCGCTTCATCGATGATGCACGCTACGCCCAGGACATACGGTACCTCAAGCTGTGGGTCATCTACGCTCGCCAGGTTGAACGGCGAGAGGATGTCTGGCCATTCCTCGAGAGCCGTGATGTTGGGACACGACACGCCTCGTTCTACGAGGAATGGGCTCTCGTACTTGAGGGCATTGGATTGTGAGTTCCTGGGCCCCTCCTGAACTGACAGGCAGGAAGAAGAAGGCCGACGAGGTGTACCGCCTTGGTATTGCGCGTCGCGCGGCCCCCATCGAACGACTGAAGAACCGACACGCGGCCTTCCTCATACGCATCATGGCTCCCTCCTCCGACGATATCCCTGAGGATGACCCCAATCCTCCCCCGCAGCCACGCCGTGCCGTTCTCGGTGCTGTCGGCGGCCCTCCTCCGTCGGTGCAGCAGATGCCGGCTGGCCGCTCCAGAGGCCCCAACGCGTCCAAGATGGAGATCTTCTCGGACACGACCGGGCGTGGCGACCCGGAGCCCACACCCTGGGAGGACTTTGGCACACGTGAGGGCCGTCGAAAGGAGAACGTGATCGAGGCTGGTCCGTGGCGCGGTGAGACAATGCCCCAGAGCGCCTCGCGCCACCGTGTGACTCCTCGCGCGCGCAAGATTGAGGTTTTCAAGGACTCGGAGACGAACGGCACGGTCGTATCCAGCGCAGGCGACGTGATGCGCCCCAAGGCCCCGCCAAATGAGGCTGAGATGCTCCGCTTCGACCCACTGCGTAACTTTGACGTTGGACCGATCAACGCCTTCCCGGCTCTCCCAGTCGAGTCTCGTCCTCCAGCTCCGCCTGTAGCACCTGCAGCCCCCATCAGCGCGCGCAAACCTTCGGCAAAGGATAAGGACAAGAAGAGGGAGAAGCGGCACAGGTTCGTCATAGAGCCGTGGGTGTGTCCGACAGGCGGCGCGGAGATCGTCGACGCCAAGGGCAAGCGCGAGCGCCGCATGTTCGACTGGGATGCGGTGTTTAAAGGCGGCGAGGAGTGGAGCTTTGAGGAGGTGCGCGCTCGTCAACGCGGCCTCCTGGGCAAGGAGTACAAGCACGTCGCGGCGTGGGAGCGTGTGTGGCACGCTGGCGGCGCGACCAGCCCCAAGGCACCACCGAAGCCTGTGCGTCCACCGTCGCCAACTGTTAATACCAAGCTTGCCAACGCCGAGGTCATGGACCTCTTCAACCAGACCATCCACGGCGGTAAGACACGCCATTCTGACTCCGAGTCGTCCGACGATGACGATGACGATGACGGCGACGAGCAGGTGATGCCGACTCCGCTCCCCCGCCCACGCGCTGCCATGATGACCCCGGGTGGGCTGGTGCCGCCCACCCCCACCCCTGCGCCGGGTAGGAACAACATCTTTGGAGACGAAGATGGCAAGATTCCCGTGTTCGCCGACGAGAACGCGTCGCGCAAGTTGGCAGTGTTTGACGAGAACGCTGAGAATGCTCGCGGCCCTGCTGATGAGAATGAGAACGCCCGCCGGCCGATGCAGACACCTCGCGCCCCGTCCAGCACAACGCCGCGTGCGCCGCTGGGCATGCGTACGCCTCTCGCAGCCACACCGCGAGGGCTGTCAGTGCACGGCGAGAACGACACGCCTGCGCCTACGCGTCCGGTGCCGCGCAACATCTTTGCGCTGCAGCAGGACGCGATTGCCGAGGAGGACGAGAACAGCCCGCGTGCAAGGTCGTCCCCGCGTGCATCTCCTCGCGAGCCGTCAGAGGAGCAGGTGTCGCCCGAGGAACCGGTAGAGGACAAGGGCCAGTCTTACCAGACCAACACGAACGAGAACGAAGACTACTCATACCGCACTGAGCCTGGTGCAGAACAGTCCTACGTCACCGAAGCGCCGAACGACTACTCGTACCGCACCGAGCCAGAGGACGCGGAGGAGAACGGCCAGGAGGGATTCAATGAGCACTACGAGGGGTATCCCGAGGAGCGCCCCTTCCGGAACCTGATGTACAACCGCCACTTACTCACACCGGTGACGGAGCGCACATTTGAACATACGGTCGCGACGATGAAAAGCTCACGGTTTGGCGGTCTCGGCATCACAGAGGAGGAGGACGAAGAGGAGCTGCGCTCGCCGTGCCGCTCCAACCTCTCCAATCGCTCAGGCTTTGTCGATGCCGGCGCCTTCGACGACGTCCCGGAGGGGTACACCATTGCGCGCAAGCTGGACGAGGAGCCCAAAGTCGACACGACCCAGTCGACGGACGCGACGGGCGATTTCGTCACGGCGCAGTACAAGAGCCCTGCAAAGGCCGAAGTGTTCCGCGACGCCTCGCCGGTTGTCAAGATGGAGATCTTCAAGGACGAGCCTAAGCCCTCGCCCAAGATGCGGGTGTTCTCGGACGAGCCGCCCGCTTCTCCCAAGCTCGAGATGTTTGCCGACCAGTCCAGAACATCACCTAAGGCTGCCGTGTTCGCTGACTCGCTCAAGGAGTCGCCAAAGCTGCAGGTGGACGGTGAGAACCAGCAGTCTCCTCCAAGGGAGCCAGTGGCATCCACCGGCGTGCCTGCTGCTGCCATGGAAGATACCGCCCTCGCGGCCGTGCTCTCAGACATTCCCAACCCATGCAACCCCACCGACCCTTCAGTGATCGCCACGCTTTTGGAGCGTATCGACCCGCCTCTTGAGGAGCAGCCCCTCATCCGGCGTATTCCTGACAAGTCGGGCCGGCTCGCAGCTCTCGAGAAACACGCCAAGTTCCACGCCCGGCGGTCCAGTTCGGCATCGATGCGGATGTCAATCTTGCCGGATGAGTTCTACTCCCTCAAGCTCGGTGGCAAGGTTTTCGAGGCGAGCCACAAGATTGGTGAGGGTGGCTTCGGCTCGGTGTTCCTTGTTGTAGACCAGGAGCTGCAGGCCGAGCTGGATGACGGCGACGAGGACGACGGGGACGGGGCCAAGCTCGCCATCAAGGTTGAGAAGCCCACCAACATGTGGGAGTCTGTTGTGCTGTCGCGGGTGCACGAGCGCATTGCATCCAACCTCGCCGCATCGATTATCCGCCCGCGCGGCCTGTTCGCGTACGCCGACGAGTCGTTCCTCCTTCTCGACTACTGCCGACAGGGCACCCTGCTGGACGTTGTCAACAAGGCGGGCCAGTGGGGTATCGCACCGTCACTCAACGGCACGCCGGTCCCGGACGAGATCCTTGCCATCTTCTTCACGATCGAGCTCCTCCGCCTCGTTGAGGGCCTGCACGCCGCCGGCTTCGTCCACGGTGACCTCAAGATCGACAACTGCCTCGTTCGTCTCAACTCAGCCAATGGCTGGGACGCACAGTACACGCGTGATGGCTCGCGTGGATGGGCCGCGAAGGGTGTACGCCTCATCGACTTTGGCCGCGCGTCCGACCTCTCCCTCTTCTCTGCTGGTGACAAGCAGACCTTTGTTGGAGACTGGAAGGTCGACGCCCGGGACTGTCCTCAGATGCGTGAGGGACGGCCGTGGTCCTTTGAGGCAGACTACTTTGGCCTTGCCAGCGTGTGCTACTGCCTCCTGCACGGCAAGTACATTGGTACCGAGGTCGTCGACGGACGAGTCAAGCTGGACGCGCCAATGAAGCGAGTGAGTCGCCTATGCATAAACGGTTCAAGCTCAAGCTAACAACAGTACTGGCAGGCCGAGCTGTGGACCAAGCTGTTCGACACGCTGCTCAACCCCGCTGAGATTCCGATCACTGGGCAGCTTGGGTCGATCCGTGGCGAGTTTGAGGACTGGCTCGAGGACAACTGCGTCAAGAACGGGCGCAACCTCCGGCAGCTGCTCAAGCGGATTGAGAGCCGGGCGATGGAGGGGCGATAGGGAGAGCACTGAACGGGCGACATTGTACAGCATTGCATGTAATCGTATTATTTCATCGTGTTCGACAATGATCGCGCGCGTGGGCGGGCTGAATTTAGGCCCGGTCGCGCCACGTCCACCACTCGGGCCTCCCATCTGTCCCTGAAAGACTGATTCACATCCGACCCTCTAACCCGACGCTTCTACTCAACACCCCTCTCTCCCCTTCCCACTCGGCTCCAGGCAACCATGACCGAGACGGCGCTGGGCGCCGCACCCTCGGCGGTGGACAAGCCCCGCCCCATGTCGGTACACTCCGCTTCGGGGCGCTCAGACTCCTCCAAGGGCTCCTCATACAGCCCAGACCTCGGGGCGGCCGCGATGCAGGACATCTCGCTCGACGGCGATAGAGACTCGGACGACTTCCGCACCCCCGAGCCTGTCGCCACCCCGAGCCTGGAAGACGCGCTGCACGTGCACACGCCCGAGCCGGAGCCGCCTGCGCCCCTCCAACGCGAGCCGAGCGCCGGCTCAGACCACAGCGCGGAGCACGACGCAGACACAGTTGCCTCCCTTCCCTCCGCTCCCGGTACAGCTGGCTCGCCCTTCACCTCTCCGCGCGCTCCTCAACGCGGCCACGCGCGTAACATCTCCACCGCGTCGGCGGTGTCAGGCATCTCCGCAATCTCGAGCCACTCGCGCACAACCACGTCTAGCGTGGCATTCGAGGAGATCGGCTTCGACGACGGGCCGGGCTGGACAGAGGCACCAGAGATGGCCCTTCCCCAGGCGGCTAGGATGGGTGCTGGGCCCCCCATCGCGGGTGGGTTTTCGCCTGTCTCCACAGTAGACTCGCCGAGCGGGCGGTCCGACCACACGATCATGGGGGCGGGAACGCCCAGTAAGCGCTCCACGGTCGCGAGTGTCGGTACACTGGGATCGGGTCTGGGGCTGCGTGTACGGGTTCGGGACGGCGATGTGCCCCTGGTGCTTGGCGTCGTTGTCGTCGACTTCAACCATCTTATTGGGCCAACTATCGAGTTTGCACACCCCGCCAGCCTTGCTGAAGCGCTTTCGGCCGACGACGAGCTGTCCCGCCTACTCCCCTTCCTCGCCCTCCCAGACGGCGCCCATCTGTCCGAGGAGGACTACTCCTACTTTGTGAGTTGCACCGCGACTACAGCTGACACCAGCACTGTGCGTTCAATCCCAGGGCTGGGGCGGAGCCCGACACCGATGTGCCATGGGGCCGGACAATCTTTGGCATCTCGTGAGTGTGCGAGTGTGGACCTATGTGTCGGCTCCCAGCATCCCACTGCGCGGCAGTCTACCCATGTGTGGGCGCTACGCCCTGCTGGTCTCGCCTCGCTGACTCCAGTTGCAACCGCCAGATCGCTGCCTCGGACCTGCTACAGAAGTCGTCCGATGTCACCCGCAGCATGGTGCAGAAGGCGGTCATCGTGCTGGCTTCCCAGCCCGTGTTTGGCCCCGTGCGAGATCGCCTGGGTGTTGTCACACGGGCGTTCTTTGCGCAGCGCAACTTTGGGAGCACGCAGATTCTGCACGACTTCTACGAGAGCCTCGAGGCTGGCCTTGAGGGAAAGGCTGGCGAGAGCGCAATCTACATGGGTGCGTAGTGTTCGTTCCTCGGTCACTAACCGCAGGCACGTCCCTCCGCGAGCTCGTGCACAAGTTCCGGCATCGGACGCTCGTGCTTCTCAAGATGTTGTTGCTTCAGAAGCGCGTCATGCTCTACGGCTACCCTGTGGAGATGCTCTGCACGTACCAGTACTCGCTCGTGTCGCTCGTGCCAGGTGAGTACATACAGTCGCGAGGACTCGAACTGATCTCAGGCCTGCTCATGAACCTGCGCGACTGCGGCTCGCCGATGCTCGACGCCCGGACACAGCGCACACGCCCAACGTCGCTGCGCACGAGTGACCGCGCGAGCCTTCTGCGGTACATGGGCCTTCGTGAGTGATGCGAGACTCATCGACAGCTGACACCAGCCCTCCACCTCTTTGGGGCGGACGCGGTGTTCCAGCCTTACCTCCCGCTGCAGCAGATGGACATGCTACAGGCGCATTCATGGCTGGTCGGCACAACGAACCAGATTGTCACGCAGCAGAGAGACTGCAAGTACGACCTTCTCGTAAACGTGAGCCAAATGGGGCCTGAGATCGCTGACGCCAGATCGAGAACATGACGTTCGATTTCCCTGACCCCAAGGTGGAACGACTGGTTGCCCTCACCGCGGCGGACCGCAAATGGATGGATGAGATAGTCAAGATTGTCGAGGACAGCTGGAACTTAGCCGAGGGCGAGCGGCCGGCTTTCGTAGGGAGCGACGACGACTTACGCAACCGGTTCGAGGAGTACCTTTGTGCTTTCTTGTCGTCGATCAAGTACACCGACTTTATAGGACAGAAGGGAACACAGGACACGACGACGGCGGGCGTGGTCGCGCCGGGCGAGCCAAACCCACTCTTGCACTTTGGCGATGCGTACACGGCGGCGTTCCGACAGACGTCTGCGTACGAGCTGTGGAACAGCACTACAGATGAGGTCATTTTTGACCTGACCGAGCCTCGCCACCCGATGGAAGGCAAGGTGAGCGCGTTTGGGGACGTTGGCATCCGCCTTGCCGAGGGCCTTCACGACCTGAAGATCGAAGAGAGCCTGGCACCAACCCGTGCGGCCGTGAGCAGTGCGTTCGCGGCCGGCTCGTCGTCGCTCTTCCGCGCGTTCGACGGTGTTCGTTCAGAGGTGAACAACCGCCTAGAGGCGGAGAAGGCACGGCGCGCCTCGGCCGCCGCGGAGCGCGAGAGGAACAGCCCTAACGGATCGCCAAACGGTTCGCGCCCCGGCTCGGCAGCAGCGCTCGCGCCATCGACCACCGGTCCGAACCGCCCTGCATCCATCGCCTCGAACCGCTCGGGCAACTCGGCTGGCGCCACGCCGCCTCCCGCCGCGTCGCCTGGCGTCGACGTGCGCACGACGCTCGGCTCAGTGGGGTCCAGCATCTCAGGCTTCTTTGGGAGCCGTATGGCGAGCTTCTCGCGCGCACCGCCGCCACCACCACCACCGCCTGAGCCGCGGCGGAACTCGGGCTTGCGGCCGATGAGTTTAGCGGGCAGCGCGATGGCTGCCAGCCCCAAGAAGCCGGGCGCATAGAGTAGAGGGGGGGGGGGCATGTGTATGGTAGAGCAGGTTTCATCGTACATGACGCATCGCATGTTAGTGTGGTTGACCAGGCGGGGGTTGTAGAGTAATGAGTGTTCGGAGGCGACGGTGGTGAGCCAGGTTGAGCCGTGGCCAGGTGGTGACTGCGGTCTATCACGTGCAATGCGATTAATTGAGTACTGACAGTGAGAGCTCGAGGACATGCACTCTAGCAACGGCATTGCTCGCATGAGGTCTGCCAGAGACCTGTTCGGAAGACAAAACGTATTACGTAACCAATCATAAGGGCGTGTAGCTCAGTTGGTAGAGCGTGTCATTAGCATGGTGCCGTTCCAATGGAATGTGCGGTCTGGTCTTGACAAGGTCTTTGGTTCGATTCCTAACTCGTCCACAGCTTCGTTTTTAACTACCCCGGCGTCTTTGGCCCTCGGGCGCTTCTGACTCTTCTGCCTATGGCGTGTGCCTCAGACATGGACATCTTGATTGCTTGTGTTTGATCCCACACCTGGCGAGACAAGGTACCGCTAAACGAGAAACCAAGTGCTATCAGGACTGGGCAAGTCCTTTGCCTCTGTCTCACGACATCCACTTTAAACCTTTTGAGTCCACTCCGCGTGAGCTTTGTAGTCGTTCGGATTATGTCACGTTGGATGCAACGCATTGTCTCTCAAGAGTGCGGATATAATCAAGAAACAAGTCATCATCAGCCGGGAACTCGGAGTCGTTTACGTAACCAAGCACAAGGGCGTGTAGCTCAGTTGGTAGAGCGTGTCATTAGCATGGTGCCGTTCCAATGGAATGTGCGGTCTGGTCTTGACAAGGTCTTTGGTTCGATTCCTAACTCGTCCACAGCTTCATTTTTAACCCCTTCTGGTGCTCCTGGCGCTCCCGACACTCCTGGCTCTTGTGGCCATTGGGCTTGTAACGATGCGATGTGTCTCAGACATGGACAAGATTG
The DNA here is from genome assembly GCA_030805415.1 of Cutaneotrichosporon spelunceum. Taxonomy (NCBI): domain Eukaryota; kingdom Fungi; phylum Basidiomycota; class Tremellomycetes; order Trichosporonales; family Trichosporonaceae; genus Cutaneotrichosporon; species Cutaneotrichosporon spelunceum. The sequence goes on from BTCM01000011.1 coordinate 327,014, forward strand.
CTTGATCCAAACCGGGCCAAAGTGCTGATATAATCAAGAAGCTGATATAATCAAGAAATCAAGTGCGGATATAATAATGTGCAAAGCAAAGGCCCGGGAGCGAGCTCGGAGGCTGATTCAGATCTAGCGAGACAAGTCACGAGCGCTGTCCTGGTATTCACTGCGGTCCCATGTGGGTTGCGGGGAATATGTGGGCAGGCGGTGGCTTGGCCTGATGGCATGGCCCTAGGTAATCGGAGGATCTGGTGGCACATTGGTTGTTGATTATATCAGCGCCTGCCTGATCTGCGATGGCAGCAAATCCATAGCTAATGTGAGACTGCCCGGACGCTCCAATGCTATTCTTGCATATACACCGCGGCCACTGTTCGACCCAGCTCGACGCACTGTGCTGTTAGTCGTTTGAGATCATGAAGCCGAGTGCGTTTCCAAGCGAAGCGAGGCAGTGGTATGCGCGGTAATGAACGGCATACCCCGAGCGACGAGATCCATTACAACCCAGAGTAGCCAATGAGGTAATACAGCTCGTTGGCCCTAGCCTTGCCCTGGGATTGTTGCCACGGGGGGCCCAGGAGGCTACGCCGAGGAAGCGAGCGCCCCGCATTCCCGCATGCCGTCAGTCGTCACAGCTCGCTTCGGCCCCAGGCCGTCAGGTATGTTTGGTCCGGCTGTTTGGCAGGTGCGTTGGCCGTCTCTGCCCACTCGGCATCTGCAAATGGAGACTGACTCGCGACAAGTCCAGGTCGGGCCTCCAGGTCGGGCCAGCTCAGCCCACCTCGATCGAATCGCTTCACCCCACTCTCCACCACTCGAGGACCAGGCTATAAGGCTACTGTAGATCTTAGACAACCGCCTTTACGCCTATTTTCATCCGTACGCCCAAACAGCACTCGCGACATACAGCATGTCCGTTGATAAGGAGAAGAGCGCGGGCGCCCAGTCGCGCGTCGGCGAGGCGGGGTTCGACGACGCCGTCGCACACCGCCTCGAGGAGATGGGATACAAGCAGGAGCTGCAGCGCAATCTCGGCATGGTCGCCGTCCTCGGCCTGTCGTTTGCCATCATGGCCGTGAGTCTCGTCCAGTGGAGCCGAGGGTGGCACACCACCCTGGGCTAGGTGATGCCGGTGATATCTGAAGGTTGCCGGAGAGGATGTCGGTGATGGGCTGCCAGAGCTGCCTCAAGCCGCGCCCAGGGCTGCATTCGCCGGGCCGACCGCACTCAACGCACAGATACAGCCCGTGACTAACCCAAGGTCCCGTTCGGCACTTCCACGACGTTCCCCATTGCCCTCATCAATGGCGGGCCCGTGACGATCCTGTACGGGTGGATTTTTGTGTCGATCATCTCGTGCTGTATTGCCGCGTCGCTGGCTGAAGTGTACTTTGTTGTGACCGGGAATTGCTGACGTTAGATGTTCGGTGTATCCTACTTCGGGCGGTGTTTACTGTGTGTTGTCTCAAGTACGGCGCTGACGGCAGACTGGGCAGCCATGCTCTCGACGCCTAAATACCAGGCTTTCTCGTCGTATCTTACTGGATGGCTTGGCACAGTTGGAAACTGGACGTGAGTCAGCCGTCGCTGTTTGACAGACTTGATGTCCCATGCCTTACCCTCCTGGTGCCGCCCGCTGGCTGGACCCTCCGGACTCTGCTCACGCCAGCGTCACTGCCTCGATCGTTTTCGGCGGATCGCAGCTCATTCTCGCCGCCGTCACGCTGTTCCATGAAAACTACGTCCCGACGGCATGGCAGACCGTGCTCGTCTACTGGGCCGCTCTCGTCGTCTCGCTGCTCATCAACATCTTCTTCAACCGGTATGCCTTTAGTTTCAACTAATAGCTGACATCAGCCATCTCGAGAAGCTCAACACTCTCTGCCTGTACTGGACGGCTGCGGCTGTGATTATCATCATTGTGACGCTCCTCGCGCGCGCCGAGAACAAAAACTCGGGCAAGTTTGTATTCTCTCACGTACGTGCCTATTCTCTCACCACTGTCTCTGCTGACAGCAGTTTGATTCCCACCTCTCCGGATGGCCGCAGGCGTGGTCGTTCTTCGTCGGCCTCCTCCAGGCGGCCTACACCCTCACGGGATACGGCATGGTCGCCGCCCTGTGCGAGGAAGTGCGCAACCCGCAGAAGGAGGTGCCCAGAGCCATGGTGCTGAGTGTCGTCGCAGCCGGCATCACGGGGCTTGTCTACCTCATCCCGATCATCTTTGTGCTTCCGGTCGACCAGATCGAGTACCTCCTCGCCGTGCCATCGCTGCAGCCCATGCCAGAGCTTTACAAGATTGTGACCCGCAGCTCGGCAGGCGCCATGTGTCTCCTTTCCCTCAGTGAGTTGTCCTTTTCGCCTCAATTCTCGTTGCACTGCTTACACAGTCCTCGGCATTTGGTTCTTTGCAGCGGTCGGCTCGCTCACCGCTGCCTCGCGCTGCACCTGGGCATTCAGCCGTGACGGTGGCATCCCGCTCTTCAAGGTGTGGCGCAAGGTCAACACACGCTACGACGTGCCTCTCAACTCGCTCGTCCTCTCGACCGTCGTGTGCGCTCTCCTCGGCCTCATCTACCTCGGCTCCTCGGCAGCCTTCAACGCGTTCACGGGTGTTGCCACCATCTGCCTCGGGTGCTCGTACGCATTCCCCATCCTGTGCTCCCTCCTCCGCCGCCGCGTGATGGTGCGCAGCGCCCCCTACTCGCTCGGCAAGTTTGGCTGGGTCATTGTGAGTGCCTCCTGTGACGTTTTCTAGATTAAACTCGCTGACAGCAGAATACCGTCACCGTCGTCTGGATCACCTTCACCATCGCCCTGTTCTGCATGCCAACGGCTATCCCCGTGACGCCGCAGACGATGAACTACGCGTCGGTCGTGTTTGCAGGCTTCTCTTCCATCGCCGTGCTGTGGTACATTGTCCACGGACGAAAGAACTACAAGGGCCCGCAGGTGGCTGTGCTCGCGCGCCGCATGAGCATTGCTACGAGCGAGCACGACCGCCGCTCGAGCATCGCCAGCCGTCGCAGCGTGGGGGAGATCCTGTCCCACACCTGAAGGGGGCGGACAGGAGCAGCAGTAAGCAGAGAGAGAGGACAGGACTGCGAGCCAGCTCGTTGTGTTGTAGACCTTGTAGGCCGTATATCAGAAGTATTCCTGCGTTTGCCACTACCCAGTAGTTGTCCTCAGCTCCTCGGTAGGAGATTAGGACAGCCGATTAACGGAGTCAAATTCCAAATAGACGCGTGCGTCATATTCCGGCTTGGTCTCGCACTGAAATTACCACGCGCGACTCGTCATCTCCCATCCCTGCAACTCTTGTTCTCGACATGTTCGGCGCAGGATCCCGGCTAGGCGCACGACTAGCGCCGGCTGTGCGCTCGCTCCGCTCCTCCCACCTCACAACGACCACGCCCTTCTTTGTCCCCGCGCCCCGGGTCGACCTCCGCCAGGCCACTCGGCCGCTACATTCGTCCTCTCCCTTCGGCGCGAGGCTGGGTAAGATCACACCACGGCGCGTGGCGGTGATCAACGGCGAGATCGTTGATGGTTTGCCAAAGCCGAGCATCTGGCGGCCGATAGTTGTGAGTGTGCGAGCTGGAGCTGGCAGCTGCCGTCGCCAGAGCAAGTCATCAGTCACGTTGTGGAGCCTCGTGGAGCCTGCACCTTCTTTCACCGCGCTACCATACCACGTTGCTGACATCAGTTCGCAGTCGGCCTCACACTCACCGGCTTCGCCCTCGGCTCACTATACGTGAACCGCGACACGGGCGTCTGGCTGAACCGGATGGGCAGCGGCAGCGCGTGGCGCTTCGGGCGCGACCCCTCGGACCGGGACCTGATGAACGCGCAGCGCATGCACCGCGTCAAGCGGGCACAGGAGACGCTCAACACGCTCCCCAAGGTCCTGGACTGGATGCCCGACTCGCTCCTCGTCCCGGTCCTCCGCCTCTACGTCATCTACGAGGAGTGGAAGATCAACGCGCCCGCGGCCCATGTCGCACCCGCCCTCCTCATCGCGGGCATGGGCGTCATCTTCCTCGCGTGGCAGGTACCCAAGTTCCAGCCCTTCATGAAGCGCTGGTTCCTGCACAACTCGATCTCGTTCGGCGGCGCGCGCACAGAGTGGCGCAACTGCTTCACAATGTTCACGTCGACGCTCTCGCACCAGTCGCTCGCGCACTTTGCGTTCAACTCGATCGCACTGTACTCGTTCGGCTCGGCCGCTTACATGTTCCTCGCAGCCCAGCCGGCAGGATACGCGCACGAGAGCACGATCACGCACACGCCCCACTTCTACGCCTTCCTGCTCGCCGCGGGCATGTTCTCGTCCCTCGGCTCACATCTGTTCAACAACATTGTCCGGCTTCCGCGCCTGCTGCGCACGTTGTCCTCTCCTGCGCGTCTCAGCTCTGCACAGGCACTGGCGACACACCAGGCCATTCTGCCGTCCCTCGGCGCGTCGGGAGCCATCTATGGCGCGCTGACCATGACCGCGCTCGCTTACCCCGACTCGCATGTGTCGATCATCTTCCTCCCCTTTATTAGTATTCCTATCGGCGCTGGTGTCGCAGGCATGGTGCTTGTTGACATTATCGGGATCTGGCGCGGGTGGCGGATGTTCGACCACGTCGCACATTTCTGCGGGGCGCTGTTCGGAGCCATCTACTACAAATGGGGGCGCGAGTGGTGGTGGAAGATGCGCAAGAGCCTCGGCGCACATATCCGCCGATAGCGGCATCAACAGTAGACGTCTAGACGGTATGTACATTGCATCGTTCACGTTGGTCTGGGAACCACGGTTTCACCTGGCCAGCGCCCAGTGGATCGCCAACAGTCTGCGCACAACTGTCCTCTCTCCGTTCCGTGGCATCATCATCTTCGTTGTAATGAACGTGCAAACATGCAGACCCCAAACTACAACACACACACTACAGCACATATTATACAGTGTTCGGTCCACAACCACAAATCACACCGTACTCACGCCATCCGCTATGGCTTCTCACACAATTTTCACCCACCTCACACGCGGCCTTCTTAGTGCCCCTGTTACAGCCTTCGTTGGGTAACGAGCCCCGAGCGTCCAAGCTGTGGTGGTGAGACAGGAATATACGGGGTTCCGAGTAGGCCGGGACGCACCCAGACGAGACACCAGTCGCACCAGAACTGTTGCCCAGAGAGCTGGGTGTCGAGGACAACGAGGCGCCCGACGACTTGCAGATGCCCTGGTCGTAGCAAGTGCAGCTGCGGTCGCATCCAACCGGAATCCTGGCCGCGGGACCTTGGGCAACTGACTGTGCCCTGAGAGGCATGCTGCTTGCTGTCGCTGGGGAAACAGTTCCCGTGCGGTCCGAGAGTTTGGTCGACGAGCCATGGATGCTCTGATGCCAGCGGTGGACGCAGCCCGGCAGGCTTCAAAGCTCTCCGCATCGCGTTCGCGCTACTCAAGCGCCCGCTGAACTGGGTTGGTTGTTAAGTGCGCCGTCCTGGGTGCAATTGCAGTGGCCAGCACGACCTTATGGTCAGACAAGTTAGAGGCGTGTCGTGGAGAGGAATCCTTGGTGCTGGGTTTGGGCGGAATGGACTTGGCCGCTGGGAGTGAGACTCTGGGGGAAATGGGAGAAAGTGCCTTGCTGGCTCGTGGCAGAAAGAAGTTCTGACGGGCAGACAAGGGGGATCCTGGGCATTGTCATTGTCGTCTCTGGTAGGGGCGCGGAAACCGAATACGACTTGAAAGCAATGGCAGGAGGCGGGGCCTCAGAGGGTGAAAATTGTAATGGGCGCTGGACGTGCTACTCTCGGCCCGCTTTGCGCTTGCGCACAACGTGAGAGGAATCTCCACCGAAGGGGACCGGCTAGAGCGGGAGAGGTTGAACCTGGCTTGGGGCTGCTCTCCGCTCGGGGACTTAAGCATGTTGCCAGGTCTAACAATCTGTGAGCTTCCTGACGCCCTCGACCTCGGGAACGGCAGAGTCAGAAGAAGGGAGCCATGCGCAATCCCGACGCTCTAGTTCGCGGATGCTCTCTCCGTGTAAACTGTCAAACAAGGCCGTGTCCGTCCTTCCCACTTGTCCCATGCCCAGACCACCCGTGCTTCCATCACAAACCCCCGGCGTCGTCCGTTGCCATCTTCTTATAGATTGCCGCTCTGCCACTAATGACGCACACGACCCGCAAACCAGGCACGGCACGGCAATCTACAGTATCAGCATCCGTCCTCCGCTCCAGGTCTCTCACCGCCCATTCACCCTCCACAACATGGTCAAGTCCAACGACGCCATCGAGCACGCTGCATCCCTTATACGCGATGGTAAAGGTGTGTTATCTGTTCTCCTAGCCTCGAAATGCGCATCGGATCTTGCGCCCCCGCGTAGCCTGGACTAATACCCGCACCACCAATCCCACACCAACACCGAGCCGACCCCTAACGCTAGTGCGCAAGATCGCGGTCATGACCGGCGCGGGCATCTCGACGTCGGCTGGCATCCCTGACTTCCGCTCTCCTGGAACAGGCCTCTACGACAACCTACAGGCCCTCGACCTGCCAGTCCCCGAAGCCGTCTTCTCGCTCGACTACTTTGAACTCCGGCCTGAGGTGAGCCCTCTCGAGCTCTGGAGCTGACACCAGCCGTTCTGGACACTCGCAAAGGATCTGTATCCAGGCAAGTATTTCCCCACACCGACGCACTACTTCCTCAAGCTGCTGCACGACAAGGGCGTACTGCAACGCGTGTGGAGCCAGAACATTGACACGCTCGAGACGGCTGCCGGCGTGCCTCCCGACCTGGTGATCGAGGCACACGGCTCGTTCCGCAACGCCCACTGCCTCAAGTGCCGCCGCTCCGCAAGCACCGAATATGTCCTCAAGGCAGGGGTGCGCAAGGGCGCCGTGGTGCGCTGTGAGCACTGCAAGGGGCTTGTCAAGCCGGACATTGTCTTCTTTGGCGAGGGGCTGCCCGGCCACTTTTTCGAAGCGATTGTGAGTGCGACGCGAGTACTCACTGACACCAGTCTGAGCTCAGAGGCGCCGACCTCGTCCTGGTCATGGGCACGTCGTTGCAGGTATACCCCTTCGCGGGACTTGTGGAGCACGTGTCATCCTCCACACCACGGGTGCTTATCAACCGCGAGGCGGTAGGTCCGTTCAAGCGTCTCAAGCATGGCAAGCGGAGAGGCCGGGATGCGGTGTACATTGGCGATGCGGATGATGCTGTGCGCGAGCTCGTGCGCGCGATCGGGTGGGAGGACGAGCTGGACGCGTTGATCTCGGCGGGGAAGAAGCGACTCGAGGCCGAGTGGAAGGCGATAGGGGCAACGGATGAAGATGGCGTCGAGAGAGAGCAGGCGGTACTGGAGGATGACAAGGCAGCGACGACGAAGAGTAAGGAGAAGGGCGAGTCCGAGGCCACTCCCGTTATCGGGGGGAAGAGGCCCAAGGACAAGGGCGAGTCTGACATCACCCCGGCCAAGGAAAAGGAGGGCAACGCAGGAAAGGCAGCCAAGGACGCCCCGTCGGACAAGCTGGTCGAGGGCGAGCCGCTCCTGGCTACAGCCAAGGCGATCGAGGCAGAGACCGCCAAGGATGCTGCGCTCGAGCAAGAGGTCGAGGCGCTCGGAGCGGGCATTGCCGGGGTCAAGATCGAGGATAAAGCCAAGGTGTGATTTCGAGGAGATGCTACCCAGTTGTAATGGTTTAATGCAGTGCCGCTCTGCTCTGTGACCGACCTTGAGCCCATCGTTTCGCCGCGATCCAAAACCCAATCGCATCTACCTACAAGCGTACCAGCTACCTTCCTGCGCTACAGGCGTCATTCGTGTAAGATGCTAATGTACAGTCGGCTCGTGGGCGCCTAACCAGGCAGCCGCATCTCGTCCCACCCGTCAGCAGTGAGGAACGCAAACGGGTCGTCGGTACAGACGTTACTCTCGCCCAGTAAGTCGGCCAGCGCCTGGGGGTCATCAAACAGCGCCGGCGACTGGAACGCAGGTGGCAGCGCGTCGAATGGCGCGACCTCGACCACCGGCTCCTCCCTCTCCTTCTCCTGTGTGTGCACAGTGCGCACCGCGCTCTCAGCAAAGCCCGCGCCATTCGACGGCGCAAAGTGCCGCTGCATCGTCGCCTGTAGCTGGGACGCGATGATGCTGATCCCGCGCCTAATCCCCGGGCCCTGGCCTGATACTTGCTCCAGAATGGCGAGGGAGAGGTGCACGCGCTCGAGGGCCTCTTCGCGTGTGCGATCGTCCCCGATGCGGAGGAGGATGACGTCTACGCCGGCCGCCACGAACGTCGTATACATGATCAAATAGACCATGTTGATGTTGCCGTACGTCACGCCCCAGAGCGAGAGGATGGCGTGGATGTCGATCGCCTCGGCCCTGCAGACTTCGAGGGCGCGCGTTGCGCCTGCCGGCTGCGCGCGCACGGTCAGGAGAGGGCGATAGAGCAGGATGCGGGCGCAGTGGTGTAGCAGGTTGAGGAGGGTGATGTTCGTTGGCGGGCAGAACTCGGGCAGGTGCGCCTTCTCGAGCTTGAGCGCTGGCGGGAGGGACTCGCGCCACTTGGCCAGTTTGCCGTCCGCGTGCCTTATAAAGGTGACCGAACGCGCTTGCGGCCGGTGAGGGCTGTACATGTTGAACAGGATCTCCTCGAGGATCTGGTTCAGTACGACATAGTACTTGAGCACGTAGTTTGTCATACTTGTTGTGCGCGGGTAGCGGAGCACGAGGTCGAGGTTGCCGCCCCCGGGGAAAAAGGGGCGCCACTCCCAGTCGTCGTCTGTCTCGTTGAGAAGGACTGCGGGAGGCGACGCGTAGCTCCGGATGGTCAACGCGGGCTCGCGCCCCATCGCCAGGCTGATGCTCTTGTCCCAGCAATACGCGGACCAGTACAGGCGCACGCGGACCTCGCGCGTCTCCTGGTCCATGTTCGCGTCGAGAGACGGCTCGTCGATCGCGAGATGGATCCCGAGGTCCTGGATCATGCGGATCGCCATGCCCGTAAACATCCACGCCTGCGTGTGTTCGCCGCGCGCCGACTGCGTGCCAGCCAGTGACAGGAGGGCCTCTGGCTGTCAGCCGTGATGAATGGGTACTCACGCGTCGTGACGATCGAGCTCGGCTTGCTCAGCTCCTCGGCAATCATCTGCAGGATGAGGTTCATGTACCGCTCCGAGCGGATCGTGCGCTCCTGCTCGCTGAGGTTGGGCGAGAATCGCAGGCCGGACCGGTACATGACGAGCAGGAGCAGGTCGGAGAAGTACGGTCCGTTCACCGCCATGTCGCGCAGGAAAAGGCGGCGGTTCACCACCGCCGTGCTGGGCGACGCCCAAGTAAAGTACGCGTCCATGAGTGCCTCGCCCTCGTCTGCCGCCGCATACTTGTGGCGCAGGCGGGTAAGGGCGCGGATATCCTCGTGTGTCCACTGGCTCGCATCGACGCTCATCTTGTTGCTCGGCGCCGACGAGCTCGTCTTGGGCGATGGGTCGATCACCGCGTCCTTGTGCATGCTCGTCTCGCCATGGTAGACGGGCAGCTCGGCCGCGCCGAGCGTGAACCGCGGCGGGTCGAGCTCCTCCTCCGAACTACTCCCTTCCTCGCCGTCCGACTTGACGCTGCTCCGTACCCGGCGCGGGGGAGAGAGGCGCAGCGCCTCCTCGATGCGCTGCAGCCTGCGCTCGAGGCGGCGCTCGATCGCCTCGGCCGCGCTCTCACCCTCGCCGCTGAGCGCTGTGGGCGCCGCGACTGACCGCCGGCGGCGAACGGACCGTTCAGGAAACTCGCACGCAATCCGCGCCGTCCGGCACGCCTTGCATGGCGGATTCTCCGCCTCGACGCACCGGATCTTGCGCGCCTTGCATGCCTGGTGTTAGTGAGCGCGGCCGGCGAGACGCACAAGGCACGCCTGTGCGTACGGCCGCTTCTTGTACGTGTACGGGCGGGCGGCGTCGGCGGCAGAGCCCGTCGACGGGGGCGCCGGGGCGGATGGCATCGGACAGAAGGGTTGGCCCGCAAGAGGCGCGACGAAGAAGGGATAGTATCTGTTCGGCCTGCTGGTCGGCGTGCAGTGCCTCGAGGAACGGGACGGCGTGCTCGGCGTCGGACCAGATGAGACCAGCCTTGTCGACGGAGATGGTAACGGGGAGGCGTTGTTAGTCGCAGCTTCCGATGGCCCGGTGGCCCGCTTAGCCCCGCCGGCATTCGGCATTACCCCGCGCTGAATCCCGCTCAGCCATCTGACCGGACATGGCCGGAACATGCCACGCTGCAGCTGCAGCGTTGTGCTGTCGATACACGCTGCCCTTTCACTCTGGCATCCCCACGTGCATAAGAGTACAAGCGAGCCTCCCGCGCAGAGCATCCTGGTGAGGTGCCAGACTTGGCCATTCCGTCCCGTTCAGCTCACGCGGCGTTCAATCCGCTGGTGCCGTAGATGCCCTCGACAAGCATCAAACGCCTCAGCGAGAAGAGCGAGCCAGAACGAGCATCTCGGCGGAACTCGGGTGGATACTCTGCACCCGCCGGTGGGCATGGAAAGGCACGTGAATGAATGTGGCACTAGCCGTGGCACATTGACAGCTCGGGTGGCCGAGATAGGTCTCAGCCGACCATCTCGGGGCCCTGCGTGGATGTGACAGGTGAGGCTGTAAGTGTGAGACGTACGGCTGTACTGCCGCAACTGCAGATCATACAGTAGCATCCATAACCCAATCTATCCTACTCCCGCACGAGCATCAGGTGGCTTGTCGTCACAAGCGCGGTCCACCCGACATTGACAAAGATGGTCTGGGTGTCGTCGATAACGAGCGCGGGCCCTGGCACCGCGTTGCCAGTGCTGAGGCTCTCGAGCTCGTACACGGGCGCGTGTTCACGCCCACCCCTCTCCCCGTGCCAGACATACACCTCCTGCGTGAGGTCGGCGTTAGGGGGTGGGGAGCGGGTGAGCGTGCGTGCCTCTGCGAGCGCACTGCGGCCCAGCGACTCGTAGCTCATCCCAATCCCACGGACCTTGATGTCGTCCACAACAATGTCCTTGGCGAGGAGGAAGCCAAACTCGTCCATGTGCGCGCGGCGGAACGCGGCCTCAAAGTCCCCGTCGGGCGCGAGCACCATGAGGGCCGTGTCGCTCCCGTCGAAACGCATGTTGAGCTGGGGCTCGAGGCGGATCTTGGCATCGCTGAACCCCGCCGTCTTGAGGACGCTGCGGACGCGCTCGCCCAGCCCGTCGAGGCGTGCCGCGAGCGCCGGCGCGGCCGAGGCGTATACATCCGCCGCGGGCTCCTGAAGCTCGTACACCCGGTCCGCGAGGGAGAGGCCATACGCACTGAGCACACTGGAGAATCGGTGGATCAGCACGCGTGAGATGCCGAGCAGCTCGGAGATCTCGCACGCGTGCTGGCCGCCCGCACCGCCGAACGAGGCGAGCACGTGGTCGCTCGTCTTGAAGCCGCGCGCCTCGGTGAGCGTGCGGATCGGGCGCGCCATCGTCTCGTTGGCAATCTTGACAAAGCCGTACACCAGCTCGTCCATGTCCTTCTCGGTGCCAGTGTCGGCCCTGATATCGGCAGCGAGGGCCGCAAACTGCTGTGCGCTTGCGGAGGGATCGAGCGCCTCGTCCTCGTTGGGGCCAAAGCACTTGGGAAAGTACTGGGGCACCAGGCGGCCGAGGAACAGGTTGCCGTCCGTGAGCGCGAGCGGTCCGCCTTTCCTGTAGCACGCTGGTCCCGGATGCGCACCCGCGCTCTCGGGCCCGGCGCGGAAGAGGCCGTTCTTGTAAGTGAGGCAGGAGCCACCACCTGCAGCAACAGTGTTGATGTCGAGTTGCGGCACATTGATTGCGATCCCCGCAGTGGTTGTCTCAGCCACGCTCTCATACCGCCCTGCAAAGCGCGACACGTCGGTCGACGTGCCGCCGACGTCGAAGCCGATGATCGGAGCTTTCTCCTCCTCGTCCCAGCTCGTCAGCGCGTAGCCGACCACGCCGCCGGCGGGACCGGAGAGGATCGATTTGAGGCCTGAGAAGTGCTTGAGCTCCACGAGGCCGCCGTCAGAGCCCATGAACTCGACACGGAGTCCACCGCCCGCGCCGCCCTCGAAGCCGGCGTAGAAGCCGCGCAGGTACTCCTTGAGGATGGGGGTGAGGTACGCATCTGCTGTCGTGCTCTGGCCCCGCGTTGTCATCTTGATGACGGGCAGGAGCTGGGAGGAGAGCGAGACGTTCTCGAACCCGACCTCGGAGGCGATGCGGCCCACGACAAGCTCGTGCTGCGGGTACGTGTATGAGTGGGCAAGGCACACAGCGACCGCGCGGTATCCCTCGTCGTAGACGGCCTGAAGATCGGCACGGAGGGCGGCCTCGTTTGGAGCCTGGAGGACCTTGACCGCCTCTCCAGAGAGGCCCTGCACCACAGGCTGCGGCATGAGGCGCTCCTGGGCATCGGCCCCAGGGCCGGTGTATCCCTTCTGAATCGAGCCGTCGGGATTGAACGTCACGGCGTGCTCGGTGTGCTTGGGGTCAGAGGTATACCCGACTGCTGTCAGTTGCTGTTGAGGTTTTGTAGACTCACCGAGGGTCACGCGCTCGTCCACCTCGACGACCTTGGAATACAGCGGGAGCGCGCGCTTGATGTTCAGGTCGAAGATGCGGGGGCGGGTCTGGTTACCGATCTCAAGCAAGTCGCGGAACCCCTTAGTGATGACCAGCGCGTGGTCCTGCCCCTTTCGCTCGAGGAGCGCGTTGGTTGCGACCGTGGTGGAGAGACGGACATAGTCTGCATCAGCCATTGAACAGCCTCGTTAGCTCACCAAGGTGCTTGACGGGCAGCGGCTCGCCGCGCGGGATGGAAGTGCCAGTGACGCGCTCCAGCACGCGGCGGATACCCTCTGTCGGCGCGTCGGCATAGTTGCCAGGGTCCTGTGAGAGAAGCTTGATGACAAACTCGCTGCGGCCGCCTGGTGCGGTGGGGTCGAGCACAGACGCATGCACGTCCGTGAACGTGCCTCCGCGGTCGATTGCGACGCGGATACTAGACTCTGGGACTATGAGGATGGTCATTGTGGGTGGGGAGAGAGACACGGTTGCGTTGGGAGTTATATCGTCGCCTCATTCTAGCGGGTTTCCAAGATCGGGGTGGAAGACTGGGCCATGCCCGATACGACGAGATGGCTCGAGAGGATACACCAGTCTCGGTCGGTCGGAATCGCAGCGGAAGCGGGGCCTAGCGCAAGTGCGGACAATGAAGGGGACGCATTCGTTTCGGCGTCAAGGTGGGCACGGGTTAGTGAGCAATGCTGATGTGAGAGAGTTGTCGTGTGCAGTCGGGATGTACGAGCGGAACGCGGAATCACGTCGGAGATCGGGTGGGCTAACCGGAGGTGGCACAAGTCCGCTGTCTTTCCGCTCGTCGCTGTTTCTACGTGACTCTCAACTCTGCCTTTCTCCGGTCCTGTACTCATTACTGATAAGTACATGATGGCGCGCCGCAGGACGCAAAGCCCCCAACGACACAGCAGTCATGGTTAACACCACCTCCAAAGACTACGACCCGATCACCCTCTCGGTTTTGTAAGCCCTCCTCCCAGGCTCCTCGCTGACCGCAGCCAGAACCGGTTCATGTCCATCGCCGAGGCGATGGGCCGGTCGCTGCAAAAGACCTCGATCTCGACCAACATTAAAGAGCGCCTCGACTACTCATGCGCCGTATTCGCACCCACAGGCGACCTCGTCGCCAACGCGCCCTTCATGCCAGTCCACCTCGGCAGCATGAGCTGGAGCGTCAAGCACCAGCTTGCGCTCCACGGGCCCACCCTGAAGCCGGGCGACGTGCTACTCACGAACGCACCCCAGAGCGGCGGATCGCACCTCCCCGACCTGACGGTGATCACGCCGTGTTTCGACAACGGCAAGATCATCTTCTTCAGTGCATCGCGCGCACACCATGCCGACATCGGCGGCATCCTCCCCGGCAGCATGCCCCCCACTTCGACAGCGCTGTTTGAGGAGGGTGCCGAGATCCCGTCCCTCAAGGTCGTGTCTGAGGGCGTGTACAACCGCGCCGCGGTGTACACGGCGCTCGTCGACGAGCCGGCCCAGTATCCCGGCTGCTCGGGGTGCCGCAACTTCCGCGACGTCGAGAGTGACCTCAAGGCCCAGATTGCAGCCAACCACAAGGGGGTACAGCTCCTCACTGCCCTCGTCGCCGAATGGGGCCTCCCGACTGTGCACGCGTACATGGGTCATATCCGCGCCAACGCCGAGTCCGCCGTTCGCGATATGCTCCGCCGCGCAGCCGCTGACATCGGCACCACCTTCTCGGCGATAGACTACCTCGACGACGGCTCGCCGATCTGCCTCCGTGTCGAGATTGACCCCACTACCGGTGGGGCCGTGTTCGACTTTGAGGGCACCGGTCCCGAGCTGCGCGGCAACCTCAACGCGCCCGTCTGCGTCGTGCACGCGGCCGTCATCTACTGCCTCCGCAGCATGATCGGCGAGGACATCCCCCTCAACGCCGGGTGTCTGGTGCCCCTCGACATCCGCATCCCCAAGGGCTCGCTGCTCTCGCCGTCCCCCACCGCGGCGGTGTGTGGCGGCAACGTCATGACGTCGCAGCGTGTCACGGACACGGTACTCAGGGCCTTCCGCGCCTGCGCCGCCAGCCAAGGCGACACGAACAACCTCACCTTTGGCGTCGGGGGCAAGGACCCCGTCACGGGCGAGGTGACCCAGGGGTGGGGATATTACGAGACGATCTGCGGCGGTTCCGGCGCTGGTCCGGGATGGCACGGCACGTCGGGCGTGCACACGCACATGACGAACACGCGCATCACGGACCCCGAGATCCTTGAGCGCCGCTACCCCGTCCTCCTGCGCGAGTTCCACTTCCGCCCCGGCTCGGGAGGGCAGGGCGCGTGGAACGGCGGTGACGGCATTGTGCGCTCGTACCAGTTCCTCGAGGGGTTGCAGGTATCGATTATGAGCGAGCGGCGGGCGCGACCGCCATACGGCGTCGACGGCGGCGGCGAGGGCGCGATGGGTCGTAACCTCTGGGTACGGGAGGGTGGACGTGTTATCAACGTCGGGGGTAAGGGCACGATGCAGTTCGCCGCGGGGGACACGCTCGAGGTCCACACGCCTGGAGCGGGCGGGTGGGGCGTGCCCGGCGACGAGAAGGCGGCGGAGCACAGGACAGAGAATAGGTTCAAGGAGGTCGAGATGCGCGGGAGTGTGGCTGAGCGGTCGCGCGTCGACTTCTAGTTTGTAGTCTGGGTATGAATCGGTGGCTGCTGCTGGAGCGGAGCGCTCGTGGCCCCGCAAATTGGCCTCAGATACACGTGCATACATGTTGAGACTATGTCGTGGCATGAACGACAGGTATCGAGACATGAAAGTGTGCCAGCCGCTGAAGGGCAAGTAGCCGTGGCAGCCCAAGCGTGGTCCGAGTCTCGAGGCGCCGCCACACTCTGGAAATGGCAAGCCTGAGCGGCTGAGACGCAGACAGGTACCTCACAGGTAAAGAAAAGTCACTGGCCACGGTTCAGATTCGGATTCACACTCCACCTCGGCCGGGAGCTCGACGGGGTGCCTCTACCTTGCTCTTGCCTGTCGAGGTTCATTCGGGTCCTGTTCAATCGGGTCCTGGACCTAGTCCTATCTCAAGGTGGGCATTTCCGGTCACGTGACCTTGCCCTCCCCAACGATTCTCAAGATAGATGCCCTTGCCGGTCTCAACCATGTCTGCGTCACCGACGGGCCTCGGAGCGTAGGAACCAGGTCCGCGCAGCCCACCTCGGAGCGCAATCAGCGCGGTCTCACAGCGGACGGAATCCGTGCGGGGCTCTGTTCCTAGACCACACGTGGGCAGCTCCATTTCCGCTTTCACCGAGCCACCGCCGCTGTGATTCCGCCCTTCCTTCATACGGCGCTCTATGCAGCGACAATGGACCTGGCGGCGTCTAGCTCGCTGCCATGCGCTAGACATGATAAAAGTCCCGCACTGGTGAGCGTTTCTCCGTGTCTCACATCATGTCATACGAAGAGAACAGCGCATACAAGGAGGACAGCCACACGACAGTCAATGTCGTCGACATCGACCACAAGGAGGGCGGCGACCCCAGCGAGGCCGACCAGATCACGGCTCTGGCGGAGAACGAGCTCGACCCGGTAGAGGAAAGGCGCCTCGTTTGGAAGCTCGACCGGCACATCGCGCCCGTCGCCATGGGACTGTACCTCATCGCCTTCCTGGACCGGTCGAACATTGGTAACGCCGCGGTCGGGGGCATGACCGAGGACCTCAACTTCCCCGCCAACGGTTTGTCTGTAGCTACAAGCATCTTCTACGTGACGTATGTCATCTTCGAGACGCCCGCGACGATCCTCCTGCGTAGCCTCAAGCCCAAGCGCCTGATCCCAGCCGTCGTGGTCATCTGGGGAGGCATTTCGCTTGCCAACGGCTTCTGCAGGACATATGTGCAGGTCCTCGTCTGCCGCCTCCTTCTGGGTGTGTGCGAAGCTGCCCTCTCGCCCTGCCTGGTACTGTACATGACGACCTTTTACCGCCGCGAAGAACTCGCCCTCCGCCTCTGCTACCTGTACATGTCCTCGGCTATCTCAGGCGTGATCGGTGGCCTGGTTGCCGCGGGTTTCCTCAAGATGGACGGCTTGCAGAACCTGCGCGGTTGGCAGTGGCTGTACATTATCGAGGGTGCGGTCACGATGGTCGTTGGGATCGTCGTCTACTTTGTCATCGCCAACACCTACCAGTCGGCGGGGTACCTAAACAAGCGGGAGAAGTGGATGATGAGCGTGCGGCAGGCGCAGGAGGCGGCGTTCAACCACGATGACGGCTTCAGCTGGGTCGAGATCCGCAAGGCGTTCACCGACCCCGTGATCTGGCTGTCGGGTTTTGTCCAGCTCGGCCTCGACGTCTGCCTCTACGGTTACAGCACGTTCCTGGTGGTCATCATCAGTGAGTTTTCAGATGCGATTCCGAGAATTGCAGCTGACGCTTCAGACCAGTTCGGTTTCGACCGCATCGCGTCGCAGGGCATCACCGCGCCAGTCTACTTTTGTGAGCTAGTGCGCCAACCATAGCTGACGGCAGTCTGCGCGCTAACCTACTTTGTCGGTGCGCTCATCTCGATGCGCTACCGCGTCCGCTACTTTGTCCTCCTGCCACTCGCCATCGTCACGGCAATCGGGTACGCGGTACTCATCGGCCACCCACCCTCGGTTGCGGGCCAGCTCGTCGGCTGCTTCCTCGCAGGTGCAGGCATCTACATTTGCGTAGGATTGCACGTCACCTGGCTGGGCCAGAACGTCGCCGGATTCCGCAAACGCTCCGTCTCCGTCGGACTGCAGCAGACGGTCGGTAACACGGGCGGCGTCATTGCCGGACAAATCTACCGCTCCGCCGACAAGCCGCGGTATGTCATCGGCCACGGCGTGAGCCTCGCGTTCTGGGTACTCGCTATCGCGGGCATGACCGCCGAGTACTTTATCTGGAAGGGCCGGAATGCCGCGCGCGAGGACATGTCCGACGAGGACAGGGACGAGATGGACGTCAATGGGGTCACGGGCGACCACCACTACTCGTTCCGCTATGCGTTGTGATGTGGGTTCGTGGGAGGAAAGAGGGAGGATAGGAGATCGACATGGGCTGTTGTAGTTGGACTAGAGAGACGTCGTGGGCAGACAAGTCGAATGACATGCAAAGTGTTCTTGATATGCTGCAGCTCTACCTGCTGCTTGCGACAGCAGTGGTTCCCGTCGCAGCAGGAGCATACAAGTCTAAACTCGGGTGAGAGTTGCACTGAGTGAGGTGCCACCCCCAGGATCTCTGGCTGCACGGCCTCATCCGCGGCTCCTACAGGCGGAAGCAAAACCTCATAAAGGATGTGGTGCGGGATAAATGACGTGTATAGAATCGGGCTGATACGAGAGAAGGACAAGATACACCAGATGAACCGAGAGGGATACAGTGAGGACCGAACAGAGAACGCGGGATCAAACGTGCCCCTCCCTTGTACACGTCATTTCCCGTTTAATATGAATGCATATCATTGTTCTATCACGGCATCCTGCCATTCTCGGAAAAGGAGACTACGTAGGCAAGCAAGGGTGAAGCAAGTCACGTGATCCCATGCCATCCGGACGCGGCTGGAGGACCCGGTGCTCCAAGTGCTAGGCGCTGGCAAGCCCCGCAATTGCTGCTGGCAAAACCCCACAGTTGCTGCCGGCAAATCCCACAATTGCTGCCCTCACCGCTTCGCTGCCGAGGCTATTGGTATCGGAAAAGTCTGTGCCTGCTCCGCTGCTATTCCGCTGTCCGCACTTGCGCCCCGTTTCCGCTCGGCCCCGCGACAGCCGCATCACACTGCCGAACACATGCACTCTTATAACCTGGGGCACTACAATGTCCACGCCCAGACAGCATGACCAACTCGAGCCCCGCCTCGCACACCATGACCAAATCTCCCGCCTCGTACACCATGACCAAATCTCCCGCCTCGCCATCCGAGGTGCGCGCGCAGGCGCGCTCCGGCAAACTGCGCGGCCACACCGCCGGCCTGTGCCCCGGCCACGTGCAAGCCAACCTGCTCATCCTGCCGGCGCGGCACGCAGCCGACTTCCGGCGCCTGTGCGCGCGCAACCCCGTCTCGTGCCCGTTGCTCGCCGAGAGCCGCGCGCCCGGCGACCGTGGCTTTCCCGACGGCGTAGCAGACCGCGCCGACATCACAACCGACATCCCAGGATATCAAGTATATTGCGGCTCACAGGTCGAGGAGGTGGGCGATGTGCGCGAGCACTGGCGCGCCGACAGCGTCGCGTTCCTCAGTGCGTTGTGAGAGTGCCGGACTGACGCAGTCGGGTGCTCGTTTACGTTTGAGGACGCGCTGCAGCGCGAGGGACTTGGGGTGCGGCACATCGACGAGGGGCGCAATGTGCCAATGTATCGCACGCGCGTCGCGCTCATGCCCAGCGGCGTGTTCTCGGGGTATACTGTTGCGTCGATGCGGCCGTATCCCGCGGATCTGGTTGGGCGGGTGCGCGAGGTCACCCGCCCGTTTGCGCGCGCCCACGGCGAGCCCATTGCCTGGGTGAGTGCATTCGCTCGCAGAGCTGACCGCAGGGGTGGGAGGCGCTCGAGGAACTCGGGGTCGCGGACATCAGCAAGCCGGAATACGGCGACGCGCCCGTCTTCCGCGATGGCGAGGTGCCCGTGTTCTGGGCGTGCGGAGTTACCCCGCAACTGGCTGTGCTCAGCTCGAACATTGAGGGGGTCGTGATTGGGCACGCGCCGGGTAAGATGCTCTGTCTCGACTGGCGCGTCGAGGATATCTTGGCCGACGAATAGTGAAATGATATTATAGGGCCCTGTAATGTAATGCTATGTGTTGGTGCTGCTGCTCTCTCCGTCTTTTTGATTCCTTTCCCGCCACCACTTGGTCAGGTGTGGCGCAACCATGATCCCGGACCCGACAAACATCATCAGGCCGGTGAACAGGCCTGCGTAGATGAATTTACCGCCCGCCACACCGATGAGGGCGCCGCTGATAACGGGCCCGACGAGGTTTGGTATGGCGGCAAACGTCCATAGCATGCCGATGCGCATGCCGATCTGGGTCACGGGCGAGATGGCACTCGTGGCCGCCGTGACCATTGTCATCCATCCGCCCGAGCTCATCCCGAAGAGAACCAGCCCGGCAAGCGCACCTCCGGGGCCCACATCGCCCGTCCAGAGGGCGAGGATGAACAGGGCGGAGAAGAAGGACATGGCGCCAAAGACACTCCACACGCCCACCCTGTCCGCGAGGGGCCCGACGATAATTCGCCCCACAAACGAGCCGCACTGCAGAATGAGCACGGCGTACGACGTGATCGTGGGGCTGAGGCGGTTGGTGGCCGCCAGAGCTGGTGCGTTAAAGTACGGGGTGAAGACGTTGGTCAACCAGATTGCGGCACCGACGACGAGGCACACATACGGCGCCTCCTTCCACGGTTCCTTGAGAATGGACCAGGGTGGTGGCTTGCGGCGCGGAAGCCGGGCGTGCATGATCGTACATGCCGGGATCATGGCTGCAAAAGTGAAGCCGGCGAGAACCAAGATGGTGTTGCGGAACGAGAGGCGGACAAACAGCTCGCGCATGAGGAGCGGGTAGACAATACCACCCAGTCCTGCACCAGTAATGACCACGCTGACAGCCGTACCGCGGCGGCGCGCAAACCAGTGCCCCGAAATCGACGTCGAGGGCGAGTACACTGTCCCTCCGCCAATACCAAAGAGCATGTGGGCGAGGATAAAGTGCCAGAACTCTGTACAGACTGACGTCAGCCAAATCTCAGGGATCAAGACAACGTACAAGCCATGCCGATGAAGGAGCCTGTGAGCAAAACTGTGCCGGCCCACATGAGGCGCTCTGGACCATACGCGTCGAACGCGCGCCCCGCAAACAGCGAGCCGGTGTAAATCAGCATGGACTGGATCGAGCCGAGCCACGCCACGTCAGCTTTGGTCCGGCCCCGCAGCTGGTGCTCGAGGTAGTAGGCCTGAAGCTGGCCCATGGAGGTGGAGAAGCCGAACACGACGAGGAGCACACACGTCGCGCCCGCGACGGCACTCCACGCCGCCGCGCCGCCGTCTGGTGGTGGCCCGATGTCAATGTGCGCCTCGCGCGCGGCCTCGGCCGTCTCGGCGAAGGCCTCGCGGCTGAGCTGGCGCGACAGGTAGCCTTCGGGCTCATGCTCGCGCGTATGGTGGGGGGAGAGGAGGACGGGCGCGAGGCCGTAGTCGTCGAGTTTTTCGTCGGCCATTGTGCAGCACTGTGCGCATCCGAGACACGCGCTGGGGGCAAATGGCAAGCTTCTGGAAGCAGCAAGAATCAAGAACAGAGCAGGAGAGAGGTAGAGCTCGCGGGGGTGATAATTATGTGGCCGGGTTTGCCGATGTGGGCGGAGTCCGGACGAGTCGGAGCTGAGTCGAGAGGTGGAGGGGCCCATGTGGTGCGGACATGTGCGGAACGTGCATTCGAGTCATGTCCGGCTTGGGGCCCTGGCGCGCAATCCGCGAGAACCTGGCAGCCCTCGGTGGAGCATACGGGGTCCCAATGTCGGCCAAGTCTTTGGGCCATCGCGGTTATGAGTAGTGCAGAGGGAGATGGGATGAGGCAACTGCCGGTCATGTGCGGTGAGGGACGGGCCACCACCAGTCACGTGATCGCGTCGGCTCCGCTGGGATTCCGTCCTCCCATCTCCATCATGGCCCCTCTGGTGTTGCTTGTAATCTGTCCATCAACTGCGTTCGACACCCTCATGCCCTCGTCTCAGTCGCTCCCACGGAGGCGCCACAACGTGTCCCAAGCCTGCGTCAACTGCCGCCAGCGGTGAGTTGGTGAGCATGTGGCAGAGGCGCATGCGCGAGAGGGCCGAGCGGAGCCGGGCGGAATGTCAGCCTACGGATGTAGATGGGTGTCGGGGTTCCTTCGAGTTGCCTCGCTAATGCCAGGAAGAAGAAATGTGATGGACGGCCGCCGGTGTGCTCGACCTGCGCCGCATACAAGGTGTGTGCGTTTGGTCTCAGACGCCTGATGCCAGGACGAGTGCGTGTGGACGACCAAGACGGACTGGAGGCGCGCAGTGTCGCGCAGCGAGGCCAACTCACTCCGGCAGCATGTTCAAGAGTTGGAAGCACTATTGCGGGGCCAGCAGGGTGGGGGTGGAAGCGACGCGGATTCATCCCAGGTTCGGGGTCCGTCACACTACCAGCCCTTCGCACAACAGTCTCAACAACCTCAGCCGCAAGAAATAACCGGACCGAGTCAGCAAGCGTATTTTGGGCCGCCGAATGAGCTGTCGGCAGCCTTCCCTGCACCGCAGGCTGGTGCGGGCATTGCTGTGTTCAAGCCTCCGTCATCGTTTCGGCACAACAACGGCGGTGCAGGTGGGGTACAGGGGGGCGTCACCGGGCAGGGCGGGCCGCCCAGCCTCCCTCCGCCGAGACCCAGCATCGGCCCCTGCACCGAGAGCGCCCCGCAACCGCTGGCGTCTTTATCACCCCAGACACAGGTGTCTCGCGGTAGCGGCACAAGCCCTAAAGTGCCTCATCCCATCCAGCCGCCTCTAAATCTACCCGGCGACATCGACGACATGATGGTGGGTGGTGCCAGCTGGAACACGTAACCAGTAGCTGACGGGCAGGTGCAAGATGAAAGTGGGAGACTGCGACTACACGGACCTCAGTCAGCCTTCCGGCACTCTAGAATGCCTGAACCGGCAGCTGAACGACGGCAGGAACAAGGCGGGTTTGCGCGCTTCCTCCCAGACTGCTTCTTGACGCGCGAACAACACGACGTGGCCCTGGACCGGTTCTTCCGCTACTTTGGATGCTGGGGTGAGCCACCACCTACCTCCCAAGCTGACATTACAGCTCAACGGGTAACGCCACATCTGTTCTATCGCGACATGGCGGTCGCCCAGTGGACCGAAGTTTCCGAACTTCCGGTCATGACGCCAAACTACTCGCCCTTGCTGCACAACTACATTCTTGCTGTTGGCCTTGCTTTCAGTGACGAGGAACACCTCCGTGCTCAGTCCACTCGTCGACTGTTTGCAAAGGAAGGCGACAGTAACCTGGAACGCGAGTGCTCGATGCCGTGCGTCGGGACTGCCCAAGGGCTAGCCGTCCGAGCTAGCTGGGCGAGTACCATGGGTGACTACTCGCTTGGCTGGGTGCACCAGGGTCTGGCTACCCGTGTGTGCTATGCGCGTGAGTTTACACACCATCAGCCGCGACTGATGCCAGTGGGTTTGAATGCCGATACAAGATCTCTTGTGGCAAAGGGCAAGCTGGGCCACGAGTCCGCCGTGCAGCGCAACGTCACGTTCTGGACTTGCTACTGTCAGGAAACGCTGTGGGCTCATTACATCGGACGTCAGCCAGGCATGATGGAGTACTCGCTCCCACTCCCGACCGCCGAACCGGCAACGGATGAAACGCTGTGGATATGGCCCCAGGGCCCACGGCAGTCGCTGCCGCCCCAGCGGAGCTATCTCAGTACGGCATTCATCCACACCGTGGCCCTTTTACAGACGTGTACGGAGATCACGCGAACATTGTGAGTGAATGAATGAGACACTGAGGCGGGGTGATAGCTGATCCCAGGTACGCTGGAGGAGCTGACAAGTCTGCGCTTGTTGAGAATGGAACCCTCGAGCGGTTCAGTGACACACTAGACCGCATCCTGGAGGACCTGCCGCAAGAACTTCATGTTGATCCTACCAAACCTGACCCCGTACTTCCGCATGTTCTGATGGTCCATCTTGCGTTGTCATGGACCGTCATCCTCCTGTATCAGCCGTTCTCTCAGGTGACCAGGGCCGTATCTGACGGCCAGTTTGAGAGAGTCGGCCTGATCGCCATGACCGTGAGCTGGAATATCTGTCGAGGTAGCTGATATCAGCGATGCCATCAGGCCGCTCTGAGAATTGTTCAGCTTGCCGCAGTCTGGGATGAACAGCACTCGCTTCGCTTTACTCCGCCCACACTGTCGGCGATTGTCTACTCTGCCGGCACCAGCTTCCTGCTAGCAGCCGCGCAGGCAGGACTCCCATCCCAGACTGCCGCGGCGATGCAGAAGGTGCACGTCTGCCTCGGTTTTCTCGAGGAGATTGGGAGGACATGGAAGGCCGGCAGACAACAGGCAGAGGTTCTGCGTGGGCTGCTGGACGAATGTGCACAAGCCAGCCGCGAGGTTCCAGCTCTGCTGGGTATCGAACGGGGTTGGGATGGACCCCCAACAGACGAGCCGTGAGTCAGGCACATTCTTTAGCTCAGCGGCTTTCATCTCGGAGGCGGACCGACTCGGGCCAGCCCAGCTGTTCATCCACAGTGCTTAGTTGTTGTGAACAGTGCCCGGCAAGGCAGCTTGGCCCTCGCGTGAACATCTGCTAACATCAGCCCATATTGCGAACCAGGATGGACAGCGGGCGGAGGCGACTCATTTGACGACTTTGTCCACTCGCTCTTGAACCAGCAGACGTTTCCGCTCGCGGGGTATGACTCTACTGCTCAGCTCAACGGCTTCTTCCAGGCCTAATTGTCGCGAGCTGCCGCCAGGTGCCGCTGGTTGCCGCTAGCCTACTATAGCCGACATGAAGAACTGAGGAGCCGAATGCAAGCTGCTCCAACGAACCGAGTGCAGTTGCGGAGGTTTGGCATGCCACGGCAAAATTGATGCCCAGTGTCTGGTTAATCTATTTTGGAGAGGCAGTCTCGCGGGCTGGAGGGAGAGGATGCCGGTGATGAGTACCTGCGAGGGTCGCCCCCATGTTTCCCGGCCCCACGGAGCCCATCTGCCCACCTGGAGCGCAGTTCTTGACAAGGCAAAAGTTTCGACCAATAACAGACATCCAGGCACGCCGACATGTGGCCAACGGTTGTCGGCACGGCATGAGGCGGTACATGACGGAGCTAGGCTTGTCGGCTGACAGACTACACCTACAGTTGGCAGCGACGAGGACGGCGGCACCGAGCACGATCCTCCGAGGAGTCCGACTTTGGGCCTGAGGAACAGAGTTATAAAAGTTACGAGCCAGCGGGCTAGCCCCCCTCCTCACAGCCTCACCTCACCTGGACATCTCCTCACCTGGACATCTCCTCACCTCGTCATCCCCTCACCACTCCTTCACCACTTCACCATGTCCCAATCGCCAGACTACAGGCAAGACAAGCCCACAGCGGTGTACGAGGAGGAGAAGGCATTCGACGATGGCATCGACCGCCACCTCGAGGTACACCTCCCCGAGTCGCTGCAAGGGATGTCGAGCGAGGACCTGGCAGCGATGGATAAGCAGGTCACTCGCAAGATGGACTATACGCTCATGCCGATCCTGATCGCACTCTACGTCCTCAACTTCCTTGACCGCAACAGTGAGTCTCCCTCTGTTCAGCTCTTCTAATCCAAGACATGGCAACGGCTAAGATCGGCGGTGTGACTGAAGACCTGGGCATGAGCACGTCCGACTTCAGCACAACGATCGCGATTCTTTTCGCCGGTTACATCTCCCTTCAGGTGCCCTCGAACATGGTGGCCGCTCGTGTCTCCCGCCCGGGCGTTTACATCTGCTTTATGTGCACGCTCTGGGGCCTGGTCTCAGCCTGTACCGGCGCTGTGCACAACTACCACGGCCTTCTGGTGTGCCGTCTCTTCCTCGGTTTCTTCGAGGCCGCCTTTTTCCCCGGCGCACTCTACCTGCTCACCATGTTCTACACCAAGCGCCAGATGGCGCTGCGGACCGGTATCCTCTACAGCGGTAGCCAGCTTGGCAACGCGTTCGGTGGTCTCTTCGCCCTGGCGTGTCTCCAGCTCGAGGGCGTGCATGGCATCCGCGGGTGGCGCTGGCTCTTTATCGTTGAGGGCGCCATGACTGTCGGGTTCGGTATCATCTTTGCTCTCTTGATCCCCAACAGCCCAGCCACCTTCCGCCTCCTCGACGACGCGCAGAAAGACTACGCTGTGTACCGCCTCGAAGCGGACCGTGTGACCAAGGACGCATCCGACGAGATCTCGACCGGCTTTGCCTTCAAGCTGGCCATCACTGACCCAAAGGTCTGGTTCGTTGCCATTGCGCTGGTTGTCAACTTTGTTGCCAGTGCTGTCACCAACTTCTTCCCGATCGTCATTGCCCAGATGGGCTTCCAGAGCCGCACCGTCGCGCTGGCCCTCACCGCGCCTCCCTACATCCTCTGTGTGATTGTCATCTCAATTGTCGGCTGGCACTCTGACAAGGTGCAGGAGCGCACATTCCACGTCGTGTGTGCCTTCTCCGTCACCATCGTTGCGAACATCATCGCGGTCGCGACGACAAACACGGGCGCTCGCTACTTGGCCATGATGCTCATGCCGGCTTCGTTCTACTCGTCCTCAATCGTCATCCTGAGCTGGATGAGCAGCACCATCACCGGCCCGGCGATCAAGCGCGCGATCGGTATTGCCATCATCAACGCGGTGAGCAACACGTCCAACATCTGGACTGCGTACCTCTACTTTGGGGCGCCGCGGTACACTGTGGCCTTCATTGTCAACCTCGCGGCCTCTGTGCTGCTTATTCTCATCGTGCTGGCAAAGAGGTGGTACCTCAAGCGCCAGAACGACAAGCTTGACCGCGGAGAGGATTTGGGCATCAACGGCCCAACGCCGGTGCAGGTCGAGGGCGGATTCCGCTTCCAGCTGTAGGGTGGTGCTGGTCTACAATGTGGTGTATGATTCGAGAATAGCCTGGCGAGGACGTCCCAGCTGTGGGGGAAGTTGTAGGGAATGGGTGTGGTGCTTGGCGCCGTGCGAAGCGATATGAATGCCATGTCTGCATAGCGATGGCCAGGGAGCGGTATCAGAGTGGTGATGACCAGCGAGCAGTACAAGTGGCAGAGAGGCACACAGCAACTCGAGCAAAGCAATACAAGCAGTGTTGGATAACGGCGCGGAGGTTGATCGGCACCGCGCCGAGAGCGCGGCGCGCTGAGAAACTCTTTCGGTCCAGGTCTCGCTTCTGATCCTTCCACTGCTTATCCTTGGGCAACATGTTCTGACGCTGTGCAATTACCTCCAGCCCAAGCTGGTTGTCACATGCGATGCGAGGCGAGGTGCGCCTGTGGCTGTTCCACTGCGGGCTGCGCCACTGCGGGCTGCGAGTTGGCGCAACATTGCGAGCGTCGGAGCATGCACCATATAATAATCAGACTGCGGCTGCCGACAACTTGACCACCCCTCCTCCCTGCCTGGAGAGCCAACACCCCCTTGCCTGGAACCAACACCCCTCTCCCCCAGGATACCGCAGCGTAGCGATCGTTGTGACATGAGTACAACATCTATGGGTCTACAAGATTATATTACGACGTAAGTGCGCGTAGATTGGCGATAGGGCACAGCAGCACGCTCGAGTCCGCGAGGACATGCACCTCCTCGACGCCAGCAGCCGGCTCCGAGTCCCGGCGCACGACCATGCTGCATCTCCCTTGGCTGATGTCAAACTTGACGTGTGATGCCTTGCGGCGGGGGAGGAACGTGATAGCGCCGGCGCGAGCACGCGCGCCCTCGTCTGACCGCCATCCGTTAGGCGCGCGGCGCCGACATAGCGAGGCGGCAGAGGGCGAGTGTGCTGCGGGCGGAGCGTTGATCTGGTCCAGTCCGTTTGCGTGTTCGTGTGCGTGAGACGGGGCGTCGCTGTCGTCCGAGACGGGGATGCGAGACGCGGGCGGTGGGGAGCGGTGCGTCGAGCAGCGGCCCCGGCCGCGGCGGGAGGTGTCGCGCGTGTCTTCTACGCGGACCCGGCGGGGGCGCGAGGAGGCACAGTCGTCGGTAGATGGCTCGGCTAGGTCGGCTGCGCGGCGGGCGGCCGTCCACAGAATCGGAGCGGGTACCATTGTACGCGGCGTTGCGGCCTGCTTGCTCCATGTGGCTGGCCACTGCGATAGGGGGACGAGAGGAGGGCCGTCCTCGTCCGAGGTGAAGCCGTCCTCGCTGTCCTCCTGGTATCCTGCGTCGTCGGTGTCAAAGGCAGTGGTGGCCTCCTCGTCCTCCTCGTCGTCTTCCTCGAGGGCCGGTGTCGCGCAGCGTGGCGATGTGAGGCGGGAGGATGTACATGAGGCTCGCCTTGAGGACGCTGTTGAGACTGAGGACCGGTTGAACTGGAGCGGGCGCG
Source organism: Cutaneotrichosporon spelunceum (assembly GCA_030805415.1). Lineage (NCBI taxonomy): Eukaryota > Fungi > Basidiomycota > Tremellomycetes > Trichosporonales > Trichosporonaceae > Cutaneotrichosporon > Cutaneotrichosporon spelunceum. The sequence continues at coordinate 354,705 of BTCM01000011.1, forward strand.
GGTCAACGGCGAATTTGAGGCAGGAGCGGCGGCGAGGGAGACCCACGCTGTTGCCCTCCTCGATGACTGCGTCTGAGAACGCGCCGGTCGAGCAGCGGCGCAGGATCGGGCGCGAGGTCAAGGGTAGAGGGGCGGGCGTGACCGTTGGCGAGACACCAGGTGTTGTGGCTGGTGTTGTGCGGGTCGACCGGCGCGTTTGTGACTGTATGAGCGAGGTGAGGAGGGACGGGGAGCGGCTCAGGTCGGCGCCGTCGCTGAGCACGCTCTCGCAGTCGGTGGACATGGAGGCCGAGCGGCACGGTGGCGAGAGAGGAACCTTGTCAAAGCAGAGAGGCTCCATCATGGTCAACGGCCGGATGGGAGCGGGGCTGGTGGAAAGCGGCGCGAACAGAGCGCTATCACTCGGTATAGGTGACATTATTGAGCGGTGGGTGGTGGTTGGTTCGGCGGGTGGTACAGGTTTGTCGGTGTTGGCGGTGTGAGTAAGCCATGTGCTTAATACATTGTGTGTGTGAAGAATGAGTCGTGGGACGATGTGACCAGAGGCTGTGGGCAGACGCCCGTTGAGCAGATGCCGAGGGGTGTAAACAGTGACCGAAAGGCGATGAGTGGTGGGGATGGGATGGACAAGAATGAGGCGCTATCTATCGTAACTGGCTCGTGTAGGTAGACAGTGATATGGGTGCGTGGGGGCGTTTTGTTGGGTTTTACCCCTATTTTCAGATTTACCGCGGGTCGTCCACGGGCGGGGTTGCAGCTTTGGCTGTGGCGGCGCCGGCCGCCAATGGCAAATGGGACACGACTGTAGGGCTCCGTTCCAGAGTGCTGGGCAGGAGCAGATGGCTGTAGGGCGGCGGGGCGGCTGAGGCCGTGGGGGTGGGTTGGAGCTGAATGGATCAGCCGCGACAGCAGAGGAGAACAACAGTCGCTCTGGGGATGACGGCATGTTACCAGGCGTCCCTTGCCCACCCCTTGTGAATGGCCACCCAATGCAGTGTTTCTGGGCAAGGGGCAAGGGCAAAAGGGCAAGCAAGCTGCAGAATGGAGCGCCACCAAAGCACCTGATGCCTGTTCCTCTGTCTCTGCTGCATCCATCGGTCGTGTGCGTTCAGTCCTGCGTGTTATCATGTAACGCTGGCTTTGCCTTGGCTACCCAAGGCCTTGGACAGGATAGTTTGGCCAAGATTGCTCGGACCCGAAGTTCACTTGCCCAGCTCTTGACTCGGCGCCTATCCCGCTCGGCGCCTCGTCCTCGTCCTGGTCCCAGTGGAAACATGGCGCTACAGTGTCCGTGACCCCCGCCCTCGCCATGGTAAAACCGGGTCAGTAACCGCGTCGTTAGAGGCAGAGGAGGGTTGACGCCTGTAACCTTGTCACCTGTGCCTTGGTTCCTATCGACCCTCCTCAACCGCACCCCTTCACAGCTGTGCACATGCTCAACGGGCTGTCAAGGAACAGTTCCTGTGTCCACACGCCACATGCCATGCTACGCTGCCCGGTTAAAGCGACTTGTTTCGTCCTCTGGCCCCGTGACCTGCCGTGACCTCTTTTCCGTCACCTCCGCTCCGTGCGTGCGCGAGAGCCGCCGGCGTCGGAGGCTATTCTCTGCTCTCGTCACCGGCCCCTTCATACCATCCCTCCACGCCGGCCTCATCGGTACGGACTAGTTGAAAATTGCATCTTCCCACAGAGACACCTGAACCAATTCATCGCCGCCTCCCCCCTGCCTCCCTGCCTCCCTGGCGCCGTGTCGAGTCTCCCCACGGGGGTGGGTACGCCTGCGTTCGGTCAATTGTCTAAAACATGGCATGATCCGGGGCACTCTGACCGCTCCGACCTCTGATCGGGCTTCGAGATGCCGCCGGCGAAACGACGCAGACCTGGATCGAGGGACGGTGGCGTGTGGCACGCTCGAGGGTGACCAGAGGGCGATCTGCGGCACCTGTCAGGCTGCGTGGCAAGCGCGTCCGGAGATGCGATGCCGCATGTATGTCGGAGACGGAATGTCCGGATCCTGGCCGAGTGCGCGGGTTTGCGAGTGTGCAGGCGGCGCCCACGTCGCCTACGTCGCCTACGTACGTCGCTGCGCGTGTCGCGCGTCGCACATTCACCCTGCCCACGGCCAGATATAGACGGCCAGATTTAGATGTAGATTTCATTTCCTGGCCCACTCGCCATTCCTCGCTGGCACTGGCACGCTGGCACTGGCACGCTGGCACTGGCACGCTGGTGGTGGTACGCTGGTGGTGGTACGCTGGTGCTGGCATGCCGAGTCTCACGTTATGCAAGGTGATCGCGATCCGGAGCGGCCCGCGGTGACGTAGATGTGGCAGCGTTGACGCGGCACTCTGCACAAGCAAGACGCTTGCAGACGCCGAATACCGGCGCCGAGGACCCCACAGATTTGGTGCGTGTTCGAGCCCACATTCCCCGAGATCTCGAGCCCACATTCTCGAGTTTGTTGGGGACTCGCTCCTGGCCCGTGACGTCGACCGTTGTCCGTTGAGCCGCGAGCCCAACTGCTTCTGACGCGGAGCCAGTCGCACGAGGTCGACGTCGCGCCTAGTGGCAGGAGGAGCCCAGCCTAGTGGCAGAGGCGAGTTAGCTGGACGGAGGCGTGTAGCTCGAGCGAGAGTATGTAGCCAGCGCGAGAGGTGTAGGCATACGTAGCAACGAGACATGCGTACTTCGAACGAGGCATACGCATCTACACTACTTACAGTAGCTGCAGACATGAACGCTGCAACCAACCCCAACCGCTAAAGCGCCAAAGTCTCGCAGCGACGCCAACCAGCCGAGTAAATCATGCCATAATCTACTACATGTACAACAAAGCATCCCGTCGTCTCGTAGTCCGATCGTAGAACGTCCATGGGGGTTTCGAGCTGGCGCTTGAAGCAGCACAGATATAGCGTCGTTTGGTACAACTGGCGTCGTGCGTGATCTGGAATTACGTTTACTTTTGGGACTTTTGTATACGACTGTTGGCGGTATGACGGCTCGCGCAAAGCAGCGAGGGATGCGGCCTCGGCGATGGCACGGCCCACGCGTAGGTCTCGGCCCTGTTGGCGGGCAGATCTTGGAACGCCATCAAGCCAGGCGGCCTCGGCGTTGGCAGAGTCTGTCTTGGATGACCTGGGGGTAACGAAGCCAGGCACGGCCTCGGCGTAGACGGGCAAGTCTGCCTGGCTGGCCGGACTTATTGCCTGGTCGTTGGCGGGCGTGACCACGGCCTTGTTGGCGGGCAGGCCTTACAACATCCAATGGTAACGTGGAACACAACAACCTGGAACGCAGTAACGAAGCCAGGCGCGGCCTCGGCGTTGGCGGGAGTAGTCTGCCTGGTTGGCGAGATACACAACAACCTGGAACGCAGCAACGAAGCCAGGCGCGGCCTCGGCGTTGTCGGGCTAGTCTGCCTGGTTGGCGGGACTTTCTGCCTGGTCGTTGGCGGGCGTGGCCACGGCCTTGTTGGCGGGCAGGCCTACAACATCCATGACAAGGGAACACCTGGAACGTAGAACCGAAGCCAGGCACGGCCTCGGCGTTGTCGGGAGCAGCGGCCTCGGCGTAGGCGGGCGTAGTCTGCCTGGGTGGCGGGAGCGCGGACACATCAACCTGGAACGCAGCAACGAAGCCAGGCACGGCCTCGGCGTTGTCGGGATCAGTCTGCCTAGTCGTTGGCGGGAGTCGCCTCATGTACGGCCTCGGCGTTGTCGGCGTGAGGCACGTTCGGGAACATCAGTCGCGGTCGCCTATCCTACGTCCTGTCCTACTCGCATCGTGCAACTTGCAACTTGGAACGAAACGGAACCGGGAACGAGAACGCCTACTCGCCATCCAATCGACTCGACTCGCCTACTCGCCATCGCAATCGACTCGCCTACTATACGCCTCGGTACGCCCAAAGAGAAACGGAAAGAGAAAGAGACGGAAAAGGAACACACGTAAACTGCCCAGTCGTTGGCGGGCACGACGACACTCGACTCGACGAACGCAAGGATCGATGAGCGGGGGGAGAGCGAAGTCTTGCCGAAGAGCCGGAAGTCGGAAGAGCCGGAGAAACCACCTCACTGGTCGTGAGCGGCACGGCTTACCGTTGAGGGTGGGGAGAATATTGCGAGGAGGGGGGGAGGGGTTTATATCCTGCGTCGGTGGGGCCGGGCAAGAGGGGAGAGAGGACACGGGCCTGGGGTGAGCAGGACACGGGACCTCGGGGTGGGGGAGACCCGAGGCGAGGGGGACAAGGGCCAAGGACAATGTGGAGCGACACCAGACCGAGGTCAGCTGGTCAGCTGACATGATATTGCCGATCGCTGCGTCTCATTAAGGCCGCGGGGGCGGTGCGGGGCCAGCAGGTGATGACGTCCAGATTGCGCGATGCCCTCGTGACCCGTGACCTCGAGTTCGAGCCGAGTCCATCTTGTGGGGCGGCAGTGGCGGTGGTCGGTGTTGTGGAAAGTGGCGAACGTAATCTGGATGCTGGGTGGCAAATGGAGGTGAGCTGCATGGCCACTTGTTGTGCATGCACAGGCATCGCGCCGTGCGTGTGCATGTGTAATACTGTACCGAGGAAAGCCATTAGAAGTCGGTTGCATGATGTGAACAACGCCATGGTCGCAGCGTGGCAAAAGTGTAATGGCGGCAGAGACAAGCTCCAAGTGGCCAACTGGTGCAGGTTTACGTGGGCATCCCGCCGCTGCGGCCAGGACGATTACAAGGCTAGACCGCTCAGCCTCTTACTCCGTGCTAGGCAGGTGCTGAGACTGATACCAAACAGCGATGGACAACTTGGATACGGTAGGAATACTATCCATCAAAGAGCGAGGACGTGACAGAGCACCGTCCAGGCTACACTTCCGCGCTCTCGCTTCTCGGCTCCCATGCACATGCCATGCTTCTGAACACTACCGCGCTATAGCCTAGATCCCACGCTCCAGATAGCTCTCAATGAAGCCCGGCAGCGTCGCTTCGTACTCCCGGAGGCGCACGCCGTCGCCCTCGCGGACCGTGTTCGCCTGCAGGAGCAGCTTGCGCGGTTGGCGCTTGGCGAGCACGATCTCGCGGCGCGGCATCCAATCATCCCCAACGCCTGTGTACTTGTCGTACAGCGCCGTGCCGCCGTCTACGTCTCCCGTGGCCTTGTAGACCTGCAGGGCTGTTAGGAAAGTGTCGACCGCCTTCTGGCCCGTTGTCGTGATCCCCGCCCGGTCCAGCTTGACCACCAGGCCCGTGTCTGGCGCCGTCTCGATCCGCGCCAGGCCAGCCTCGAGGAAGACGCGGAGGAGCGCATGGCGCGCCTGCATGTGCGCCTGGCCCCATTTCTTGGACACGGGGTCGTAGAACTCGAGCGCGAGCAGGCCGGCTCGCGCCATCTGCAGCCAGCCGACGTACATGATGTCGTCGGAGGACTCGGCGCTCGTGTCCGTGTGCCCAAAGATCGCGAGGAGGTCCTTGTCAGTGCTGAGGGACATGGCGACAGCCTCTGCACGGCACTCCTCGTAGCTCGCCGCGATCGTCTTGAACCGGCTGCCCCACGTCTCGCCGGGGCCGTACCAGTGCTCGACCGGCTTGCCTGTCAGCGGGTTCGTCGGCGGGTTCTTGATGTCAAAGTTGGCAGTGCCGTCCGCATTCTCCTGCAAGAGCTTGCCGCTGCCGTGGCCGAGCAACTCGTGGATGCCGACCTGGACTTCAAAGGCCGGGCCGCGCAGGCGCTGGAACAGCGCCGCATCTGCCTCGCTCAGGAAGGTCACCTTCTCGTCGGGTGCCTTGGCGTTCAGCACGTTGCCAAGCGAGACATTCTTGAAGCCAAACGTCATCCGGATGTCGTCGTAGTTTGGAATGTTGATGCCGGCCGGCACGCCGCCGGTCGAGAACGTCAGCACCTCGAGCGACGTAAAGTCGGGCTTGCGGAACTTGTCCTTCTCAAAGTCTTTGCCCCACGGCAGCTTGGGGATGAAGACCTCGGCCGAGTCGACGAGGCGCTCAAACTTCTTCGTCATCTCCTTGTTGACCATGGCGACAAATCCCTCAAACTCGGCACGCACACCCGCCGGGTCGCGGTACGTCTCGATAAAACCAATGTTGGACTCGACGGTGGGACCAATGTCCTGGATCCACTCGCGCTGGCTGTCCTTGTGCTCGTCGACGTTACCCGAGTGGAAGTGGCGCACATACGCCTCGAGCATCTTGCGCTGGTGGTCGTTGGCGGCGTGCGGGATCGCGGCCGCCAGCTCATCCGCCACGCCCTTCATCTCCGCGCTAAAGTCGCCGAACACGACCTCGAGCTTGCCGAGCCCGGGCACGTCGTACGTCTCCGTCGGCGCCGTGTCGGCACTGGCGATGCGCAGCTCAAACACGTCGCCGCGCTTGAAGAGACGCGTGTTGATCGCGTCTTTCCCCCGGCTCTCGTACCACTTCTGCACCGCCTTGATGTCCGCCTCGGTCACGTCGTCCGAGTAGTAGCCCGTGACATGCCCGGCGTCAGGATAGCCGAGCAGGGTCCTAGCCGCCGGTTTGATTGCGTAGATCTCCTCCTCGAGCTTGTCCCAGAGGGGGAGCGCCTCCTGGGCGCGGGGCGCGGCGGCGACAACCGCGCGGAACTTGGCCGCCCCGACGCGGGGGATAAACTTGGAGTCACCAAAGCTCTTAAAGTTGGCGAGGTTGCCTAGGACCTGCACAGCGTACTCGAGCACGCTGGTAAAATCGTCCTCGGACAGGCCGGACGCGTTGCGCTGCGCGTCGAGGTCGCCGAGCTTGGTGGGGTCGGCGCTGCTGAACGTCGCGCGCACGAGGTCGAAGAGATCGGACGCGGCCGGCGTCGTCTGCTTCAGGATCACGCGGCCACCGATCCACGACGCCTGGGCAATGTGGTGCGCGTACAGCTGCTCCTTGGTGCTCAGCTTGTCAAAGTGCTCTTTGATGACGAGAGGGCAGATCGGCGCCTTGGCGTCGGCGTAGTATAGCGCCTCGCCGAGCGTGCTGGAGGACATGGCGGGGGGTTTGGTGGGGGCAAGGGAAAGACGGGGTAAGGGAGCGCGAGGACGTGCTGGGAGAGAGGCTGGAGAGCGAGGGTGAGGAGATGTGACAAGTGTTGTTGACGAACGGAGCGGTGGCAGCTTGCGTGTCGCCAAGGCAAATACGTCACCAACCACATGGTGTTCATCACCGGCCATGGCCGACGCAGAGCTAACTAAACGCATGTCTCCACGCGGCTCTCTCCATTGCCATCGATGCTCCGGAGACGCAAAGCGACCGCGACCGCATGGTCGCTTGCCGGATCTTGGACGTCTGTGTCTGGGTTGCATAGTTGCTCACCGCGACGCGACGTGTCGTGCCATCACGTCCTCGCCTCCGTCCTAGCATCTCTAGTCATTACCAATGTACATCACGGTCGTGTCTATGCAAAAAAAGTCCTCGAGCATCCAAAGAGCGGACGCATAACAGCTGCGCGATCACGCGCGGCGCAGCACAATGTACGCGCTGACAATCATGACAAGGAGCGAGGTCATGATGCTCAGCCCCGCAGGCTCGCCAAGTAGGCGCTGGGCAGACGAGCAAGTAACGCACGTCCATTCTGATGTCAGATACTTGTCTCTCTTGCAGCTGCAGCTGAGTGCTCAAGCTGCTTGCCCACTCACCCGCCAGCGGAGTGTACGGCTGCGGCAGGTACATGCCAAACTTGGTCCCCGAGTAGGGCGTGAGCCAGCCACCTTTGCGTGCGACGCCGGGCCCGCGCTCGTCCCAGATCTGGAGGACGTACGAGGCGGCCGCAAACTTTGGCTGCCCTGGCACCTGCTCCCAGTCGTACGGGACCCAGTGGACCTCGGTCGTGTTACCGTCGAACACGTTCTGTGCCCCGTTGGTTGGTCCCACAGGGTACGTGTTGCCGTTCGCCGAGCAGGATGCCACGACCGTGAGGTTGGACGGTTGAACGCTGCCGTCAGCGGGCTGCTGGGCGTCCCGTGGGCTGCTGTTGACCAGGCAGGCACCGAGGACAATGTTTCGTCGCCGCCCAAACACGACCGAACAAAATCACAAGCACCACTCACTAAAGGTCGGTCATATTCCACCTGAACGTGATCGTCTCGCTCGGCGCAATCTTGTAGTACGACACCGAGCCCGTTATTGCTGGCTCAATCATTGAGATCGCGCCGGCAGCAGCAGTCTGGGGAATTGACACGGTTGAGCTCGAGTTTGTGCCGTTCCCGCCCGCACCGCCGGAGACGGTCGCATTGCCGTTGGTCGTGCCGTTGTTGTTGCCGACAGTGCCATTGTTGTTGCCAGCAGTGCCTCCTCCAGCCTGCTGGTTGTTTCCAGCGTTGTTGTTGCCGCCGCCCTGCTGGTTGTTTCCAGCGTTGCCTCCAGCGTTGTTGCCGCCGTTCTGGGTGTTTCCAGCGTTGCCTCCAGCGTTATTGTTGCCGCCCTGCTGGGGGTCCTGGCGCTTCTGGAGGTACTCGAGCGCGGCGTCCCGCACAGCGGGCCCGGTAGGGTGTGGAAGGTACTGGGGCATGATTGGGGGGGGGGGGGGAGAGGGAGAGGGATCGGAGAAGGGACGAGATGGATAAGAGCTCGCTTCGCGGAAGACGAGATCGGATGGGGGATGGGGGAGCAGGAGGCTGGAAGCTGTCGCTGTCGGTGTCACAGGTGCTGGGGGTGCAGTCGTTCCGTGTACGCCGTCCGAAGTGGTGAGATGGAGAACAGAGAGGGTCTGCACCCAAGGCGTCGTGCTGTGCTCTGCACAGTCCCGGAATTGATCCCGTCGCGACGCTGCCGCCTTTTCCCAGCCTGCCTGCTGCTTTCAACTCTCGATTTGATTCTTCTCCCCAATGCACCTTTTCCATCACCCGACACCATCTCTGCATCTCTGCATCTCTGCATCTCTGCATCTCTCCATCTACACACTGCGAGAATACGTACAGCGCCAGAACCACCCTCCCGCGCGAACAGCCGGGATCCATGCATGTAACGGCTCACCACTGCAGCTTCTTCTCGGTCGGGCATCCGCACTCGTCGCAGTTGCCGCAACGCAGCTCTTTGTGCATCAGCGCGCCGTCGCGGAGTAGCCCGTCCACGCTGTACGTGTAGCGTGGGACGATGCCCGTTGTTGTGAATCCGGCCGAAGTGAAGACCGAGTGTCCCGCCGAGTCGCGCTCGGTGTCGGCGAGCTGGGGTCAGTGAGCCGTCAAGGCGCAAGCGCCCGAATCGTTGCTGGGCCAGCATGGCAAGCTCAGTGTTGATCCAAAACGGAGTGCGCCGCTGCTGGGGCAACGCTGAGACGTGCTCAATCGCGCTAGCTCTGCGCTGCCCTGCTCCACCTTGTTCCCATCTCTCCCAACTCGTGATCCGGCCCTCTCTCCTTGACTCACCAACAACTTGACTTTGCACGCCTTGGCCTCCTCCTCTACGGCCTCCATGAGCTGGCGCGCGATTCCCCGCCGCCCATAGTCGGGGTGCACCATGAGGCCGCGCACGTCGGCGCGGAACCACCCGTTGGGCGCAGCGTGAAAGTGGAGCTGCACGCTTCCCACGACCTCGCCCTTCTCCTCTCCATCGTCCTTCTTCTCTCCCCCCTCCCTCTGGCCTCTCCGTTCTCCTGCAGTCCCGCGCGACAGAGGCACGGCGGCGCTCCGGGCGACAAAGAGGACGCACCGGTGCGGTCCGACGCCGAGGGCAAGGTCGTAGAGCTGGACGGCGTCGTCGTGCGTGAACGGCGCGACGAGGACGGACTCGCCGTTGCGCGCGAGCACAATCTCGGCCAGGCTTGTCGTCAACGCGGGGAGCGTGTCGGGCGTGGCCTTCTCCAGGGATAGGGACAGGGGACCTCTGCGGGGAGAGCGGGAGCGTAGGCGCACCGCGCGCCCGGTCGCGACGGGGACGCCCAGCCGGGCGGACGAGGGCGGGTCAATGGGGGCCAGCGATGCAACGGTGGACATTGTGAGACGTGGTGGACAGAGTGACAAGCCTGGTCATGTCTTGGGCGTGTGCAGAGTTGAGTGGCCACGGTTTCGGCCGTGTGCGACCCGACAGGAACAAAGGGCTGCCCCGGCTTTGTTCTGCAGGCAGATACGACATTGTCTGGCTCGCTTTATGCGCAAGAACGAAAGAGGCCATCAACAGCGGCTCAAGTAGTCAATCAAGACGCCGGCGCGTTTAAATGAAAGCGATTATAGTTGAAACACGGCTGAGGTGACCACTTTATGACGCACGCGTACAAGCAATGTCATCGCGCAGCACCTTGCCAACGCCACGCGTTCAGTGACCTCATCACCCCAAGCCGGGCCGGGGGCATGTTACGCTCCCTGGTTGAGCCGCGTCAGGCGAAAAGGCCAGCAGCCGAAAAATAGCAAGCTTGTCGTCGACGTTCCCGTGTCGGGCAGAGGCTCACGCAATGCCTGAATGGGCCGACGTGGTCTGACTGCACAAAGCGCCACTCTCAAGCGAGGTGAGATCAGTCTACTCTGCGCACGGTTCGCCCAGGCCCGAGCGCGATTACCATGAAGTTTTGCATGATATCAGCCTCCATCTGCCTCGAGACACGGCGAGAACCGACGGCCAAGCAAGCCAAGTCCTTCCACCTTGGCTCTGCCCCTGGAGAGTGTTACCCCGCCACTCACCATCCCCCCCCCCCTCCCCTTCGGGCCGTCGCACGCAACACGGAGATGGCGGCGCCCCGATCGCCACTCTCTCGCCGGGAATTTTCTCGACAGTCTGGACGCTGAAGAGCTGGCGCCACGAATACAAGCAAGGCAAGCAGGGCAGCATATTCCATGTGGAATTTGTGGAGTAGTGGATATGAAGACAGGGGTGTTCTGGAATGGAACAAGGTCCAAATGACCTGAAGAATACAACCGATACCTTGTGTCTAATACTCGACTTGTCAACTCTCCCTTCCCACCCCAAACATCCACTCCACCCGACGGTCTCTTGTCTATACCTCGTTCTGCGACCTCTCTACCACGCCGCCATCACGACGACGACCTGCCTTGACTCTACCCGCCCGGCAAGGGCACCGCGGGCATGTTCGAGCTCACCGGTGACCAGGTCAGAGTACGTGTCCCCTGTTCCACACTCGGTCCCCATCTGCCGTCGCCGCTTCGTCAACAGTGCTCGTGGGCGCCAGTATGGCCGCACTGGTCCTGTACTCGGCGTACCAGTCACTGTTCGTGTGCAAAGCCGTGAGCTCCAGTGTTGTGGTTGCTATCAGTCTGTTGCCCGGCTCCTAGCTCACCACAGACCAACCAGCTCGTCTCGGTAGGCGCGGCCGCAACCAGCTTCGTGTGCTGCGTCTCCATCCTTCTCACCGCCGCGTGGGTATGGACGGTGCGCAGTGCACGAGTCTTTCTGGACCGTGTGAGCTTTCGGCTGCTCCTGGGCTGTCTGGTATGGGAGATCATCTATGATATCAACTACATTTCGGTGAGTACACTCGTCCCCGGAAGCACCGAAAGAAGGATACCTAGACTGGCGACCGTGGACCGTGCGTGCGTGAGAGACCAAGCGAGGCCGATGAGCTGGGCCCGTGGTGTCTTTGGCCAAGCGCGGTCCGGTAATCTGCACTCGCCCTGTATCCCGCCTGTGCTCGGCTCGATACTCTTCCGCCTGTGCTTGCTGTGCTTGTGGCACCGCGTGACGGACAAGGTCAATCCCGTTGCTGTGGCCCAGGCCACCGCGTGCCACCTACCGAGCTCTGGCTCTGGCTCTCTTGACCGATCCCTCTCTCATGCCGCAGCTCACCCCAGGTCGTCCTCGGCGCGAAGCCAAACGCCGGCTGCGCTGTTGGCATCTACTTTATGATTGGAACACTAGGCGTCGTCAACTATCTCTGCACGTGCATCGCCATTAATCTCTTCGTGACCATTGTGCTGGGACTGAATCCGATTCGACTTGGTAAGCATTCCTGCACTGCGGACTGCGGCTCCTGTGGCGACGCAACTTGCCCGAGCTAGCAGCCGCTCGAAGAGATAGAGCTCACACCTCAGGCCTCGAACGGTGGTACATTGGCTGTTCAATCTTTATCGGCTTGTTTGTCCCAATTGTCCCCGCCGCACTGGGGCATTTTGGATGGGACCCTCTGTACCATGTTTGGTGATTCCATCAGACGTCCACACGCTAACTGCAGTTGGATCAAGTCATCGTCAAAGGCGCGTGTGACAAACTTTGTGCTCGACCTGTATCTGTGGCAGCTGCTGTCGTGCGCGATCGCGACTGTCTGCGTCGCGGCTGTGAGTCGTGCTGCGGAACAACGTGCCTAGGACCACGCTTGGCTGGGCTCGGCAAGTTGAGCACAACCCCAACTGACGCTAGACGTTATTCAAGCTGTTCAAGCAAGGCCGAGCGACGTCGCGCGCTCTGTTTGGCGGGGACAGCCTCAACTTTGAAATCTCCTCTGACTCGACTGGGGATACTGATCTTCATGGCAAGACGCGGAGACGCTTCTTCCGGAGACGGAGGAACAGCGTGAAGCGCGAGCGCATGTTCGGACACCTCGAGGACCGGTTTGTGTCTATTGCGATTCGTGTGTCGATGTACCCCATCACGCTTGTGATCGTTAACGGCGTCATCGCGATCGGGGACCTGTACATCTCGCTCCACGGCGGCGTGCACTCCAAGGCTGTCTATGGGCTGTACTGCGTGTACTACCTGTTCTACGGCATCCGCGGCTTGTGCTTTGCCATGCTGGCCGTAGTCGTCGACCCTTGTCTCCGGAAAGGGTTCCGAGCCGCGTACCAGGAGAAATTCCACCCAGCACCGGATAACAATAAGGGCTCAAACCCCAGCTGGTCTTTGCCAGAGGCCAACGGATGTGTTGCGCCTTTCGGCAGTGCGCTGGATGGGAGCAGCACGGCGATGGACGAGCTCGACCTCTCCCAGATGCTCTCACTGCCATCAGGGGCCAGCAGGGAGAGCGTCGACTCGGACACGTCCATGGACGTGCTGCAAGCACTGTTTGCATCAGAGCCCCCACCAGACACAACAAGCCGGAACCCTCTGCACGCCGGGGAACCACGCCGTGGTTTCCACCCCCACTTGCCCCATTTCCAACCACACCTCCCCCATCTACATCTGCATATACCGAACGTCAAGCATCTCCCGTGGTTCTTGCACCGACACTTGGAGCGGGAGGCCCAGGCGGCCAAGGCGGACATCGAGGCAGCCGCCCCCGCTTCGACGCCTGTCGCTCCGATCTCGCCCTCGGGCTCGCCCGCGCACATGGCGAGCGTATTCACAGGCGTGCCTCCCGAAGCGATGCCGTCGTGGCTCGACGACGCGGCCGCGGACGACATTGTAGCTCCCGCGGCCCTAGCTGCCGCGCAGTTCCAGGCGAACCAGCCCACGGCCGCGGACGTGGACGCGCTCGACCGCGCGCTAATCAGAGTCGGCACCGAAGCGACCGAGCGCGAGCGGCAGGCCCGGCGGATTTCGCCCGTCGCCTCGATCCGGACGCCCCCCGCCGCGGCGACGCTCAACCAAGCCCTGGCCGGCCTCGGACAGGGCATGGCAGCCGTGATGGGCCCCTCTGTCGGCCTGCACGTCGGCCGGCGCGACTCGGCGTCCTCCCTCTCAACCGGTACGCGGGACCGCCCAAGCCTCGCGTCAGGCAGCCCCGCGTCACTGGGCCCGCGCGTGCTCACCGCGCGCCCGCGCTGGAACGCAGGCGTGCGCCGCGTCAGCGTCGCTGAGCCGTCGCGCTCGCCACGCCTCGCGGACCCGCGGGCACGGCAGCAGGCGACGCTCGCGCTTGCCGAGCGCCTGTACGAGGAGATGGAGGCCCAGTTGTAGGCGCACCGGGCGCAGTGGGCGTAGCCCGAGGTAGGAATATAGACTATATGTGTAATTGTAATGTGTACGGAATGCCGCAGTGGGATTGGGGTGTAGCTATCCAGGAGGCCAGGACACGCCGGCGATGAAAGACGACGCATGGGCGGGTGCATACAGCGTCGCACGCTGGCTAGTGTTGCCGTCAGCTAATAACCCAGGCCAGGGCCAGACGCCTCGATGGTCGATGGTGTCTGCATCTCAAATACAGCTAGAGGAATTGCTTCATCCTCCCCCTCCCCCCACACTGCACCAAGCGCCTCGACTCCAGCCCCGTGCAGACTCAAGCCTAGTGCTCACACAGGCTGAACTCGCCCGAGTTGATCGCGCCGTTTGCCGCGCGGTCGATCGTGCGGCGCTCGTCCATGAGCTCGACGCGGAGCTTCTTGGCCTCGTCGAGCCGGTACGGGCAGCTCACGTGCTGGTACACCATCTCAGCGACCTCGGGCGGGAGGCGGGGCTCGACGGCGGACGCACCCCAGTGCATCTGCTGCGGCGGGACGTGTGCGGTACTGATGACTGGCGTCGCGGGGTCGACGAGGAACAGGGCGACAATCTTGCGGTGACCGGGCTTGCTCTTGTCCACCAGCTCAAACTCGCCGACGCGGTGCTGCAACACATTCGGGAACACGAGCAACCGTCCCTCGCGGGTGAGTACCTGTCCAAATTGCAAGACGGTACTCTGGCCACCGGCGCCTGCGTCGGCTCCAAAGATCTCCGCAAAGGGCGAGTGGTCGCCCTGTTCGTACTCGAAATTCTCGCACATGGTCTCGGCATCACACGCTGTCCGGAAGGCGAGGTGCGAGTCGGTGATGTTCTCGTTGTCGTAATAGTAGAGCGCGGTGGCGACGATACGCTCGTTCAGCTGCCCCTCAATGTGCCAGCTACCACCGGGGTAGGACGGCTTCTCGGGAGTCAGGTGGATGTTGGCCAGCTTGACAATGACTTGGAGCTTGTCGTCCTTCCATGCTGGTTTTGAGAACGGGTAGCCGACATACTTGTACTCGTCGAGTGGCTCTGGCTGAATGACCTTGTGCGTCTCCTCGTACCAAATCTGGTTGGCGGCCTCCTGGTCATCTAACCAGTCATCCATCGGGATGGTGACGACACCGTCGGCCGGGGGCACGCGGCCCGACTCACTTTCGGACTCTGGGACGTCAGAGTCGGCAGTGTCCGGTTCCTCTTCGTTGTCGCCCTCTTCTGCTTCCTCTACTTCCTCGTCTTCGTCTTCGTCCTCGTCATCGTCATCGTCCTCGTCATCGTCATCGTCCTCGTCCTCCACATCGGGCGCCTCTTCAGACGCACTGGGAGCGCTCTCGTTGGCGCCCTCGGCATCTCCTGCCGTGCCGGTGCTGGCAACCTCGACGTCGCTGTCTTCCGCCGCAGACGCTTCGTCGCTCGAGCTCTCGCCCCCGCTCGCCTGGTTGTCCGGGTCATCTGGGTTGTTCTCCGCGCAACAGTATCTCTTGCAGATTTCCGGAGTTGTGCACTGCCGATTCCCCGATAGACACCAGATACGGTTGATGGTGTTTGAGCGATCCTCAAAGTTGATGCCGTCGTCGGCGCCCATCCACGTCATGACGCGGTCGTACGTCGCAAACCATAGCGGGACCGCCTGACATTAGCCCATTTGCAGCACTCGACACCACGCACCCGTTCCACCAGCTCTTGGAGAACGCTGTACATTTCAGAGTGCTCTCTCGGATGGAGGTTGTTGACATAACTTGTAAACGTCGCCTTGCCATCCTTGAGCTCGACGTCGGCTGGCAGCCACTGGAACTTGCGTGAAAGCAGACGCTCATCCTCGGGCCGATAGTAGAAGGACTTTTTCTGTTTGGGGCCCTCTGTCTTGGGGATGACCTCGCCTGATCCGAATGAGGCGAGCGTGTCTGTAAACGCAATCTTATGATGGACGACACGAGTCTTGCCATACACGAGTGGGAATAGGGACGGGTGGACGAGATCGAGGACCTGTTCATTTGAGCCGGGGTGCCAGTCCTTGTCCTCGCTTTCGAGCTTTACAACCTGCTCCTTGAGTCGCGCCACGAGGTCTGGAGAAAGTGCGCTGTCCGTCTTGAAGACGGCCGCGGCGCCGTCGCACACGCTCACCACACCCCCGTTCTTCTTGAATAGGTCAGCCTTGTCCCGAAGCTCGGCGAGAACCCAGTCGAACATCTTGTCCGAGAATCCTTGTTTGACAGGCAGGGCAAGAGCCTCGGCACGCCATTTGGCCACGATTTCATCGTTGTTGACCTTGTCAACCCATCCTGGCTTGTCGGTGATGAGGTCGATGACACGCATCATTGCGCGCTCGCGCACCGTTGGGGTGTTGCTCTTCCATTCATCCTCTAGGAGGGCCGAGGGAAAGCGGCGCACGCTGTGGGCCGCGTCGTCGGTGTCGTCAACGGCCGGCATTTTGGAATAGGCATCGAGGGGGAGGTCGATGCCTGGGAGGGCAAGCCCAGGCTTTGTGGTTGTGGTGGTATCGTTCGAGGACATTGTGCGCTGGGGAATGAATGCGAGAGAGGGGAGAGGAGGGTATATGAATGGCCGCTGGGGCAAGGTCCGGGCACTGGGTCGGTGATACGTACATGATGATGACTCGACTGCTGTCTCTTGTCACCCAGTTGGGCGCACAGCTACGCTTCGAGACGCGTCCAATACAGGGTCCATCGCCGCGGCCATGTCATATTGCCCGGTACCTCCCTGCCCGGCGAAACACTCAACGGGACAGCGAGAGGAAAAGAGCGTTGCTTCAAATGAGGATGCCGAGTGCGTACAAGCCAGGCGCAGGGACGGGAACAAAGTGGGGTCACGTACTCGATGGAGGCACTGCAAAGCGACCAGAGGTGAAACAGAGCAAAGGGAAAGAGATCAGCCGACAACAACGCCAAGGGCTGGGAATCAGAACTGGCGGTCTCGATGAGCAAAGGTGACGGTGCTTCCCGCTTCCCGTGTACAGCATCCAATCCCGTCCCATCAACTGCAACTCAACCTTGCGCCTGAGCGCTTCTGTCACTTGCTCAAGCATCCTTGCAACCTCGCTCACATCAGCACGCGCATCTCTCACAACACCGACTACCCAACCGCCCCTTCAAGATTGCATGTTTGATGACGGCCGTCAGGACACTGGCAATGTGCTGCGCGGCGCTAGGAACTGAATGTCTCGAGGAAATAATCGTCTTGTTGGTACGCCGAGTGCATCATGAGCGCATACACGCTCACTCGGTGCCAACCAACGGCTGCTTGCCGTCGACGAGATGTCGTGAGCCCATGACACGCTTGGCTAACGCGCCTACGTTGGCGTCTGCAATCACAACATCTGTACTCAGGTTGACCCCGAACGACTGTCTGAGCAGGTCTGAGATGCGTTTCGCCTGCACTTCGTCCATGATAACAAAGTCGTCAGCGTCCTCTAGCTGTTCGTCGAGTGGATCGTCTGGCGCCGGCTGATGGTCTAGTTCCGCACTGAGCTCTATCGCGAGTTCGGTTGTCGGCGTAGCTATCTTTGGGGCCACGTCAAGGCCGAGGCCCGAGTCAACCGGCAGGGTAGTTCCTGCAGTGTCGAGGGACAAGGCCGTCGGGCCCACAGCCGCGCTGTCAGAGGGCGAAGCGGCTGGAATCTTGCCGGCTGCCTTGGGCGAGATGGGAGCGACGGTCGCCGGCTGCCAACCCAGCCCACGCTTTGTAGACTCTGGCGAGCGACTGATCGACCCGGCGCGGGTACGAGCCGAGCGGGGCACCAGGGAGACATTGGCCTCAAGCGCGAGGACAACGAGGTTGAGCACAGCGTCGTGCACCGCGCGGTAGTTGTGGAGGTTGCTCGGCTTCGAGACGTATATCTCGATGGGCGCGATTGTGTCCATGACATTGTGCTTCCCGTCATGGTGGTAGCGCAGCTCATACTGCCCAGGCGCCCACGGCAGACGCTTGCCCTTGAAGGTGACAGTGCCAGCGCCACCTTGGCACGTGGGATGCGAGGGAGTGCACTGCTCCTCGCCCTCATACTCTTCCTCGAATATCGGGACCCACTTGCCCATGCTAGAGATGCGCGTGACAAGGTCGCCCTTGCATGAGCCGAGGCGATAGATGCCGATCCAGTCCTTGCGCGAGTGATTGGAAGGAGCGGTCCACGAGACACGGAACGGCTGCCCAACATGGAAGCGGGGAACGGGTGAGGCGGAAGACGATGAAGCAATGTTGATCGAGTATTGCGACTTGTCGTATGCAGAAATGTTCTTATCAACCTGCGTAAAGTGAGTCTTCTCGCATGCATGCAAGACAAAGTTCTTGGTATCGTTGGTAAACTCGGACCAGCGCGGACGTGCTGCGGTCAGGTGTGAAAAATCGGCTGGTGCTCACCGTGCTCGATAAGGTCGTCGACAGCGCTAGTGATCTTTGCCTCGACCTTCTCGATAGAGCCGCGGACTTCATCGACGTAACGTTTGATCTCAGGAATTGACGTGACTGTCTTGGTAACCGTCTTTGTAAGGCCACCATCCTTTCGGAGGCGGTCGCCGTAGAGCTTCTTCATGTGGGGCCTTGGGTGTGAGCTCCAACCATCTCTGCCGCGACTCACAACTCTACGAAACTGAGGAACCACCAGTGCGACAGGTGGGAGAAGATGGCGAGGAAGAAGACGAGCTTTGAGTTGGAGATGAGGGCGAGACCAAGGAACGCAGCGCCGCCGAGCGTGCGCTCGGGGTTGTTGAGGAAGCGATAAATGCCGTGGTACGCAAGGCGAGCAGGGGCCTGTTCAATGAGGAAGAAGTCGGCGTAGAACCAGCCAAACTCGCCCAGAGCTTCAACGGTGGAGATGGCCGACCAGAGATGGAGGGCGATGAGGGCACCCCCGAGCACATGGCGGAGCATGGTGCCCGAGACGGTCCAGTCCGAGGGAAGATGGTACGTTTTCCAAGCAAGACCGATGAACGAGACTGCCGTCAGCTCCTGACAATGAAGCATTGGAATTCACTGTAAGTCATGACGAGTGAAATGTTGTAAGCAACCTGCCAGTTCTGGAACGCCTCCTCTGTGGCGCGGCGGACGACGTTCTGATCAGCGTCAGAACCGTCCGCGCCATTGTCGAGGTCGGCATCGTTGGAGTTTGGGTACGGGTAGTTCTTCAGGTAGTGGCGAACGAGCCACTTGGTCTTGGACTGGGCACTGAGGACAAGGCCAAGGCCATACGAGTGGAGGAAGCGCCAGCCAAGGGCGTGAAGGAAGTAGCCGGTATGGCTAACAGACTTGGGAAGCGACGGAACGAGTGAGAAGATTGCGTAGCCGATCAAAAGGACAAGCGCAAAGTCAGTAGCACTTCTGTTAGCGACCACCGCGCAGCCCTTGCGAATCCGGGACGACTCACCGGAAGGGGTCAAGGTGGGAGAGGATGACGACGGGTTTGCGGAAGAACTGGTGTGTGAGATCGTGCATGCTAGTTGGCATTGCACGAGAACGCTTTGGGCGACCAGAGATGGCAGACTCGCTGACGGTTGCCGAGGGCGACCGAATCTTGGAGCGAGACTCGTGCTGTACGGGCAGGTCGACAACCTCGGGCTCAGTCTCAGTTTCGCCCTCAGTAGCCGCCGGGGTCGCCATTTCAATCCCGTCGCCGCTCGCGATCGAGGAAGGCACTTTGAGGTCGAAGGGGATCCGGGCCGCGAGGGGTTTCTTGGCACCGCCGTACGTGCGTTCAATGTGCGGGTTCTCAAACCAGAGCAGGAAGGCAAACTGAGCTGCGTGGGCGGCAAGCGACACCGAGAGAACTGTGTAGGATCCAACGACAATCGAAAGGCCATAGTAACCGGCATAGCCAACCGAGTACATCGGGTGGGGCGCAATCTCGTAGACACCATCGAAGACGAGGTCGTGCTGCATGACCATGAGCCAAAACGCATCGCCCCAGTACCATGCGTAGTCCTTGACGACGCGATGAGCGTCCACCTTGACCCAGAGGTTGAACACGATGAGCGCCCAACCAAGGACCCAGCGAGCAATGTGGGTGAAGATGCCCTGGCCGGCGGGAAAAGTGAGGTTGGCCCAGGCGAAGAGCGAGTAGGCGACAAAGTCGTTGAGGAGGACAATGTCGACGAGCTGCCGGAAGATGAGCCACGAGTTGTACTCTGCAGGGAGTGCCTCCCACGTGTAACCCTCGCCCATCTTCATCTCGAGCTCGTTCTTCCACCACTTGGCCCACTCCCGGCCATCCTCACCGCCCGACTCGGAATTGACGTCAAGCCAGCCCCAGCGGCGGAGGGTGCGGACAATGTACCTTTCCTCACTCTGCTTGCGCAGGAGCCAGGCAAAGCCAAAGTCGTAAGCTGCACGCCAGAAGCCGAAGTAAATGAGGAAGAAAACGGAGCGGGTCTTGGGCCAGTTGCGGAGAAGGACGAAAAGGAGCGGCTGCGCAATAAGCGACAAGGCGGTCAAGCGCGTGAGAGACGAGCGGTGGAAAGTGTTAAGCATCGTCGTCACCCAGGAGTGAGTCTGGGGCACACGGAAGACTGGTCGTGTGAGCGGCGTCCACCTGAGGTAGAAGCGGTGCATGCACAGAGTAACTCACCAACACCGCTGGGGGTTTTGCCCCATGTGACCTCAGCCTTGTCCTTTCCCTGGGCATCATCGCCGCTCTCGTCGTCTGCTGTGTAGCCAACGTCGGCACGCTTGCGCTGGCGCAGGGTGGCGGCGGGCGATTGGGCACCAGGCGGGAGACTGGCGGTCGCGTCACTACCCGAAACGGTGGGGAGGGACGTTTTGGGTGGTACAGGAGTAGCGGCGACCGCGCCCGGACTGTCGAGCGTGACCATTGTCTCTGTTCAGTTGCGGAGAGAGAGGAGCAGTTGGACAGATTACAAGTTGGAAAGTCGAAAGGCGAAGCAAGGGGACGTGGTCAAGTTGGGGGCGTGTCACTCGATCAGTGCAGCGTCAGGCACGGCCAACCCCCCTCTGTACCGGCATGCGATAAGAGTCACTTGGTATCTCGGGCGTCTAATGACTTGGAGAATATATCATCCATCTACATTCGACGCGTTTTGAATGCAAACACAAATGCCAGCAACTGATGCAGCGTCTACAATGGTTGGAGATGCACTGGACACTGTGGCCTGTTGACTGTCGCGTCGTCGCCCACGGTGTGTATTGTGATGGATGGATTTTTAGGTCGAATGCCGCGGGGGCAGATTCCCCCAGAGAGCACGTCTTTAGGGGAATGGAAAACACGGCATGCAGACCACATGGCATCCGCCTGTGACCATTGGTTGGTTGGCCATACGCTCGGGTAGCATCGGCTCCCAGATCAGGAGCAAATGGGCAGGCAGACTGCACTCGAGTTGCGAGTTGACATGCATGCTTGAGAGGAAACGCAGACCGGATGGACACTGTCACTGGCCACAATCATCTTGTTTGGTTCTCGTAACATGCTACAATCACCTGGCCGAGCGGTCAACTGAACTCAATCTCCGCCTTTGACATCATTCTCATTCCGCACCGTCCCTCACCAACGGCATCTCCGACCTTGTGGCTGTCAGCGCTCCCGTGGCTTTCACCGCGACCTACCTGGCAGTGAGCCCCAGGTGTGCAAAGCTGATTCCAGAGCGCTCGCTCAGTTGCCCAACTTGAGGATTGAAACCAGACATGTGCCCTTGCCATCCCTCCCGCAGCGTCCACTGCCGCAAAGTGCCTGAAGCGCCCGACCATGGTCACAATGGCCATGACCGAGGTGATTAATATAACAGGCCGACTGCAATCGTTGTTTCCCCCCTGATCTGATAACGATGATGACGCACTTGGGTCGAACTGGCCGCGCCAGGTCACCGTCGTGGTTGAACCAACCGTCACGGTGTTGATCCCGACTCGAAACCAGAATACACACAGAACGCAGTTGGTGCCTTCCTTTCACCTCATTCTTCTTCTCCCTTCACCCTCCATACTTGCCACAATTACAATGGCCAGCGGGCCAGACAAGAGCCACAAGGGCGATGCCCACAAAGGTGAGCTACTGAAGCCTGCCGTCCCAAATAACACCAGACAACTTCACCATGATGCAGTATTTTGAGTATGTCGACTCCGGGCAAGGCTGGTCGAGCCGTGTCCCCTAACTGACCGCAGGTGGTACTCTCCTGCCGGCGGAGTGCACTGGAAGCGCTATGCAGACGACGCTGACCACCTCAAGAACGTGGGTATTACTGCCTGCTGGCTTCCTCGTGAGTTGGCCAACAGTAGGCAAACTGACGCACAGCACCTACCAAAGGTTCCAACCCCATGGGTACAGGTTACGACATGTAAGCCTACCCATCTGGATGTGTGTCTCGCCGGCTGACCGCAGCTACGACCTCTGGGACCTCGGCGAGTTCGACCAGAAGGATGCCAAGGGCACCAAGTGGGGCACCAAGGAACAACTGCTGGCGAGCGTGAAAAAGGCCCGCGAGGCTGGCATCATCACGTACATTGACGCGGTTCTCAACCACAAGGCTGGCGCAGATGGGACCGACGAGTTTATGGCCACCATGGTCGACCAGAACAACCGCAACAAGACTGTCGGTGAGATGCACAACATTCTCGGCTGGACAAAGTTCACCTTCCCCGGACGGGGTGACGAGTACTCAAAGCTCAAGTGGAATTTCACGCATTTCACCGGAGTCGATTTCGACGACAAGAGCAAGACCAAGGCAATCTACAAGATCCAGGGTGACGGCAAAAGCTGGGCTACGGATGTTGACAAAGAGCACGGCTCTTACGACTACCTCATGTTCGCGGATAGTGAGTACAGTACAGTCAGGTGTGCGCTAACATGCAGTCGATCACAACCACCCCGAGGTCAGGGAGGACCTAAAGTGAGCGTCTTCCTCCAACTCGTGCTGACCACAGCAACTGGGGAGATTGGGTGCTCAAGGAGACTGGTGCCTTGGGCTTCCGCTTCGACGCCGTCAAGCACATTTCGGTCAGTCATGGGTTGGATCAAGCTGACCGTTAGCGCGACTTTATCGGCCAGTTTGTCAAGCACATTCGTCGTGAGGATGGCGGCCACCCCTCAGCTTTCTGTGTCGGCGAATTCTGGAAGGGTGAGTGTCACGATATGCTCGTGGGCGCAACAACAGGTTGTGAAATGCCCTACTTGTGCTCACCCAAGACTCTGTCGAGGCACTTGACGAGTACCTTGACGGCCTCGGAACACAGTTCTCGGTCTTTGACACACCTCTCCAGGGTGAGTGCGTGTCAATCGCCATGTAACTGACTGGAGGTAACTTTAAGGAGGCAGGGGATGGCAAGGAGCATTACGACCTGCGCAAGGTCTTTGATGGCTCGCTGGTCCAGGCCCGCCCCATTGACGCTGTGTGAGTCCTTTACTGTGTCCAACTGTTCAAAGTGAATGCGGCTGACGCCCTAGTACCCTAGTCGACAACGTGAGTCGTCAGACGGAGGCCACACGCAGCTCTGCGACTGACACCAGCACGATACCCAGATTGGCCAGGCGCTTCAGAATTGGGTTGCAGCCTGGTTCAAGCCACTCGCATACTCACTCATCCTTCTTCGCCCTGACGGCTATCCATGTGTCTTCTTCGGCGACATGTACGGTTGCGAAGGCGAGAACCCTCAGCCTGCTGTCGCGCAACTGGACGACATCATCCGTGCACGCAAGCTGTTCGCTTACGGCGATCTCGTCGACTACTGGGACCACCGTTTGTGGCACACCCTGCTCCCGCTAATGTCCAGCCAACTGCGTCGCGTGGATCCGGAAAGGCAATGAGCACCACGACGGATGTGTGACGGTCATCTGCAACGGCACTGATGAGGGGGCGAAGCGCGTTGAAGTGGGCAAGGAACACGCCGGTGAGAAGTGGACAGACCTGCTCGGTTGGCACCCGGCGGAGGTGACAGTTGGTGACGATGGCTGGGCCGAGTTCTTCTCGCCCTCCCAGAGCATCTCGATCTGGACCAAGACTGACGCGCGTGGCCGTGACGAGTATAAGAAGGAGTAGATGACGTACCGTGTGATAACAACCTCTTGTACGTAGGCCATGAATCACACACCTTGGCTCGTCACCTTGCAAGGGCCTCACGAGGCTCAACCCCTCATTTGTCACTGTCTCCTCCGCCCTCAGAGTACTCTCCAGATCCCCACTCTGCATCTCTGGCTATCGACCACACATTCTCGTTCACACCCTTGCTCTCATCCAACATATCTCTCATCGCCAATCAAGGTCATATCTGGCCCTTGGGCAGACCTGGAGGTCAGCCGCTGCTGACAGACAGGTCTCGCTGTTCGATGCAGATTAGGTTCCCCTGCGTAGGTCCCGTCCTCCCCTCACCGTACCAACCCTACGTCAACCCTCTCTCTTTCTGTCCTTGGCAGATCCAAGGTCTCACCGTGTTCTTCCCATAGATCATCTTCCGAGATCTTTCTTCACCTTGCTTTCCTTGGCGAAAGGTGGCAGCTCACATTCCTCCACGGCCTCCTGCCGAACCCCTTCCTTTACTCGGACGGCCAACTTGAGCCGAGTACCCGCCCGAGGACGTCACTGGTCAAAGACTCGTTTCCAACCATGTCGAGTGCAAGAACAATCAAGTGAGCCTCTCGGCCCCTCCGAGTTGGCTGACCAACGCAGCGCTTCATAATCAAGATTAGGCGCCTTCTTCTCTCAAGCGGCTCTGTCGGCGTCAATATCTTTGTGGACGGACGCTTCATCCACGACGGAATCATACCCTTTGGTTGGCCCGTGGTCGGCTGCGAGAGTTTTAACGAACAAAGGGGTGGGGGCGTTGTGAGCACGTGAGTGTCTCCGATTATCCTCACCTGCTCACAAGCGGGAGCTCGCGACGAAGCATCCCGTCTGGGCCCCAGCCCGGGCCCTAACCTGTCGGAGCATCTTGACGCGGTGACCGTCTCGCTCAAAGGGGCTCCTTTACCCCCACCGACGATGTGCCCAGTATTGGAAACGTTGCGGAAACGGTTGCCTTGAGATCGAAGGCCCCAGGTGAGCAGAGGAGACCCTGACAGGTCCCCCCATCTAAGCGTGAAGCTCCTGCAACCCCTTGTTCCGAGCACGGCGTGCCTGGTGATGTGGCAATGCCACATTCCGCAAGTTGATCATGGGCGCAGTTGGGTTGCTTCGCAGACATCCGGTGGGGACACTCAACTTCACTTGGTCGCTCCGGCTGTGCTGCACGCGGTGTGCCGCTCCGATGGGGATGCGAAGCGTTCTCCCACGGTTGCCGAAGGTAGTTATATAAATGGTGTGAATGTCGTCGTTTTCGTTTTTCCTCATCTTCCACCATGCCTCCTCAACGTGCCGCCGTAAGCTGCTGTTCTTGATGGCGCTAATGGTTGCGGCCCCGACCCGCCTCTGCTGCCGCGTCCGGCCGCCGCCGTTCTTCTTCCCCCGCTCCTACCAACTCCTGATGCGCCTGGGGGATGTGCGTCGTCTTTGCCGACGGTCGGCGTCGCGCCTGTTGGCGTTGCACCGAGCAGCAGCAGACTCAGCACTGCTCGCTCAATCTCGGCCTTATTCGACGTGAGATTGAGGCCGATCCACGTCGTTCGGGCCGGGACGCCGTCGATCGACTCGCTCCGGCTCCTACCACTGCGGCCGCTCGCGGCTCCCGGGTCCTGTTCGCTCGGTCCGAGCGCGCGGCGGCGTACTTGGACGCCTATCTCGACGTGGTGGACTCGTTCCTTGCTCAATGTGATTTGTTGTCCGGCATTGACGGGGCTCAAGGCTACGTCCTGTTCATTCGTGAACAGGTTAGACTGCTTAGAAACCTCGCTATCCAGCTCCACAACCTCGCAACAACCGGACCACCCCGACCACTCATCTCATTCACCCCTCTTCTCCCATTGCATCTCGAACGTGTCGATCGGGACCGGCAGCAACACCTTCCCGTTGCTCGGGCCCCTCGAACTCTGTGGCCTGTGCAGTCCTCCAGTGCGCAGGCCTCCTCGTCGCGCCTGAATCCTCCCACCATGCCGCTGTGTCCCGTTGACGCGGCCGGCGCCTATATCGATCTGCGCGACGAGGATGAGGACGAGGAGGTTTGGACGGCGGCGTCGCCCCAGTAGGCGCGTGACGCGTGTAGCATTTTTATTCTGATATATTCCGGTTGTGTTTTCTTCTTTTGAATCAATCTCGATCTTGTCGTTCGAGGTGCCGTTTTGCTTAGGAGCTAGGCCGCTTGGGGTGTCGCCGATGGTAACGGCGCTCCAACTCTTGCGCATTCTCGAGAGCCGATGCTGGCTCCCATTCGGGCTCGTCCGTTAAATCTGGGTCTGATTCGGAGGAGATCGAGGCTGAACCCCGTCGATCGGTCTGGGACACTGCCGAGTGACTGGACCGCGCCGCTAACGCTGCGGCCGCTCCCGGCTCCCGGGTCTTGCTCGGCCAGTCCGAGCGCGCGGGGTCGTTTCTCGGCTCTTTTTTTCCACGAAATTGTCGAGCCGCTCGTGGGGCGTTGTGGTGCCCTCTATGACATTGATGGGCGCAGCCGTATGCCCTCCTCGTTTGTGGTTTGGTTGGGCAGCTTGGAAATGCGGCTGCCCACCTCCACAATCTCGCGACGGCCGGTATCGAGACAGGGGGAGCTATTTTGCTCCCATGACCGCTTTCGCTCTCGCTAGCATGTTTATAGCCAGTCGAGTTGTATCTCGGTTCGATGTATCATTCTTCTCTCCTCAACAATACCACCTCCACGGCCACAGCGGCACTGCCGGCATTCCCGGCTCTTGCCTCCCTCGTTCGTATTTCTCTGTAGCCGTCTCTCCTGATGACGCATCATCCATTCCGTCCGCGTTCTACAACAAACTCGACAGGACGGCATTCCCGGCTGTCGACTTGAGGACAGGGTAGACTGGGTCTTTGAACGTCAGCAACGTCCGCGAGACTGTGGACCGTTGCCATGGTATCGTTACTGACGCTGGGAGATGGCGAGTACAGGGGTGGCCAGTGCAGAGATGGTGAGTGGTGAGATGGCGGGTGCTGCGATTGCGAGGACTGGATGGAGGTGCTGAAAAGTGCTGCACTGGTGAGATATTATACCTTGTTATATATTTGCTTTGGAAACACTCCCTCCTCCTCACGTCCCGATGCGCCTTGACGTGAGAGGAGGCACATGGGTTCCTGTTCGCCTTTTGGTGTGGGGCGTCACAAAGCACAACTGCGTGAGAAGAGAGACACGAGTCCTTGCCTTGCCTTTGGTGTGGGACGTCACGATGCGCTTCGGCGCCGAATAGACACACAAGCCCTGGCCATGATTCTTTGCTCTACAACTGATCTCAGCGTTATAGGAAACACACAAGTTCTAGCCACAAGACTCTTTGCCTCACACATGACAAGATTCTTTACTCTACAGATGCTCCTCAGAGTCAGAGGAGACACACAAGTTCTACCGACGATTCTTTGCTCCACAGAGGACAAGATTCTTTACTCTAAAGATCACAAAATTCTTTGGTCAACAGTTGACAAGGTCCTTTGCTCAACAGATGCGCCTCGTCGTCAGAGGGGACACACAAGTTCTGGCGATAAGACTCTTTGCTCCACAAAGTCGGTTCTTGAGCACGCGTCCATTCTCAGCATGTCACAAGAACAACCTTCGCGCCTAAGACCCCGCGCCGCCTCAACAACGATGACTCCAGGTGGGAACCTATGGCGGAATCATCTAACGTTTACTGTAGCGCGGGGCACCATTGACCACCGTTGCTACCCACACATCATCCGCGAGATCCTTCTGCACGCCGACGCCCAGCTGCTCCTTAGATTCCGCCTCACTTCCACCGCCTACGCAGACGACTGCCTGCGCATGCTGACTCACCATGTGATCGTCTCCTCCACCATGTGGCACCTGGAGGTGAACTCGGTCCGCGGCA
Source organism: Cutaneotrichosporon spelunceum (assembly GCA_030805415.1). Classification (NCBI taxonomy): domain Eukaryota; kingdom Fungi; phylum Basidiomycota; class Tremellomycetes; order Trichosporonales; family Trichosporonaceae; genus Cutaneotrichosporon; species Cutaneotrichosporon spelunceum. The sequence goes on from BTCM01000011.1 coordinate 382,378, forward strand.
ACTGGCCTCGCATTTATGGCTACCGCGGACTATTGCAGCCCTTCCAGGCCAACCCTTGGATTTTCCGGCACTCTCGCATAGTGGACATAGACAGCGCGAGCTATTCCCATACTTCTGAACTTGTTCGTTCGGCACTCAAAAACCTGGAGACTCTTCGAATTCTGCCGGGCGTCAAATGTGCCGAAACAGGGAGCTATCGCCTTGACCTCATCCACTTGTCGCCTGGTTCGGTAGTGGTGTTCGGCGACCTGCCGGACTTTGACCACGGCTTCTACGTTTGGGCCGGCACGACACTCCCGGCCTGCCGGAGGGTCGTGTGGACGGTGTCGCATGTCATTCCCCTCGTGCCACGAAGTGCGGGAAACTACATCTTCTATTCGCCTTACAGAGTGGAAACGGCCGTCCTGCACTTCCGGTTCTGCCAGCCGACCGAGGAGGCTGATACCATGTTCTCACGCCTCGCTCGGATTATCGGCTACATCGCCCGGATGGGGCCTTGCACACGAGTCGTCGTTGTTGACTTGGACAAGATGCCCGAGAGCGGTGCCACACATCTAGGGGACCTCTTCCAAGAACGCCAGGACCGGCTTGTCGACATCCTGGTCGCCACACTCGGAGATCGCGCCGGCCGCGTCACCTTCATGACTGGGAGGCAGTACTGCTCCGTGCACGGGGCTGAACAGTACCGTATCGAGACTTGTGACAAGTTATGGTGAACCACGCTGTCACGTGGGTCATGTACCTCGTGATAACGAGAGTGGCTCACGTCCAGCGCGAATCATCGGATCGAGGGAGCTGACGGTTGGGGGAACCAGATACAAAAGGCACAGTGGATATCACACCGCAGTACATGTACTCCACATACACTCATAAATGTCAGAGGATGCTCAGTTGGGTCCCAGAAGAGCGGTACTTGCATCTGACTACCATCCCCAACAGAGTGAGGCAGAATGCTACATTCGCCAATTGGAGCTGGAGCCGTATCTGGAGCGGTGCTCAGGCGAGCTCTGAGCTAGCCTGCCTTGCTCTTCGCATCTCGGTGCTATGTACCTTGCGCCCTCAGCGGACGAGGACGTCATGGTACGTCAGTGGGGAAAGACGCCGAGGTCGAGCTGCCAGCGACCTCTCTGCCAGCGGCCTCACCTTGAATATCACTCTCAGCGCCCAGCCAGCTTCCATTCACCATCTGTCTCTTGAGCCCAACATGCTCCAACAGCATCTACCCCACAGTGTCGCGGACAGCAATTCCCAAGAGCCAGCCTGTAGACTTGAGGAGGCGGGATGCCCCAACTCTTCAGGCCCTCAAACCACGATCGACCACCAAAGCTACCCACACATCATCGAGCAGATCCTCGACCACTCCGACGCGGAGCTCCTCCTAACATTCCGAAGGACGAGCAACGACTACGCGCGCCGGTGCCTACATCTCCTCGTCCACCACCTCGTCGTCCACGGCACCGGCTCGTCGATAATCCTCCAGTCAGCTCGGGGCCACATGCCGTTCTGGAGCGACCTGACTCCCGCCCAGATCACAGGCAACCGCTGGCTCTCCCACTGCCACATTCTCGACATTGGGAACAGCCACAGCCTAACCTCTGATCTCCTCGGCCCCGCAACCGACAACCTCAAAGCCCTCCGCATCCTCTCCGGCTACCGTCAACACAGCTCGTGCAGCCTGGCATACTACACGACACCCGTGATGGTCATGTTCGGTCGGCTGCCCGAGTACGACCCATCAACGAAAATATGGTACCTCTGGCCAGGCGATAAACTGCCGCACACAAACAAGGTCGTGTGGACCATTTCCAGAGTCGAGCCAGGCCTCCACCTCTTTCTCGGTAGAAACGTCTCACCCTACCCCCACCAGGTTGAGGACGCCGTGATCCACTTTGGGCGGTGTCGCGTAGTGTCCGACCTGGGCCGGATGTTCTCGTGGCTTGCTGAGGTGGTGTATGACATTGTGGCGCACGTTGTCTCCAATACTGTCACGATTGTCGATCTCGACGCTGTGTCCCCTGACGGCCGGTTCGTCGACGAGATCGGGGACAGGAGCCTCTATCTAGTGGAGCAGCTTGGAGAGTGTGCCGACCGTGTCAAGTTCATGACTATGGAAGAGTACTGTGGCGAGTTCGGCAAGGAACAGTACCGTATCGAGACTTGTGAGAGGCTGGAATGACCGGCCGCCGAGTGTGAGTGTGCTGCCATTGTACAGTAGGACAGCAGCAACTGGATCTGGCTTCTGGCTCGAAGAGTTGAACGCGTTGTTGAGCAAAATATTGAACGAGATCAAGGGGCCTTGAACGGCTGCCGTACCCGGGCGGTTCACACTACTGTAGCATCCTCATTGTCGGCCAACTCGAGAGCCGCCCAATGAAAATTGACTGGACGTTTTACAAGACCATGACAATGCTGCGAATGTCACTTTGCGTTGCATCACACACAGCGCTCAGCGCATGGGTGCCGCCACAGGATTCAACTTGCCAGCCGGCTGATGCTTCCGGGCATTGATGAGGGCGGTCACTGATACTTTGTGTTGGATTTTCCGGCTTCCAGCTTTCTACTATTCCCAACGCCGGCGCTGAAGAGAACAAGAATTTCGCCTTCAAGCCCGGTGTGCCCGAGTCACACTATGTGATTTCAGGAATCGGCAGGTTCCGGACCATGCGAACCGAGAGGTTTGCGAGATGGAGAACGTTGGCGAGGGCACAAGTCGTCGAGAACTGGTGCGAAGTGGCCGCCGTAGTCATCTCAGACCTGGGAGGGCAGGTAGTCGAGTACGCGGGTTGCTGAGCCCGACAAGGCTGATACTGCAACGGGGAGGCAAGAAGGAGTTGTCATCACGGTTGATGCCGGCCGTGGTGGTGGCCGTGGAGAGGAGTGGACAGCCAGGAGACAGGCTGGAACGATGTTGCCGTAGATACGGCCGTCTGGGGAGAGGCTGAACTGGGAGTTGACGAAATGGGCGGTGTTCAAGTCGTTGGGGTGGCTGAAGCTGACGATGGGACGTGGGCCGCAGCGTGGAGCAAGGCTTGGCGAGGCAAAGCCATGACAAGTGGAGACAGAGTAGAGGATGTTAGATTCTAATGCACCGTCTCCACCTGTGTCAACAACGTCTCCAACTGTGTTAACAACGACTTGCTCCGAGTGTGCACCAGAATCTTTGCTGCTTGCGAACATGACATAGCCCTGGGCGTCGGTTCCATATATATACATTGACCCGCATATCAGCAACAAACCAGACGACGCCTACGCGCTGTTCTCGTGGTCTGGCCAGGCCTCCGCCCTTTGGAGATGAGGAGGAGCTTCGTTTGGACATTCTACACGTCGACACGCGTTGCTCGCGGCGTATCGTCTGCAGAATTGGCCGCACGGAGAACGCCCCGCGGTGTGTCGTCGGTATCACAGACTGCGGGCGGATCGCACCGCGGCGTGCTGGGGCCATTTGAGCTGTAGTAACCTACAGCCTAAAGCTTTAGGGCCAGAGTGTTTGTCCCACGCAAACCTGCGCTGGGTGATACTATTCGCCACGGTCACAAGGCTACGTTCAGTCCTGCCCACACGACAACTTACGCTCACCCATCTCGAGCGCGAGCTGCTTCTTGCTCCGTGTCGCCGCATACTCGTCGAGGGACATGAACACGAGGCCAGGCACGTCAGCCTCCCCCATCCTCCGAACCACATGCACGCGCACACGCTCTTCAAACACCTCGTGCACACTCCGGCCGCCCATCTCGGCCGGGGCGATACCGAGCGTCATAGGGCTCAGTGCATCCAAGTTGACGAGCGTGACACGCACCCGCGGAGCAGAAATCAGCATCCCCGCAACCGAGTACACGAGCGCCTGGTGCTGCTGCTTGAGCGCAAAGTCTGGATCGGCCCAATCGAGACCCGGCCGCGCGTCGAAGAGGAACACAGCCTCGGCCAGGTTGGACCAGCCAGCGTTATCCACCTGGATAATGGGGCTGTGAAGGGGCGAGTTGAGCACGAGCCGGCGCACGCCGCGCGGGATCCGCACCCCCGGCATCGTGCTCCAGCTCGTCGGGCCCAGTAAGATGATCTCTGGCGCCGTCAGCGGGCCAGAGAGGTCGGGTGGGCGGGGGACCTCGCCCCACCCGTCTCTGCATACGGATATGCGCAGTGTCTCCACATTGCGCAGGAAGGAGGGCAAGGGATGTAGGCCCGTGGGTGGGAATGCCTCGGCGAGGTCTACGATGGTCGTGTGGGCTAGAACTGCCGTGAAGAATGTAGAGGCTGAGGAGGGCCACTCGGATGCCTGGGTTCGCCGCAGGATGGGAGTCGGGAAGTGAGGGGCAAAGCCCGTGCTCGAGCGCGCGCTCACACCCCGCGCAGCGGAGACATACACGAGCGTCAGGTCGGGCGCGAGGTGCGCGTCGGCCCAGTCTCGCAAGCTGCGGCTGGTGAGGCGCAAGCGGAGGATGGAGGCCGCAGGCGCATGGGAGAGGACGGCGTCGAAGATGTGTGGGAACAGGTTGCGGTCGAGGACAGCGCCGGCGGCGGGTGGTTCAGACATGTGAAGGTGCAAGTTGAGCTGCGACGCAGGCACGCGTGTGTCCAGAGTTTGGGGCCAAGAGCACAAGATGGCGGCGGTGAGATGCGAGCCGAGAGATGCACACTGTGAGTGAGTGAACGAGTGTGGTTACTGTGCGTGAGCGCAGGTGGGCAGCTGATGGAGCAAGATCAAGCTTTATCAGCTCGTCCCGGAATGGATGACGATATCAGGAGCACCCGAGTGACGTTGGCTTGATCACATTCCATCACGCCGTCCAGTGCGGCCCGACACGACGGCACACGCCAGACACCGCCAGACACCACCAGACTGCACGCTCTTCCAAGAGCATGAGGAACAGCCCGGGGCAAAACGGCCACGATCAGGGCGACCACTCCCGCATACACGAGCAGCGGGCCCCAGCCGGCCCTCCTCGGTTTCTGAATGTCCTCTCTTGGCTTCTGAATGGTGCATGCAAGTGTAGTGTACAGACATGACGTTGATGCGACTAGCCGCGCCCAAAGGGGCGGCGCTTGGGAATCTTCTTCGTGCGGCCGGACCGGATGACGAGGCCGAACATGACGGTCGTAGCAGCGCACAGCGAGAACCACGTGATGGCGTACGTCATGTGCTGGTTACGCAGCTCGATGGTGGGGGGCCTCCCAATGGGCACACCGTTTGCCATGCGCATGGACGCGGGTGACGCATTGTCTCCGTCTGTGGTCAGCCAGCCCGCAAGCAGACTTACGGTCAATCACGTCGATGAGCACTGGCTGCACGCCCGCGGCCTCACCGCCGACCCACTCGGTCATCTCCGGGATGTCCTTCCAGAACCAGCGGTTGTCCTCAGGCTCGTTCTTGGGGACAAAGTAGGACTTGGCACCGTGGTCGATCTTGGTGAGCATCCCCTCGACGACGACCTCCTCGCCCGGTCCGCCATCGGCAGCCAGCCCGGGTGCAATCTTGCGGCCTTCACGGATCGCATCGCCCTCTGCCGTGAGGATGAATCCCTGGTTCACGAGCACCGTGCTTCCGCCCTCGGCGCTGCGGTCAAACGGCAAGATCAGGTGGTATCCTGCCGTGCCGTCGCGCGTCTGGGGACCCTGGAGGACGGGCGGGCCACGGTAGTGACCCTTGAGCAGAACGCGACGGAAACCAAAGCTGGGCAGAACAGACATGCTGCGGTCAGCTCTGTCAAGATAGTCCCCGTGTCCCGTGAAGGCACCACACGACTCACTTGATGTGGGCGGGCAGGGCCATGGGCGGCTTGGACAGGTTCTCGTCGATCTCGTCGATAAGGTCAAGCTTCCACTTGAGCCGTTTCACCTGCCACACGCCGAGGTAGCCGCACAGAATGGGCGCGAACGCGAGAACGACCGTAATGGGGCGGAAGAGCGCCGAGCGCGTGGATGAACTAACCACTGTCGACGAATGGCGCGCGCCGAACGTGAAGCCGGGGCCGGCACCGAGCCCGGCGCTGAAGTTGAAGGCCGACCGCGGTGCGGGTCGCGACCCAAGAGAAGCTCCGCCCGCGCGCAAGGCGGCGCGGAACGCGGAGAAGATTGGCCGGGACATGTTGCGACAGAGACCTCTCAATCGTCCGTTCGCTGCTCAAGGCATACGAATCCAATATTTGCTTCCGTCTCCGAATCGGTTCAACTGTTGTTGACATCATCCATCTTGCCCCGACAACAACTCGAGCATGGACGCGTCCAGCTCGGCGCGGGCCCCCGAGGCGCTTCCAAGCCTCGCGGCGCTGCAGAGCTGGGTGCACCGGCCGCAGGCGCTCGCACCGTGCTTTGTGAGCGACGTGTACGCCCTACGTGCGCTGCGGGAGGAAACAGCCGACATCTTACACACCACCAGGGGTGAGCTGACCATTGGTATGCTAGCTGACGCCAGACGTCTTCCTCCTGAACCACTTTCCGTGCAAGTTTGTGCAGCTTGTGGGCTGGGTTGCCGGTGTCGACCACAAGGACACGACAATGACAATCACATGTGCGCATTCGCCAGCTGGATCTCCCTTGAATGATAAGCTGACTTCAGTGGACGACGGAGACGGCATGTGCGTGCTAAACGTCATGGTCAGGCTCTCCGAGGTCGAGATCAAGGTTGCGAAAGCGACGGGGAAGAGGGAGATGCGGACCACATTCCGTTCGGCACGAGAACGTCAACGTCTCCCGCGACCTCCTCCACCATCTCCAACGCCGCCGCGTAAGACCTACGTCCGCCCCGACATCCTCGTGGGCGACACAGTACGCCTCTCCGGTTATGTGGAGGAGTGGACGCGCAGGAGCGAGCCTTTGCGGCAGGTTGTCGTCGACGAGGCGTCAGGCTCCGGGTACATCCGTGAGCTCTCAACCTTTCACGCCCAGCTGACCGCAGGTGTTGTCGACCCGGAAGAGCATTACGCGCACGTCGAGAACGTGACTCAGCTCCACCGCGAGGTGTACTCGAGGCCGTTCGACATACCGGCTCCGCCGCCATCCGTATCGGTACCGTCCTCGCCACCAAAGAGCATCACGTCAACATGGGACATGAGCAGCGACCTGGACATTGTGGAGGACAACCAAGGTGCCGACCTCCCCCACCCTTCCAAGCTCTCTTCCAAGCTGCTGAACGAAAACACATTCAAGTACTACCTGATGGACCACCTTGTGCGCGAGACTAGGCGTGCCATGTCGTCTGCCGCACGAATACTCCTCGCCGACCCTTCAGCCCAGGTGCCCGAACTGGCAGCACTCTTCCCCGAGTACGCCGAGTGTACGGTCGCCCGCTGGCCCGAACAGGCAGCAGCCGCGCTCCGCGCACCCGCATCACCTACACCCACCCCACGCGCCCGAAGATCTCCCACACCCAAGCCACGCCGCACCGCAACACCTGATGTATTCGCACCCAGCCAGGCCGAGAACAGCCCTCCCTGCACACCGCGGCCCCGTTCAACCTTCCGCTCCAAGGCCGAGCGCGCAGCCGCCAAGGCCCAGGCCGCTGCGCGAGGAGCGGCCGTTAAGCCTGCTCCGGCTCCAACACGCGAGCCACGCTCAACCTTCCGGTCCAAAGCCGAGCGCGAACGGGACGCAGCACGCGCACGGGCCATGAGCGACTTGGACGCCGATACGACGCCCCGCCCGTCGCGTCTCGCATTGCAGCCGAGCCAGTCCTCTGGGCCCCTCGCACTCACCCAGTCCTTCCTCCCCTTGGAGCCCTTCACTGTCCCATCCCTCCTCGCCGTCGAGCGGCTCGGCGTGCTCGCAGCCCTTGTCGTCGACACACGCGCCCGGCGGGAGGAGCGCGCGCGCCGCCAGCGCGTGAAAGCCGGCTGCGCGACGCGCGAGGACGAACACGTCGTCGCGGACCGACACGCCCGCTCCCTCCGCAGCAGCGACTATAAACTCTCCCCCGCCGAGCGGCAGCGCAAGATGTGCCGCCTGGTCTCGTGGGCTATCCGCGCCGCTGCGGCGCACGGCGAGCTCGTTCAGGTTGGGCTGCGCACGCACGACTCGGACTCGAGATCGCGCGCGCTTGGAAGCTTTGACTCGGGTCTGTCCCTGCCCGCCGGCGGGGAGGGCCAAGCGGACGAGGAGGGATACCTCCCCGTCCCGCCGGAACTGCTTGGGCCCCTCCTCGTCCCGCTCGCAAGCGCGCGCGCCACGTTCCGGAGCAGGGCGGAGCGCGAGGCTGGCGGCGCAGGCGCAGTGGGCGCAGTCAGCGCGCACGCCCTCCTGGGCCGCTTGCGTGGCTGGGGCACGGCGGGGCGGTGGGAGCGCATCGCGATGCAGCCGCTGATCGAGGCTGCCGAGTGGGCTGAGGCGGCGGGTTTGCTCCGGCTCGCGTGAGGCGAGGGTGGGGCCAGGGTGTGGCTCGGGTTCCGGCCAGGCGTTGTGGCTGCATTGTGGTCGAGGGCCATTGTGGGTCCGGCTGCATGTGCTGTTTAGCCCTGCATCTTGAGGCTCACATTGTGGTGTTGAGGCTCGAACCAACACGACGCACGTAGCTGCAGCAGCAAGTAGCCGACATTGTCCAGTCGGCTATTGGCGCATTGCAGATTCTTTTCGACTACCCGTCCTGATTACCCGTCCTAATTACCCGGACAACGGACCGAATCGCGACCGGCGGATTTGAGCGATGGATGTACATAGTGGTACAACGAGACTGTGTGTCGACGAACGCTGTTCGCGAGCATGTAAATTAGGAATGTCTACTCTATTACCTAGGTCCTAGACGGCTGGGCTATAATGGCTTGTGCGGCTTGTGGGACGCGGCTGGGGAGTGGTGCCGCGTGTCGAGAGTGCACCACAGACCACCGATGCTGGGAAGGGGATCACAGACCCGCTTCGGAGAGTCCTGGTCTGGCGCCCGGCCTTGTCCGACGTCGGCGCCTGAGGTCATGGGAGGATTGAGCGCCGTCACAGGCTGTGCCTCACGCTGTGAAGAGGGCTGAGACGAATGGGAATGGACCGAGCCAATGCGTTCCTGACGGACCTGGTGACCATGCACATGCCGCTCGCTCTCGGATGCTCGGAGCTGGGGCTCTGTACGCCAATCGTGCCGGCTGTCCGAGGAACGTTGGGCCGGGACGGACCTTGGCCGGCACGGCGAGAGAGGCTCAAGCTTGACGCGCTGGGCCGCCGGCGCAGCTGCGTGAGGGGAGCGGCGGCGCTTGCGCAGTGCCGAGGCCTCGAGGTGGGGCTCGACATGTAAGCGAAGCGGCTTCTCGTCCAGCACCTCGATTCGAGCATACTGATATTCGGGGATCTCGTCCCGGGGCCGGTAGTGCCGGAACCCGAGGGACAGCCCCAGTCCTGTGGTAGGCTCGTGCTCATCCTCGCCGTCGTGCTCATCCTCGCCGTCGTGCTCATCCTCGTCGTCGTGTTCATCCTCGTCGTCGTGTTCATCCTCGTCGTCGTGCTCGTCGTCGTACTCGTGCTCATACTCGTGCTCGTGCTCTTGCTCCTCCAGGTGTTCCTCAATCTTGACGCTAGGCCACATTGCACGGGGCTTGGTCTCGGCAATCTTGTCCTGGGGTGACGTGCAGCCAGGACCGCACTGGGTGGGGTTGAGCGCTGCTGGCTCGTGCACATCCGGGTCATAGTAGAAAGCGGGGAGGGTGCGCTGGCCGCTCGAGTACGGTGAGCCGTGGTCGACGACGTTCAAGTGGACCGCGTCGCGTGCTGCGCCGGCGATGACTGTGAGGTTAGTCGCGTGACGAGCGCGGTGGCGAATGGGGAATTTGGTGGCGGATTCCGTCCGGTGGAAAGGTCCCGGACAGAACAGACTCACCCGATGCCCAGTCTCGGCATTGGTTGATGCGGCGGCGTGCCTCGGAGGCCTCTGCAAACAGACGGGAGCGCTCGGTTGGGCTATACGTAGCCGGGGTGGGGGAGGACGGGGTAGAGTGCGTGTGACGGTGGTGGACGCAGCCGCAGGTGGAGTACGGTGCTGCCTCGGCGATCTCGGGGCGGGCCGGGGCGAGCGGTTCAAGTAGAAGAGGGAACATGATCGTTTTGTGCTGGGGATGGTAGGATGGTGAATGACAAGTGGGGTGTGGGTGGGCGGTGGGCGGTGGCGAGTGGGTGGGGGATGGGGTGTTTTGGTAACGGGGTTCAGACGGATGGCATGTTAAGAGACGTGCGGGTAGGGTTGTGCCGGTCTCGGCGTAGGAGTGAGCTCGAGAGCGGGAGGGAGAGAGACAAGGTGTGAGCGTTGATGATGAAGAGGATCAATGCGAGAATGAGTGACAGACGGTGTGAAATGAGGCGCATGGGAGCACTGTCAAGAGGTCCGTCCGGTCACCTGGCGGTTTGATTAACAGCAGAACAGAATTGCTATTGTTGCTATTGTCCCGTAATCCCGGAAGAATAGCGGGGTTTACAAACTTGGACAGGCGATAACAACAGCCGAGCAATCATCACTCCATCCCGATAAACAGCCGAACCCAACACGGAGTTGCTTTTACACTCCGCTCGCTCGGCTGACCTGCTGGACACGCCTAATCCCCAGCATAGGCACTACAACCCAATCCCTCAATAATAGGCACCCCAGTCAACCACTGTCACGTGTCACATCAGTAATCGGCCCAGGCAGTACGCGACTGTTCCTGGGTGACGACGTTGATCTTTGGATACCGACACGTCCCCATCCATCTCCGACAGCAACTCCAGCAGCTTGCCTCATCCTTGCCACCCGCCATCTCACAAACCCCCACCCCAACTCTGACGTCAACTCAGCATGGACTACTCGGCCTTGCGCGAGACATTTAGACGCGATGCCTGGACAGAAACTCAGGAGCGGGTGCGTCACCTTCAAGGTTCGGCTAGGTGGCGAGGCGACTAGGCGGTTGTTTCCGCTCATCTTCCTCTGCATGCCCACCAGGCTGCAAGCCACACCGGCCCACCTGAGCTTCCGTGTCAGGTGTTGACGACAGATCCTGCTCGAGCCGTTCACCTATCTCAATTCGGTACCAGGCAAGGAGGTACGGTCCCAGCTGATCGCGGCATTCAATCTGTGGCTCAATGTCCCCGAGCCTGACCTCGAGGTCATCCGCCACATCGTGTCGATGCTGCACAATGCGAGCCTACTGTGAGTTAGCCGAGGGCAGCCAAGGTATCATGTTCAGAGTGCCCACCTTCCTCGGCCGGCTGACTGGGGCTGTGCCAGGCTCGCATCAGCTCCAGCTGCATGTGGGCAAGTCAGCTGACAGCAGCATGGATGATGTCGAGGACGACTCGGAGCTTCGCCGCGGCGTTCCCGTCGCCCACACGATATACGGTGTGCCCCAGACGATCAACACGGCCAACTATGTCTATTTCTTGGCGTTTCAGGAGCTGCTCCAGCTGCGCGAAGGCAAGGCCGGGGCCCCCGACCTGGTCGGCATGGTGACTGGTGAGATAGAGCTACGGGCATCAACTAACTGCAGAGGAGCTCTTGAGTCTGCACCGTGGACAGGGCTTGGATCTCTTCTGGCGCGACAGCTTGACATGTCCGACCGAAGAGGAATACGTTCAGATGGTGCTTGGGAGTGAGTATTGATCACACCATCCCGAGGCAGCACTGATGCCGCAGAGACTGGCGGCCTGTTCCGCATCGCTGTCAAGCTCATGATGGCCCGATCCAAGTCCACAATGTATGCTCTCTACAACCCTTGTCCAGCGCTGACATGAGTGACTTTGTCCCGCTTGTCAACCTCATCTCGGTCTGGTTCCAGATTCGTGACGACTACATGAACCTGGCCTCGAGCAGTGTGAGCTCGACAATGTCGACACCAGCTGACACCAGTATGCCGACAACAAGGGCTTTGCAGAAGACCTGACCGAGGGCAAGTTCTCGTTCCCCGTCGTGCACGGCGTGCGCGCGAACCCGACAAACCGCCAAATCCTTAGTCAGTCGGACCTGCTAACAATGACTCACGCCAGACGTGCTGCAGAAGCGAACGACCTCACACGCACTCAAGGCACACACCGTTGACTATCTCGCCAAGGAGACCAAGTCGTTCGAATACACACGTGGTGTACTCGGCACGCTCCTAAAGCAGATCAAGGACGAGGTAGCCGAGCTAGGAGGGAACCGGTCGCTGGAGAAGATCATTGACGCGCTCGAGAAGTCACAGGCAGAGCACTAGCAGTGTGTACGATTAGCTACTGCAACAGAGACAGCACAACCACTCTTGTACCATAGCGCATCTACATGTTTATATTGTACAGATAATGCACACGTTGCATATGGCCAGCTCGGGTCTCCCGGCATCAGAACGCGCCTCGTGGTGCCTGCGGTAAGGCTGCGATGGGTCAACATTGAAAAGCTGAAACCCACTTTTGGACACCTCCTTGGCTCTCGCAGTCTGAGCTTTGCGCGCTAGCTCTGCCTGCCGGCTTGAGAAGATGGCACGGTGTAGTGCAAACTTGCGATGTGCCGGCGGGGCGGGGGAGGACGGGACATTGACAGGGCTAACTGGGGCAGGAGATCGAGGGGATTTGGGTGACGAGCTTTCCGTCTTGTCCTCCTGCCCAAAGCCCGGCAAAGAGGGGAGGTACGAGAGCAGCCCACCGCTCCCCTTCTTCTCCTCCTTGCCGTCCTTCTTCTCATCCTCTTTGGCCTCGGTCCGCCGCGTCTCGCGTGCACGGTACTCGTCCACGACCTTGCGGATATCATCGGCGCTCGGGCCCGGCGGTGGGACCGCGATCGGGGTTGCGCTGGTGTCAGCTACCGTACAGCTTGAGACAGGAACCGCGGCACTCACAACCCTCTGTTGGCGCATGCGGGAGTGAAGACGGAGCAAAGCGTTGGGCAGATCGAGCACAACGTCAGCAGCTAACCGGGTGCATTGCCGACTGCACGTACACATCGCTCAGATGGCCCTCGCAGGTGTACAGAAAGTCCTCGGTCTTGAGCGTCGCGAGCACCGTAGTCGTCGGTCGCTGGCAGACGTAGCACGGGCGCGACGTGCCGACTTTCTGTTGTCAGCCAAGGCAAGAACGATCAGCTCACTCGTTCGTAGTACACGTTCTGGAGCGGCATGGCACAGAGCAGGGTAGGGTTGTGAGATTGGAAGAGGGGGAGAGAATGTGGATGGGTTGGACGGAATCGAATCAGGCGAGAGTCAACAAATGACGATTAGTTGCCACCACAACACGGATATTCTCTCCATCCACAGCCATTCCGCATTCACTCTGCCTCTCATCTCCTCCTCTCCTCCTCATCCCTCCTCTCATCCCCAGCTGTCCTCTTCATCCTCTTCCCTTCCTATTCTTCCGCGCCTCAGCCTCATTCCTGCCCGAGCCCTCGACAATGCCCCGCGGGACAAAAACGCCGACGGCGCGCCTCAAACTCGTCATCCGTCGCCTTCCCCCGACCTTACCAGAAGAGACGTTTTGGCGAGTCGTCGAGCCCTTTGTCCAAGACAAGAGCGCGTGGAGGCGCTATGTCAAGGGCCACACAGGTGACGCGTGAGTGTCGGCTCCGCCCCTGGTCACGTTTCTCAGCTACAGTCGGATGAACAAGCTGACCAAAGGTACGGCCTGCACCCGCAACACTCGCGCGCTTACGTCCTTATGAACGATGTCGAGGCGCTGCTCGCGTTTCATGCCGGTTTTGACGGACACGTCTTCCGCGCCAAGACTGGTTAGCTAGCGGCATTGTGAGACAACTGACAGTAGGCGCCGAGTTTCAGGCCGTGGTCGAGTATGCGCCAATTGAGAAGACCCCATACAAGGCAAAGACGAAGAAGGATGCGCGGGAGGGGACTATTGACGAAGGTGAGCAATCCCACGGTTGAGTATTACCAACGCCAGACCCAGATTACCTCGCTTTCCTCGAGAACAGAGGAGCAGTCGAGGCCAAGCCGCCTCTCGAGATTGCCGGTGAGCGGTACATGTCCTGGATAAACTGACACCAGCTCCCCCACCCCAGCCGGTCTCGACGCCCCTGTTAGACGCACTGCGCGCGTCTGCCAGCAAGAGCAAAGCCAAAGCTGCGAAGAAGAAGGAGAAGGCGGCGGCGAAGAAGGACGACAAGGATGCAAAGGCGGACGGGAAGAGCGACAAGGCGCGTGCGGCAGCGCTCGCATCCATATCCGAAGCCGCGAACAAGCGCGCCCCCAAGGCTGGCGGTGGGGTCGTCATGGTTGCGGGCAAGGGGCGCGAAGTGTTCGTTTCACCTACGGACGCCGTGCAGGACGGCGAGTCGCGTGACGGCACGAAGAGCGAGAGGGAGAAGAAGAAGAGGAAACCGCGGAAGAAGAAGGAGGTGGTCGAGGAGGGAGGCGAGCCTGCTGGCCCCACAGGAATGGCAGCGGCGGGCTCGGGGCCAGCCAAGGCTGCCGGGAAGAAGGACGCGCGGGCCGAGGGTGGCGTTGCAGTTGTGGATGAGGCGAGTACCGACAGCAAGCGCCGGAATCGGGGTCGCAAGCGGGGGGGAGGCGGGGGTGGAGGTACGGCAGGGGACAGCAGGCCTGCACTGGCAGAAGGTGGCGTTGCGGAGGAGACATCTGGGCCGTCGCGGCGCCAGAAGGCGCGCGCTGCACGCGATCCCGGTGCGGCTGCGGGAGGAGCGCCTCCCGCTCCGCGCGGGCGTGGCCGCGGGGGCCTACTCCCCACTGAGGCGCGTATTGACATGTGACGTGTGCAGTGCATAGGCCATGGCGGAAGAGATGGTACTGATGCTACTGACTAGGTGCGTATTGACATGTGATGCGTGCATAGGTCATGGTGGTTGAGAGGCTCTGATGCTGCCGAGTGCGCCGTCCGCTCCGCACGTGCGTGGTGATGGTCGTGGAGGCCTATTTCCCACTGAGCGCGTATTGACCAGTGACGAGTGCATGGGTCATGGTGCATGAGATGGTCGAGACTACATGTGCGCCACCGTCTGCGGCGGACGCACAGCCGCTTCGACAACACGTAGCGTGTCCCACCGCCAGTCGCGACGCCATCTCACCCCGTTCTCATCCAGCGTGAGCACCACGTCCTCGGGGCGCTGTACGAACGCGCTCCCGTCGCCCCCAAGCGCCGGCCGCACAGCCTCGCGCACGGCCGCATGCCACTCGAGCGCGAGCCGCCTCTCCTCCGCATTCAAGACCGACAACCGAAGATGGTGTATAGGCAAGTCGCTAGCATGCGTGACGCTCCCGCGCGTACCGAGTGCGAGCGGAACCATTTCAATACTATACCGCACGACCGGGAACCCGGCGGCCGCGAGATCGCGCGCGAGCAGGCGGACTGGGAGGTGCACCTGCCCGTCTGCGAGCACGCGGCCCATGCGCGCGCACGCGGCCTCGCCCGCCTCGAGCGGGGGATACGCGGCCAGCAGCGCACCCGCTATCGAGGGGGGATAATACCGGCCCACATTAGGCAGGATATCGCCTGGCTCAACGCAAGGATGGCAGAGGGAGTAGAAGTGCGCCTCGTCCCTCACGTCGCCTAGGACGACGACTCGCACGCCGGCAGCAGCTAGGCCGCGCGCAAGCCCCCCCGAAGCCTGGAAGGCCATCTGGTCGGTTCCGTGCTCGGCGTCCCCGACGCCTCGGAACGTGCTCTCCGTCCCGAGGCGCTCCACTGCGCCCACGAGCTGTGCGGTCGTGACGCGCGTACCGTCGCGTAGCTGCTGCAGTGCGTCGGCAGCGTCGTGCGCGATGCCGAGCGCGCGGCAGAGCTGGGCGAACTGTCCCCCTCTCTCAGTGGCCGAGAGGGGGTCCGTGAGGATCGCGTTGCTGTGTAGCGTCGCGCTGACGAAGGGTGCGCGGGGCGTCGGCCCGTCCAACTCGCCTCGCCTGCCACCGCCCTGCTTGTCCTGCTCACCCAGCTCACCCAGCCTGTCCCCGGCCAGCCCGCCCAGTGTCGCCCGCGCGGCGCGGTGCAGCAGCTGGTGGACAATGTGTGCGCCCCCGCTCAAGCCGGAGAGGTGGACCTGCGCTGGGTCGCCGCCAAACGACGCAATGTGCGCCTGCACCCACTCCAGGCCGGCCCATACGTCCCGGAAGCCGTAATTGCCTTCCAGGCCAGGCCCGGCTAGGAAACCGAGCGCGG
Source organism: Cutaneotrichosporon spelunceum (assembly GCA_030805415.1). Classification (NCBI taxonomy): domain Eukaryota; kingdom Fungi; phylum Basidiomycota; class Tremellomycetes; order Trichosporonales; family Trichosporonaceae; genus Cutaneotrichosporon; species Cutaneotrichosporon spelunceum. The sequence continues at coordinate 398,401 of BTCM01000011.1, forward strand.
AGACGCTGGTGTCAGCGGCGCGGCATAGGGTAGAGCGCGAGTGCGAGGGGGAAAGGGGGGAGGGAAGGAGGGACAGGGGAAGGAGGGATAGGGGAAGGAGGGATAGGGGAGGAGAGGGAGGAGGAGGAGGAGTAGGAAGAGGAGGAGGGTGGTGAGAGGACGCACCGGTGGGCGAGGAGGACGCGGACCTCGCCAAAATGCTCCGCGGCAAAGTACTGCTGGTTGTAGGTTGCGCCGCTCGTGCTCCCGAACTGCAGAAAGCCGCCGTGTACGAACACGCGGACGGGCCGCCCTGGGCGTGGGCGTGGGCTTGTGCTTGTGCTTGTGCTTGTGCTGGCGCAGGCGCCCAAGTCCACGTCCGAGGGCACGTACACGTCCGCAAAGAAGGGGTTCTCTGTCGGCTCGCCGAGCCCGAGCCTCTGGCGCACGGGGACTGAGTCAGCGGTGCAGGTGTAGGCGCGGGCGCGGCGACGTAGGAGTAGGCGGCAGAGGGTATACAGCAGACGGCAGAGGGGATACGGCAGACGGAGCAGACGTACTGTGTGCAGTGTACGCGCGCCCCGGCTGGGCGCAGTACAGCCCGTCGGTGGTGTACTCGCCCGCGTACCGGAACGAAGGGGAGAGTGGCGCAGCGTCTGTCCACCGCTCCGTCGGCAGGGCGTATGGCACGTCTGGCGTCAGCGCGAGCGACTGGGGACGCGCTGAGGAACACCTGCACGCCGTTGCGTACGCGCCCGCCGACTACTTTTCCGTGGGGCGTGTGCGCACATACGCGCTCCGAGGTAGGTAAGGCGAGCTGCTCGCCTGTCATGTCGTCCATTTTGGCAGGAGACGCGGGGAGAGAGCGGAGTGGTGTGGAGTGGAGCCGAGGTGGGGAGTGGACGGTTGGCAAAATCCAAGACGCCGAGTGCCGACTGGTGCCTGTCATGTGACTGGATCAAGTGGGGCCTGAAGGAGATGAGAGCGGGATCTCGAGCTCAGAGTGCCCAACTCCAAGTGCAAGCACAGTGAGCTACATTGGGGCCATGGCCTGCGGTGTGCCCGACTTGGCGTGTGCGAATGGGCTATCTGACGCGCGAGCTATATACCGTATGGTGTGCAGTCTCACCGGCCGAGGCGCCGGAGCGGGTTCGTCCCCGAACCTATCCTTACCGTCTCACTACACACCACTGGCTTGGTGATCCAGGGCCTCAACGACACTTCTGTGGACCCTCGTTACGCACTCCTCAAGTCGGATGGCGCATCGATGAGCTGGGACTGAGCTGAGCCAGATACCCTCCCTTTGGTTTCCAGAGTCGCGCGCTACATCCAACTCGTAGCACGGACAATCGGCAACTAGATCCTCTTGGGGATACGCAGCGGCTACCACAAGCGCCGCAAGCGCCATCGGTATGCCCACCAACAGAAACGGACAACCTACGCGACATGACCCTACAAGCTAGAGGAGCGACTGCATCCACACTGAAACTAGAGGCGCGACCGCATCCCACAATGAAACTAGAGGCGCGAGGCAGCAGGGACGGCCCGGAGGTGCCCGAGCACGAGGTCGGCCGCCTTCTGCGCCAACCCTACACTGCTCTGGTACCCCGTTCCACCGGGCCCGTAGGCATGCACGACAGCAACGCTGCGGCGCCCGGTCGCGCGGCTGCGTGGCGCCAATGCCCCGCCATCAGTCCCAGCCGCGTCTACCGTGCCGCCGACCTGGCGCTCCTCGAGCTCGAGACGCACGCCCCCCTCGCGCGCAGGCCGCAGGCCGACGTTGTGTGCGACGACCTCGATGTCGCGCCACGACTTGCCTCCCGGACCGGCAAGGAGGGGGTCAAGCGCAAAGCAGGCGCGCAGGATCCGCTCGGCCTCAGGCATGCTCGGGAGCGTCGAGTAGTTGTCCTTGTTGTATGTCCCGCCGCAGACTACATGGCCCTCGGGCCCGGGGCGGGGGATGATGTATGCAATCTCCTCACCGTCGCTCATTACTGGTGTGAGCTGGGGAGTGTCCTGGGTATCCAAGGCCTCGGCTTGCGCCACCGCGACACAGAGCGCGCGCACCGACTCACTCGCTGGCCCCGACTTGTCCACCGCGCCGGTGGACATGGTACACTTGTTCACGAGCGGGGCGCGCACGAGAACGGTCTGTCCCTGGGCGGGGTACATCTTGTCGTCGAGGACGCCGAGGAGGGACTTGTTGCCTAGTGCAAGCGCGTTGACAACGAGGTTGACGCTCCCCGTCTCTGGCAGGTCGTAGGCTTCATCGAGGGACGCGAGGCGGCGCCGGATAAAGGGGACCCCACGGGCGCGCAGGCCAGCAGCGAGGTGCTTTAGGTAGTTGGGCGCGTGGAGGATGTACGACTCGTACGAAGCGCCGTGCGCGTAGCCGCCCGGCAGGGGGTTGGTGGGGGTTGCCTCGACCTCGTTGAGCTTGGGTTAGGTCTGTGCGCCGTTGTAGATCTGGTGCTTGCACCCGCCCACCCTCGCCTGCCCTCGGTCACCATCGTACTCACGTTGAACACAAGTCCCTTGAACCACGGCGTCGGCTTGCGTGTCGGCCACAGGTCGAGGAACGGAATCCGCTTGCAGAGGTTGGGGTGCTCCTCCGCAAGGCGGCCGAGGTACTTGAACGTGATCGCGTCCCACTCTGCCGCGGGAGTGTCGCCGCTCTCCTCGAACGTGCACCAGTTGCAGCCGGCCCACGGGCTCGCAAAGCCGACACTAAAGTCGTCCTCTGGGAGGTCACGAGCGACAATGGCGACCCGGAGGCCGCGGTTCGTGAGCTCGGTCGCGATCGTCAGGCCGTACACTGCGTCAGCGGAGCAGGGAGTGGTCACGTACCTCCGGCGCCGAGGACGAGAGCGTCGTACATGTTGTTGATGGAGAGAAAGTAGACTAGGTGGTCACAGCGACTCGAGTTGGGTCTGTCCTGGGATATAATCAGATCGGATGTGGGCAGCGGCGCCTACAGGCACCCAACGCGGAATGGCCGTCGGCGCTTGCCTCGTTGTGGGCCACCACGCGACGAGGGCCAGGAGAGCGCGTATATACGTCATGCCACTCGTCCCGTGCCCACTGCTCCATGAGACGGCAAGCCAGTGGGGCCTCGGGGTGGCGCTCCTGAAGGGGCTACCAGATCTAGCACTGACAATGAGAAAGATCAGGACGACAATAGTTTCCACGAGGACCATGGTGAAATGGAGACCGAGAGGATTTTCGTCCAGGCCGACCTGGCCGACGTTGATCGAGCTGAGGTCGCCGACCTCGGACCGGGGCGTTTGAAAAAATGGACACCGAGACTCCTCGTAGCCATCGCTCAGGCCACGCAGAGCACAATCGCAGAACTGGACATGCCAGCATGCAGCCGGCCTCGCGTCTCGCCGAACCAGCTCGGCTCTTGCAAAGTGGGGGTGCTGGATTTGGGCTTCCTCGGATAATGCTGGCCGAGGCACGGTCTTGTCAGCCGGCAACTAGCCTGGCCACAATCTCTCGGGCGACGCCATTCCCCGAACGGTGGCCTCGATTTTTTCCACGCCACCCTCTCCCACGCTTGCTCGGCCCCCCGACGCGTGCTGGTGCGTACAGTTTGCTCGGCCAAATAGAATATAGCATCCGAGGGTGAGGGTGCGGTGCGCGAGAGCGTGGGAGCGGGCGTGGCCTCGTCGTCACCGTGGATGGTGCTGACACGGATTCCCCGGTGCCCGTGCTGGCCCCTGCCTCCGGCCCTACTCGCCCAGTCGGGTCCGGATCATTCGGCTACCTTTTTTTCTGTGCGTGCGGAAGCGGGGAGGCTGACCGTGCTGGCTGCCAGGTGCCGATGCATTGCCAGGGAGCGCTCGAGATTGCGACAGAGACAAGACGGCGTGGGCGCTATCGGCTCGCGTACGGTCCGTACGTTGGTATCCGGAGTGTGTCAGCCCTCGGCATCCGGCAACCATTGGGCATCATGAGATCTCTGGGTGCTGTCTGCTGACTGCAGCAGTTGAACGCAAGCCATGCATCTGCGCGGGCTTGTGCAAAGAGGACCAGCACACTTAGTCTAGCTGTCTCAGACGCTGGCGCTCCCTTGGTCTGAGCGGGTTGGTTCGCCACTGGAAATCACAGCAGAAACCACCAAGCTGCACCGATCTGCTCGGCTTCCTTCGGCCGCGCCCCCTCTTCCGCCTGTGGACCCTTCCTGATTTGACCATCCACATCCACTTCCACTCCATCCACTCTCCTCGACGGGCTCATCTCGCCTGCATCCAGCGCCATGGACCACCACAGCCACATGTCGGTGCATACCGCCCCGACGTCACCAGACTCGAAAGCAAATTCGCCGTCCGGAGGCGAGTTCAAGCCAAAGCTCCGCGTCGTCGAGCGCGGAAGCCAGGCCTGCAACGAGTGTCGTCGCCACAAGGTAGGTCGGACACTGCCTCTCACCATGGACAGGGAATCACACGCATACCACTGCTGTGGATGGATGAAGCAGCGCCTCCCCCACTGTTGACCGGCCAACCCCCAAGCAGCCGCTAACAAGCCAGATCCGATGCCATCCAGCACCCGATGACCCCGACCACCACAAGGCATGTGCGCGCTGCGTGCGGATGCAGCTTGAATGCGTCTTCAAAAAGCACAACCGCGGCCGCAAGCGCAAGAACCCGTACGTCTGGCTTGGTCGCCACCAGGCAACACCTAGACAATGCGTTCCGAAAACTGACCGAGCCAGCCCGCCGACAGAGAGCCCTGCCGAGTCGCCTGCGGGAAAGCACTCGCACCACGAACGCCGCTCCAGCCACGCGCATTCAGCAGCATCTGCGTACTACAACCACCGCGGTGGCTCGCCCGAACGCAATCTCATGTCTGGCGTGGGCAGGTACCCCTTCATGGCCGTGGCCGAGGACGGACTGGACATGGCTCACGGTGCTGGCCCCTCGCGCCTGCCTCAGCCGATACCAGCCGACTCTTCGCTCAAGAGGATGGTCGACGTGTGGGAAGCCGACGACGAGGAGGACGAGTACTCTGAGACCAGCGCGATCCGGCACGCACCTCGCCCGGAGCCTCCTCGCAACAACCGCGAGTACGCCGAGCGGTCCCCTCGCGCCGAGTTTATGCGTGAGCTTAGACCCACCGGCGCTGCCGGTTCCCAAGGCCACACCAACGGACACCGCGTCATGGACGAACCGGTGTCAGCCAACATCATCACGCTTGACGAGGCCAGGACTTTTTTTGACCTGTCAGTAGGCCTTGCGTCCTGCCACTGACCCCCAGATTTGTCAAGCATTTCAACCGCGCCATGGCTGTCATCGACCCGGTCATCCACACCCACGGTCAGTTTGCACCCGACGAATCCAGCTTACAGCCAGACTATGTGCGCCGGCATTCTCCCTTCCTCTACACCGTGATCAGTGAGTCCCAGTCCACCTTGTTCACTAACCGCAGTGTGCATCGGCTCCCGCTACCTCGACCAAGTGGGACAAGAGCCTCTAGCCATCGCACACAACCATGTCCACCAGGACATTGTCGCCATGGCGCAAAACCACCTCATGTGGGCCTTTGCCGACGCCCTCTGCGGAGTCGAGGTTGTCCAGGCAATCGTCGCCATGACGTTGTGGAAGGAGCCTGACGACGACAAGGCTACTTTCTACTTTAACAGGGTAGGTGCGACCTCGAGGTGCATGTTGACACACCCAGGCCGTTGTGCTCGCGCAGGAGCTGAGGCTGAGCGAAAACCCACCGGCGCACATTCTCGAGGCAATGGCCGACTCTGATCGCCGCGAAATCCGCCATCGGCAGCGGCTATGGTAAGCAACGACGATGTCGAGCGAGCTGACAGCCAGGATGACGCTCTTCTCGATAAACTCCATCTTCCACATGCAGTTCCGCCAGCCGATGCTCATCCCGCCCACCGACCTGCTCATCACGACAAACCATTTCTGGCTCAAGCGGGGGTACCCCGAGAACCTCGGTACGGATACCTGGGTCGTCTTCAGTGTCGACCTCCGCAGGCGCTTCCTCGTGTATCGTGAGCGGGTGCACGACGCCGGCACGAACCCATTCGTCCTGTCCACTGTCACCAAGACGCTCAATGAGGAATGGTCAGCGTATTTGGAGGCGTGGATCAGTGAGATTCTCCAAGGTGAGTGATGCCTTGGGCTGCCCATGCTAATGTCAGTCGGCGGCCACCCGTCAATCGTCCACAAGCCTCGGGTCTGGTACGCCTCGCTTGCACTCAACCTCAATCTTCTGATTCTCCACCATACGCTGCGCATTCCCCCCAACGAGCGTCTCCCTCCGGCTCCACCCGGGCCTCCCCGGCTGCAGATGCGGAGCATCCCGGCGTTCGACTACTGCCTGTCCGCTGCGACGACGGTGCTGTTCCGCTTCAACGATCTCGAAAAGGAGCAGCTCACGTACGCCTCGGACACGCTGCTCCACTTTGCGCTGTACGCAGCCACGTTCCTGTGGACGCTGTGCCGCAATCCGGAGCTGTACGAGTTTGACCAGGCCGAGGTCGAGCACACGCGCAACACCATCCTGAGCGTGGCCGACGGCCTTGACAGTGCGAGCGCGTACCCCGGCTCGTCGCCCGCTCTGCATGCGCGCTACCTGCGCCGCCTGGTCCGCACCGGCTCGTACGCCGGGGGGCCGTTTGACGAGGCCAGCGCGGACTCGGCCGCGACGGACTGCGAAGGGCTGATGCCCCCTCTGGCCTTTGACGGACCGTATACGGGCCCGCTCCCCGCGCCGGGCCAGGCACCGGCAGCTGCGATGGGCGAGCTTGACATCATCCTCAGCGGCAACTACTCGTGGAACGTGGGCATGGAACCCGGGTGGCTCGGCCCAGGCAGCGCGCCGCAGGTAGACCCCGCGCTGTTCGACCAGGGCGGCGGCGCGGTGCCGCTCGCGCCGGAGGGTGCGGCGTACACGAACGGCACGCGCCGCCTCGCCTCGCCTCCGCCGCTGCACGGCGGCCATGCGTAGGATGGCCATGCGTACGGCCATGCAGGACCGCGATTCAGGCGAGCTACCTATAGCTGACCGTCTGGATTGCCCGACGTTGTAGATGAGAATGTATGGTTAATACCTGGCGGGTAACGGGCAGCGCGTGTGCCGTGATGACCTGGGGTGCAGTACCGGGCTGAGCGAGCTGAGAACACGGTCTCTAGCTGGCAACTGGCACGATGCCGCGGTGGATCCGACGTCGCGGCTCTCAAGTTCCGAGCACATGGTGAAGGATGCCGAGGGAGCGGGCAGCGGGCAGCGGGCAACTCGTGCCCGGAGGCAATCGCGGGCAACGTCTGCCCGCACGACCATCATGAGCTCGCCGGTCGGCGTCCGGACCGCGGTGGGCGAGACGCACGCGGGACCGCCTCGCCAGCTGGGCTGCGGCGCCGCAGAGGGCTTATAAAGACGGCCTTGTCTCGTCGTTATCCTTTCTCGTCACTGTCGCTTGTTCCCATTACCCTTGTTCCCTCTGAATCCCCTCTACCCCCAGAATCACAATCCTCATGTCTACGGTGTACAAGGAGACGCTGGCGTCGTTGCCGAGGGAGAAGTTTCTGGTGAGTGTGGCTACGGGTCCTCCCTCCTGCCGGCTGGTCTACCTCATCCCCTCTGACATTCTCCTCGTTCCCCCTCTCGTCTCCACCCCTCCTCTCATCCACCCCTCCCTCACCCCTCCTCGGTCTCCTTCTCACCCTCCTCCCCCCTCCCCTACTCCCCCGCCTCCCCCATTTCCCTCCCCTGACGCCAGTTCGGCCCATCCCCCATCCAGCACCTGCCCAACATGACCACCGCCCTCGGGGGAAAAGTCAACATCTGGGCGAAACGTGAGGACTGCAACTCGGGCCTAGCATTCGGCGGCAACAAAGTGCGCAAGGTATGTACGTCACTCTCCTCGCCCACCAACCCCAGCTCGAGTATCTCGTCGCGGACGCCCTCGGGCGCGGCTGCGACACCCTCGTCTCCGTCGGCGGCGTACAGAGCAACCATACACGCGCCGTCACAGCGGTCGCGGCCGCCACCGGCCTGCGCGCCATCACGGTTCAAGAAGACTGGGTGCCCCTAGACCCCCGGCCCCCTCTGTACGGCGAGGTCGGCAACATCCTCCTCTCGCGCATCATGGGCGGCGATGTGCGCCTGAACAGCACCGGCTTCGGGATCGGGCACAGCACAGCCGCGCGCGCGGCCGTGCAGGAGGTTGAGGCCGCAGGTGGTCGGCCCTACTACATCCCGGCGGGGGCGAGCGACCACGCCCTCGGCGGTATGGGCTTTGTCGGCCTTGTCCTCGAGCTCGCAGAGCAGGAAGCACAGATGGGTTTGTTCTTCGACACGCTGATCGTGTGCAGCGTCACGGGGAGCAGCCATGCTGGGCTTGTTGTCGGCGCGCTCGCGGAGGGGAAAGGGCGCCGGGTGCTAGGTATCGACGCTAGTGGGAAGCCTGAGGCGACGCGCGAGCAGGTGCTTCGGATGGCACGGGACACGGCGAAGCGCCTCGACCCCGACCTCGAGGTACCGGACAGCGCGGTCTTGCTGGACACCCGCTTCGGGGGCGTGTATGGCGTGCCGGACGAGACGACGCTTGAGGCCATCAAGTGTGAGTTGAGTCAGGGTGAGAGGGGCAGAGGGGGTGGAGAATGCAGACGGAGAACGTAGAGGACGCACACGCTGACCCCAGTTGCGGCGCAGACGGACGCCATGATCACCGATCCCGTGTACGAGGGCAAGAGCATGGCGGGCATGATGGCGCTCATCAAAGAAGGCGCGATTGCGCCGGGCTCGAATGTGCTCTATATCCATCTTGGAGGGCAGCCGGCGCTCAACGCGTACAGCTCGTACTTTCCGCATGCCTGATGGATGTGTTTGGTCTGAGAAGGGGGAGGGCTTTGTCCGTGCTGGCGAGGGAGATGTGAGAGGGGTGCGGTGCGTTCGAGAGGGGTGCCAAGGGGGTTGCGGGGGGTTTGGTGGCACCGTCCATCACTGATATCTGCCGTTGCGTTCCGCTGCCGCTGCTTGCTCTGATGAGCCGTGAGTGGTTTCTCGCGGCTTATGACTTGCGATTCCGCACCCTCGGCGCCATCACGCTCACCACACTGACACAACCTCTGTCCCAAGTTGGCCAGTGACCCAACCCCACCCATCACCTCCATCACGCTTAACCGATGCCATCGGCAGTCACCACCCTCGGCCCTCAAGCCTCAAGCCTCAGCCCTCATCTTCAGCCCTCATCCTCAGCTCTCATCCTCAGCCCTCAGCCCTCATCTTTAGCCGTCAGCCCCCATCTTCAGCCCTCATCTCTCATCCTCAGCCCTCAGGCCTCAACCCTCTCTACCCGCTCCGGCCCACCATGTCCCAGCACCAGTCCACAGCCACGCCACCTCGTCCCACGGTGCCCACTCCCGACGCCCCCGCTCCCGACTTTCTCGACTTGCCCTACGTCCCCGCGCCCGCTCCCGACTCCTCCAACGTCTCCAAGCCTCCCTCGACCACTGTCTCGCCACCAAGTCCCCCCGGCGCCGCCGCCAGATGCACAGGCTAACTCTCGAGCCTGGCCTGCTTGTCGCGCCTCCCCGCGCGCGTAAGGGCAGGGGTAAGGCGGGGAAACCCAGGCGGAGGGCCAGGGAGGGCGGCGAGGGCGGCGATGGCGGTGAGGGCGGCAAGGGTGGCGAGGACAAGGGCGAGGACAAGAGCAAACACGACGCCGAGGCCGACAAGTCCAAGCCCAAGTCCAAGCCAGAGCCCAAGGCCAAGGCGAGCCCCAAGTCTAAGCCCGAGGCCGACGCCAAGCCTGAACCAAATCCCAAGTCTGAGGAGCCAGAGGCCAACACGGACACGGGGCCCATTACCACGGGCCCCACGCCCCCCATTACCGCTGGCCCCACGCCCCCCACGCACCTTACGCACCCCAACGGGCTGCGCGCGCTTGGAGGCCGAGCTGACCTCGCTTCCCGCAGCCCACGCGTCGCTCATGCAGCGCCAGACCGCAGCACAGGACCGCCTCGTCGTCCTGCAGGAGCAGTATGCGGTGCTGGTGGACGAGCACGCGGCCCTCGAGGGCGAGTACGACGCGCTCGAGGACGAGTATGACGCCCTGCATGCCGAGAAGGACGCTCTCCAGGGCCGATACGCTGCCCTACACATGTACGTGGAGCAGCGCAAGGCCAAGGCCGAGATGAAGGGGGGAGCCAAGGGCAGGGGCAAATGCTGGTGGCGGAAGGTGTGTCGTAGTGCGTAGTGCGTAGAGCGCCGTAGGGTGCCGTAGAGGTGATAAGCCTCAATAGTTTGTGATTTGCGAGTCATCTGTGAGCCCGTAGGAGTCGTCAGTGAGCCCGTATGAGCCGCCTGTCAGCCTGTAAGAGCCGTCTGTGAGCCCGTATGAGCCGCCTGTCAGCCCGTAAGAGCCGAGTGCGTGTTACGAGCCAGTCTGTCACCGTGCGAGTCAGTGACATACCACGAGTCAGTGATAGAGGTACATATACAACATCTACTTTGCGGCCCAGCGCATCGTACCCTCCCACACAGCCAGTGCGGCCGCGTTAGTAGGAAACGCACGCAGGACAACGGGCACAAAGCCGCGATAGAATGTGCGCACGCGCGCAGCACTGTTCCACGCTACCCCCCTGGAAGGGTCGTAACTCTCCGCCCACACGCGCTTGTAGGTGTCCCACACGCCCCGGTAGCGCGGCGCTGTGGGTGAGTCGACCATGAGCCGGTTCTTGACGTTGTCGAGCGCTGGTGTCAGTGTCGCTCGGCTGTCGCGCTTGTCAGCGCCTGTCGGCCTGTCGGCCGCTTCACCGCACTCTACAGCTGCGTGGCACTCTGCACCGCACCGCACTCACGTAACGCGGCAAACCAGTACAGGTTGCTCGCCATGCCGCCGGCGAGAAAGTTGGCGGCACCTTGCGACATCTCCCACGACGTGCCCTTCCAGCTTGCAAAGAGGCGGTTGAAGACCTCGAAGCCTGGGGTCAGTGTCTGGTTGTGGCTGACTACGGTTGCTAGCGCGCGCTCTGGCTGCTGCTGAGCCAGACTGTGGCTGCGCCACTCACTCCCAAACATGGCGGCAAAGCAGGAGCGGTAGATGAAGCTTGCGCCGAGGCCGCGCCACATTCCCAGCGGGCCCAGGGCTGCGGAGGTCTGGCGCACGACGTCGATGGGGCCGGTGTATTGTTTTGGAATGTGCTCTGGCTGCACGAGCTGGAGCTGGAGCTTGCACTTGATTGTTTCTGTAGGATGTGCAATGGCCGCGCTGGGGTTAGGGAGAGACATCAAGAGGGCGGACAGGTGGGGGCCAGGCCAGGGTGAGAAGAAGAGGAAGAGAGAGAAAGGAGTGTGGAGAGGGGCAAGTGGAGAGGAGGAGAGAGAGGAAGAGGAGAGGGGAGCGGGGGAGAGGAGGAGAGAGAGGACAAGGACGGACAGGAACGGAAGAGACGAGAGCCGGCGCAACTCACTTGGTCCACCCCGCAAACAAACCTGCGAGACTATGTCCCGCAAGCGTGAGCCGGCTCCCCCCGCCGTCGGGGTTCGCCTCGCTAAACCCCACGTCCTTGAGGCACGCGCGGTAGTTGTGCAGTGAGCCCATGAGGATAGCGTCCGTGATGCCCCACGACACAGCGGGCACCGAGGCGCCCTTGTACAATGCGCGTGGGCCCTCCTTGGTCACTGTCTTGACGAGGCAGTCCCACGCGCCGTTGAAGGATCCTGGCGGGGCGCATTGGAGGCGGGTCTGGTTTCAGCGCCTGTGGAGCGCCGAGACGGCGGAGCGAGGCAGGGCGGGGGAGAGGCGGAGCGACTCGAGCCGAGCGAGGCAGAACGGAGGAGAGGCAGAGCGAGGCACAAAAGGAGAGGAGACACCCACCTTGATCGTGTCAAACGGATGGCCGACGACCAGCTTGGTCCATCCGGAGAGGATGCCGGCCGCGAAGCCGATGAACGGCGAGTGCGGCTTGGGCTTGGCAGCGATGCTCTCGCCCAACTCGTCGAGCACCATTTCTGGCTCCACCTCTGCAGTGTCCGCGCGTCCCATCCTGGCTTGATAGATGGGAGATGGACAGTCGTCGATGTCGGTTACGGTCACCGGTAGAAAGTTGCTGGGCCGGGCGGCTCGTCCGTGTGGTGCATGCGGAATGGCGGGTGAGTTGCGGGCGACATGCGGAGAATCCATCAGTCGTGGACTGTCTCATCACTGCATTTCCCGTCACTACTTGTACAGCAGTGACCTGCGGCGGCTTGATGGAAGCATGGGTAATCTCCATGTGGTGCATAATCTCCTCCTGCTGACTGGTACATTGGCCATTGTCCTCAATCTCCTCTTTCCCGTCCTCACAGTGCGGCTACCTGCCCGCCCTCCTTGGACCACACGACGGGGAACAAGGCGTGGTCCATGGGCACGCCCTCGGCGAGTTGGTCGCTCAACCCTGGAAAGTCCGGGGACGTCTTCCAGTGGCGTGGAGCGTGCGTGACATCGTCGCCGATGAAGCGGATCGAGAACGCTCGCCGGCGCGTGCTCGTCCCCGCCGACGCATGCAGCGTGAGCATGGAGAAGCAGACCAAGTCTCCGGGCTCAAGCGCCCATCTGCGGATGGGGAACGAGTCCCGCGCCCCCTCAATGTCGGGGAGGTCGGCCAGCGTTCCCTCCGGAAACCACTTGGCCTCCTTGTCCATAAACGTGCGCGGCATGAGCCAGGGACCCTTGTGGCTGCCGGCGACGAACTCGAGCGTCGCCTCCTCGGGAACCGGGTCGACGGGGACCCACATCGACACCGTGTCCGCCCCCGCAATGTTGTAGTACGGCTGGTCCTGGTGCCAGGGGGTGCGCTGTGTCGTGCCCGGCTCCTTGACGAGAAGGTGGTCGTGGTGCAGGCGCACAGTGGACGCGCGCAGCAGCGCGGCTGCAGCGGTGGGCGCGGCCGAACCTACGATAAAGTCCTTGTATGCCGGGTTTGTCTGCCAGTTGCAAAAGTCCTCGAAGAACCAGCCGGGGTCTTCGGGGCGCGAGGCGACTTTGGCGCGCGCGCTTGGGGACGCGAGGTTGGTGTCGATGCCGGCCTTGAGTGCCTCGAGCTCTGCGGGCGTGAAGAGGCCGCGGATGCAGACGGCGCCGTCGCGCTCAAAAGTGTCGACGAGCTCGGGCGTCACGGCTGCCGCGACGCGCTCGCGGATGGATGGGAGTGCGGCTGCGGTTGCGAGCGTGCGCCCGCCGGTCGCGCTGGTCACGACGGAGAGGCGGGAGGGGAGCAGTGTGCGTGTAAGTGGGCCGAGCGGGTTCATTGTCAGTGGGATTAGTTGGGATGCAAGGGAAGAATCAAGGCTGATAACGTTCTGCGAGGTGGGCAGCTCGGTGAACATCGGCGGGAAGCGGGAAGCGGGAAACGGGCAAGCGGGCAAGGCTCGGTCGGAGGGTGCGGGCAGTTGGGCTTCGGAGCCATCAACGTCGGAGCTCGGTGCTCGGTGCTCGGTGTCTCGGCCGCATAGCCGTTGCGGGGGAGATGTTGTCTGCTTTGGCTCACTCGACGTTGCCCGGGTCACAAAGCAAGAAAAGAGACATGTACACCGTCCTCCCCCCGGATTGGAACCGGTGTTTTCCGGTGCAGCCCGCCGCCATCTCGATTGCTGCCACATTGGAGACGAACTCGAGAGGATGTACGAGGAGAGGAGAGGCTCCATGAGCGCATTAGCCGCTTGTCGTACGCACCTCGGTCAGTGTGACGTCCACGCCGTCCTCGCACACATCCACCCCTGGACAGTCGCACATTGACATTTGGGATCAAACAGTGCCAACATTCTTCATTCCCCATTCCTCTTCATCCGTTCATCCGCCGCTTAAAGACTGAAGCCGCATACGACATGGACAAGAATCCAGGATGCCGCCACGACTGCGCACTGACTGGCCATGCACGGTCTGTCTGCTCCCGACACGGGCCACGGTCCAATGCACCTTGTTGAGCGCAAGACGGCCCAACTCCACCCGGGCGTGTGTCACTGCTCATTGGGGATGGCAAGCCTTATCATCGTCGTCATTGTCAGCAGCCAACGTATTTGTGCCAGAGTCACATGCGCCACAAGGCCGTCTCGACCGCGATTGTCTATTCCAGACCGTGATTGAAACAAACACAGAGCTAGTTCCAAGGCGGGACTAAAAAACGGGCCAGTGAGGCCAGAGTTGAAACGTGGATCACGAAATCAAAATACAACTTGCCACCCAAGACATCTCTTCCTCCGACAACTCTCCCATCATGAACGAGAAGCAGCCCCACTACAACACTCCGCCGGCAGGCTACGGTCTCCCCCAGGGGTATCCCGGCCAGCCCCCTCAGCAGTACCCCCCTCCCCAGTACCAGGACCAGAACCAGCACCAGCAGCAGCCATACTACCAGCCCCCTCCAGGCCAGATGGCCCAGTACGGTGGCGCGCAGCAACAGGGCACCGCTCAGCCGTACTACCAGCAGCCGCCCCAGCAGCAGCAGTACTACCAGCAGCAGCCCCAGCAGCAGCAGTACTACCCACCTCAGCCCCAGCAGCAGGAGCCTGCGCACAACACGGCGCCGCAGGAGCAGCAGCACACCGAGCCCAAGGAGAAGGGCAAGGTCCACAAGGCGTTGAGCAAGGTGAGTCACACACGAAGAGCACGGACAGGTGCTGATGCTTCCCTTGTTATGCACTCGCACGACGCACCTTGTCTCCCACCCTGGTGCCCTTTTCCCCGGCCACTCGCTCCATTGTCAACAACCCGCTTCCCGCGACTCAGATTGGAGACGGCATCGTCCGCGGTTTCGGCTGGGGTCTTGGCATGCGGATGGCCAACGAGCTCGTCAACTGCTGTAAGTGAAGCGCCAATGTTGCCAGGCTGCCTGGGGCCGGCGTGGCTTTGGCTGGACACGGTGCATCTCAAGCCAATCTGACACCAGGCTGCCGCGCATGCTAAGATTGACAATTTATAGACAAGACACAACCTAATGCCCCAGCGGCTTGCAGCGGTGCGGCTACAGTGATGCACAAGCCAACCAGCCATGGAATGGCGCTCAGCCCCGTCGTCGGTGCACGTTTTCGGGCTCACCTCATCAGATCACACGGCCGGTCACGTGATACTAATCAACCCTCATCGCTTGACAAACACACGACCTCGTCGCTACGCTGCCTTGACTCACCACTCACTGCGCCACTCACATCTGAGACAGATGCAGTCATTGAGCATGCATAAAGGCTTGCAATTGGGCCAACTCCCACCTTGCAGTCACTCATATAACCACCCAGCTGCCTGTTGACCTCGTTGCAGACAACACAACATCTGCAGGCCAGCCAGCCTATCGCGCAGCATCATGTCAGGCAACACGGCATGCCAGCCTGTCCGCTCACCTCCTCGGCTCCTCCCTACCTCTGCGAAGCAGTGCACCTGCACCTGTGCGACCCACTCAGTGCACTCCGAGGCCAGCTTTTCTGACTCGTCCACAGTCTCAACAGTAATCCTAGCGAGTGAAAGCGAGCGCTACAGCGGCGCGCACCACGCCGGCCGCGCAGCCGCCCTCGCCACAGCCCTCCACGCCGCCCAGACCGAACGGGACACAGCTGAAGCCGCAGCCCGCACCCACCTGTCCTCCCTCGCTGCCGTCGTGCGCGAAAAATCAGCCGTCGAGAACCGACTACAGGCCGAACAGGCGCGCGCGTCCGCCGCCGTCAAAGCCGCCAAACACATTGCCGGGGCCGGCGACCGTGCGCTCGCGACCCTCCGGGCCGAGGTCGCAGCCGGCGTGGCAAAGTATGAGGCGGAACACCGCGCACTCGCGGCCGAGCATGTCGCACTCAAGGCCGAGAATGCCCGCCTCAAGGCCTCGTTGCCTTCGCGCTTCCGCCGGCGCAAGAACGCACTCGCAGCGGAGGAGGGCAGGGTCTTGGAGCTCGAGGCCGAGCTGGACGTGGCGCGGAAGGAGCGGGATGCAGCGAGGGCGCACGCACGCGGCGCGGGGGAGCGCGAGGTGCTCCGCGCCCTCGAGGCTGTGGGCGAGGTTGGGCGCGCGGTGCGGGTGCGGCTGGGCGATGCTGCGGGGCTGGAGGCGGTGGCGGCGGCCGAGGACGAGGTGCGGCGCCGGTACGAGCGGGGCGTGGGCCGGGCGTAGGCTGTTGTTTCGTGTTTGTGTGTTGTTTCGTGTCTGTGTTGTTTGGTTTGTCCCGTTTGTTGTTATTGTGTTTGTTGCCATGGTATGTGTATTCACGACGATGTTTGGTACTGTATTTTTCTGGATTGAGACAGATCCTTTGGCCTACCGTAATATATGGGCTGACACGAAGCAGATAAAGAATATGGACTGAACGAGAGATGCTGCCAATCCTCAAGCAACGACCTTGTCCGAGCCCGTGTACCGACCCGGCGACAACTTGTATCGACGGCACCACAACTTGTACCTACCCAACGACCCCAACTCGTACGTGTACACTCCCTCCAGCCTCTCTCAGCCTCCCGGTGCCACCTCGCCTACCCTACCCACCTCCCTCCAGACGCGGCAGGCGCTTGCCCTCGTCCGCCGCGCAAAGTGAACCGTGCGTGTGCGCAGCCGCGTCTACAGCCGCGTCCAAATGGACGGTCGGGTGGTGCGGGCTGAGCGTCCAGGGTGGCTGGAGAATTCTGAGCGTGAGGGATGGGCGGAACGTCAGTCTGCCGCGCGAGCCACGGCCAAGGGCGCGTACCGCCGCCTCATCCCGCATGAGGCGGCGATCGTGGACTGTATGCAGGATTGAGGGGTGGGGAGCAAGGGGAGAGTGAGGGGGGAGCGAGTGGGGAGTGAGTGGGGATGAGGTGTAATGACATGGTGACGTTTGACAGTGTAATGGAGACGGTGACGGCAGACAATGGTAATGGAGAGAAACAGAGACCGCAGACAATGGCAATGGAACAAGACAACGTCCGTCGGGATGTGGAGAGCTCAAGAACGAGGTCCTCCGTCCAAGGTCTAGGTCCTCGCCGCCTGATCACTCTCACAGCCGAGACGAGCGCTAGAGCCAAGATCGTCCGGGGCTTCTCGGAGGTCCGTGGTGTCCCGCAATGGAGCCATAACCGGAGCGTCACTCGATCACTACCAGGCTGTGAGCAGGGCCTGTACCAGGTTCTGGGCCGTGCAAAGCCGTGCGAGCGTGCGTACTAGTAGGAACGAGCGGGATCAGAAGCCAGAGCTTCCTAAGACTCTAGACCTCTCTGCTCGCTCTGCCAGCTCTGCCGCTCAACCCGCCCTACTCGCTCCCTCACTCACAACAATCTCTCACGGGCAGATGACAATACAACAGCCAACGCCAAGAGATGAATTAGGCTGAAGCGGGCTACCTCCGCGATACGTCCCAGTCCCAGACAACATCCGGCCCCGTATCTCCGCCGAGGCCCCGGCACACGACCTCCTCCTGCGATACCCAGCCCGGTAGGCCTGCTCAACCGATCGTCCGGACGGCTTTCCCACTATTCCGGCGATAAAGTCGCCCGCTGGCGGAATGTTTTTCATTATCCGTCCAAATGTCCTGATCACCCTCCTGAACCGAGCCGTTCCTGTCGTCCATTGGCGCCGTCACCTGGGCCCATGTGCCACCTCTTGGTCCCTTGCTTGGCACCGGCACTTCCCACTTTTCCCAACGAGTCGGGTCATGCCGGTCACTGGCCTCTGCACCTGGGCTGGACTCGGCCCTCACTCTGCTCACCCTGCTCACATTGCTCACCCTGCTGACACTGCTCCGGCGAAGACGGAGTGGCCCGGCCGCCGAGCCCTGCGCCACAGCAGGACCGGCGACAGGCCAACCGGCACGCGGCCTCGCCCCGTCTTCCATGGTCGGGAATGCGTCCGAGCCGTTGCTGGCCCCAGCTTCTCCACACGACCTGGGCTCCCCCGCTCCCTGCTCGTCCCAGCCCCACCCCGGCCCCATGGTTATTGAGGCGCGAGGTGGGGTGAGAGAGGGAGGGAGATAAAAGGAGACGCTCGCGATCGCTCACCCCGCTGTCTACCCACACCCCTCCCTCTGCACGAGTCACCACCAGCACCCAAACACCCCCACCATGTCTGAGAAGGCGGATATTGACACGCCTGACAAGGCCGTTGTCGCCATGTCCGAGAAGGCTGGACTGGCCGGCGTTGACATGTCGCCGACAACGTCGGCCGACGCCGTCGACCTCAAGGAGGCGCAGAAGGAGATCCCCGTCGACATCGACGCCGGCTTCGACCCCGAGCTCGTCAAGCACACCATGCGCAAGGTCGACTGGCGCCTCATCCCCATCCTGATTGCCATGTACACCATCTCGCTCATCGACCGGACCAACCTCTCGACAGCGCGCGCAGCCAACCAGGTCAAGATGGACCGCGAGCTCGGCACCGGCTACGGGCAGCGGTACACGATCATCACACTCGCCTTCTTCATTCCCGTGCGTCTCCCCCCGTCGCTGGAACTGACGGCAGTACGTGATCCTCGAGATCCCGTCGCAGATCGGCCTGCGCTACTTTGGCGTCCGGTACTGGCTCTCGGGTGCCGTCTTCCTGTGGGGCATCGTCATGATCTGTATGGGCTTCGCGCCCAACTGGAACACGCTCGCCGGCCTGCGCGGCCTGCTGGGCGTGTTTGAGGCCGCGCTCTTCCCCGGCTGCGCATACCTCCTCTCATGCTGGTATCCGCGTCGGTCGATGGCGAGCCGCAACGTGCTCTTCTACACCTCCTCGGCTGTGCTCGGCAACTTCTCCACCGTCCTCGGGTACGCGTTCTCGCTCATGGATGGCACTCGCGGCCTGTCGGGCTGGGCGTGGATCTTCATCTGGTTTGGCGTGATGACTGTCATCATCGCCATCGTCGCCTTCTTCACCCTCGTCGACTTTCCTGACCGCGCCACCTTCTTAAGCGAGGAGGAGCGCACGATCGTGCTCACCCGCATCCAGCGCGACCGCGCCGACTCAGAGCACGACCCCCTCACCTGGCCCAAGATCGTGCAGTACTCTCTCGGTGCGCTCCGAATTCTCCGACCAAGCTGACGTTAGACTTCAAGCCCTGGCTCTTCGGCTGGTTCTTCATGTCCGCCACCGTGTCATCGTATGCGCTCGCGTACTTCCTCCCCGTGATCCTGTCCCAGCTCGGCTTCAACAACCTACAGAGCATGGTGCTCAACATCCCTCCGAACGCGTGGTCGGTAATCCCAGCCCTCCTCACAGCCGCGATCGCGGACCGGGTGCGCAACACCCGCGCAGCCGTGGTGATCTTCAGTGCGCTCTGCATCATCGTTGGCACAGCCATGTACTCGCAGCTCGGCTCGGACCAAAAGGTCGCCCGTTACGCCGGCATCTTCCTCGCCGTACAGGGCGGTAACTGTAACGTGCCACTCACGCTCGCCTGGGGCCAGACATCTATCCGAGCTCAGTCCAAGCGTGCGTTCATGGCTGCTGTCGTCGTCTGCTTTGGTGGAATTGGCGGCATCCTCGCGTCGGTGGCGTTCAACCAGAACGAGGCGAAGAAGGGATACCGATCCGGCGTTATTTTCACAATGGCCATTAACGGCGTCACTGTTGTTGGCGCTGCGCTCCTCCACCTCTGGATGCGGGGTGAGAACCGGCGCGCAGAGCGGGTCGGAAAGGTCCTCGAGGGCGATGCCAACTTCCGCTACCAGGGTTAAGAGTCAGTTGTGGGCTGGGTTGAGGAGTGTGTACGAGAGAGGATGTTTGGGCTGTAGGGTATGTAGTAATGCACCATTCTGGTTTATTATGGGCAGTGCAGGATTCGGCGCTTCGTTCAACTCTCAAGCCGCTGTCAGAGTTCTCGACATGTGGTCAATCGATGGTCGGTCCTCAAGTGGCCAAGCTTGGCCATCCTTGCACGCCATTGAGGGCACAGAGCGCACCAGGCTCGTAGTTGTAGGTGCTGGCACAAACTACATCACTACAGGATCAGCATGATGGCTCGCGGGCCCCACATGTCAGTCATGCTCAGCTCCTTCTCGCCCGCCTCCTCGCGCCTCCACACCTCGTAAACGATCTGGGGTGAGCGCAGCGCAGCAGAGACGTACACTCTCCAGGCGGTCGATCTCAACCAGCCCGCTGGACACCCTGCCGTCAGCCACACCCCACCCGAGCGCACTTGGCAAAGTCCATGATGATCTGCAAGCGCTCTTGGTCCTCCTTGTCCACGAGGCCGGACACAACAAGCATAGGGTAGTTGAGGTTGACCATGGAGCCGGTATGGATCGCGACTTCGGACAGCAGTTCCATGATCGCCGCTGCGCTTCTTTGCACAATGGGGTCGTCGGCGCGACGCTCGAACGCGACGCGCTGCAAGTGGCAGATGAGCGAGTGCCGAATCAGCAGGTCGCCAAACTGCACCCGGATCGGCGCGGGTGACGAGTAGATTGTGGCGAGCGCCGTCGTCTCCAGCTCCTCGTACATGACCTTGCACGCCTGCTGGTACGCCGGGTTGTGCGGGGACGCCGGATCCGGCCGTTCAGCCAGGAGCTGGGCAAGCTGGTGTCAGCTAAAGTACAGGGGGGCGCACCTTGGCAACGGCAAACAAAGAGTGCAGGCTCATCCCAAAGTCAGACTGGATGACTTGCTGGGCACAGGCCACCTCTTCAATCCACTGCGTCTCGCCTGGAGTCTGCGACTGGATCAAGGACGGCTCCATGCCCAGTGTGAGGGACGCTGGCGTCAGCGTTGCAAGACTGTGCTAGGTGCTCACCAAACGCATCATACAGTGCAAGATAGACGAGGTGCTGCTCGTACAGGCTGCTGCCCACCGTGGACACGCGGTTGTCTGCTACCATCTTACGCGGCCCACCGCACCACCCAGTATATGCGCGCAACAGCGCATGTGTCTTGGCCCACCGAGGGTCACCGCTACCGCACTAGAGTCAGCTCATCCATACCATGCACTGGACGTACATCTCGAAGAAGGAGCAGTTCCAGAATAATGAGCATCGTCTCGGGCTCGTTGGGTCCCTCCCCGCGGTTGAACGCGTGGATGACCTGCGCCGCGTCGTCGGCGAACCGCCTCGAGCGCTCAATCATAACATCGTGGCCCTCGGCCGGGCGCGTACCCTCAAACGCGCGTGATACCGCTCCGAGGCTCCACGTGGCGTTTACGAGCGCGGACGCGAGAGTAGCCTGCATGTTGGTGCTGGCCTCGGCGGCACCTCCGGCCGAAATGAACATCTGGGCCTCCCATAGTTTCGCGAGGACGCGGTCACCGCGCGCCCGTGCGCCTGGCTTTGTAGGGTGGGCGTTAAGCTGCCGTCAGTTAGGGCAGTGGCAAGACGCACCAGTCCCGGGGAGGAGACATAGGATATGCCGTCGAGGAACAGGCCGAACTGGTCTGGCAGGATTGGGCTCGTCACGGGCTCGTCGACATGCAGTGTCTGCTGGGGTGGGGGTCCATTCCATGCCGCTGCTGTTAGCTCCAGGGGCCACGCGACAACAAACGTACCCCTCAATAGCAACGCGCCATGGTTCCGTTTCCGACGTTTGCGAATGGGAGGTTCTCGCAGTGTTATTGCCGAGGTGGACGCCTGCGGCTCTCCTGTTGCCAGAGCCTTGGGCCGGGCCATGAGCTCGCGCTCACGCGGTGCGTCGCTGTTCATACGCGGATACACACAGTTGCGCTCGGGGTTACGCCGGCATCTGTTGCATATGGGCTGCCTGTCAGCTGATGACACACGCCCAACAGCTCGCTGATGTCGCGCACGAATG
Source organism: Cutaneotrichosporon spelunceum (assembly GCA_030805415.1). Classification (NCBI taxonomy): domain Eukaryota; kingdom Fungi; phylum Basidiomycota; class Tremellomycetes; order Trichosporonales; family Trichosporonaceae; genus Cutaneotrichosporon; species Cutaneotrichosporon spelunceum. The sequence goes on from BTCM01000011.1 coordinate 420,054, forward strand.
ACACGAGTTACACACCTTGGTCTCGTCACACTTGACACGCTTCATGCGGCATGTGAAACACCCTGTTCGCGTCCTTGGCCCCTTCTTACCCAGGTTAACTGGCGGTGCAGGTGCTGCTTCGGAAGCAGTGATCGACTGGAGTGGCGGTGACAACGCCTCTCCCGGCAGAAGCCCGGGGAGGGAACTGGCATTAGCTGGGGACGAAGAGGCCGGAAGAGGTGACTGCCGAGCTAGATGGAGAACACGCACGTTAGAGGCGTAGATTGCTGGTCTATCCCCCGGAGATGATGCGCTATCCGGTCGGCGAGCCATGCCACCTGCTGGTGGTCCCATGCTGTGGCTGCACAGTTGGAGCAGGTAAGGTGCACGTGCACGGCTCCTCCTGCGATCTCAATCCGGTAGGGTGCTGACGGCCGCGGAGGGGCTGCCATCGCGGTGGTTGAGAAGAGAGAAAGAACAAAGTGCCCGACGGTTGAGTGGGCTCGATAAGTGGAGGCGCAACCGCAGATTGTGGCCGTGCCTGAGCCCGATCAGGCCCCTGGTACTGCACACGACGCCGAAGCCGACACCGATGGCGAGAAGAGGACGCCAAACGGGATGCTTTGGAAGCGCTGCAGACCAGGTCACAAAACACGCGCTAGTTCTTTGGATTTCCCGTTGCTGGAAACGTCACCGATGTCGCACAGAAAAGACCCTACCTGGTGACATTACCTCTGTTCCTGTCTCGGCTCATCCAATACTCTTCAGTACTTGCACGCCAGGCAAGGCATGGGAGACACCAGTCCCAGGCTAGAGCCCATTCTCACCGCTCCCTCAACCCGAGGCAGCTGCAGGCCCAGCTCTCCACACGCTCCATGATGACAAGCTAACCAGTTACCCTTCCATAGGCGTATTAACATGCTACAATGCGAACTCTCCTAAACTAGATACTTCTTCGCGACTATGCGGTGACAGCCGAAGGCTGGGGTGGGTTCTGGTCCTGGTCGTAGAACAAGTCGTCGAGCTGGGGCACCTTGGAGCGGTCGTGGCCGAGCGTGAGCAGGGGGTGCTCCCAGTTGACGTAGCCGAGGTATGGGAGCGACATGTCCCAGCCGGCGAGGCGCTGGGCCTCAACCGGCAGGCGCTTGACGGCCTCAATCGGGAGCTGGAGGTACTGGTTCTCCTCCTGCTTGAGGTATCCGCACGAGAAGCCGCAGAGCGCCATGCAACGGACCGAGTTGGGCGCGCCCACCTCCATCGAGTTGGCGCCGCCGCCGTGGTACACGCTGCAGAGGATGACGACGCAGTCTCCAGGCTCGGCCGCGACGTGGAGCGCGTCCTCGTATGTGGGCGCCGGCAGGTCGTCAGAGCGGATGTGAGAGCCGGGCACAATGAGCGTGCCCCCGTTCTCGGGGGTGACCTTGGTGAGCGCAGCCAAGGCGAGGATGCTCTTCTCCTGGCGCGGGTCCCAGACGTCCGAGCCCTTGATCTTGTCGTGGTAGATTGCGTCGTCACGGTGCAGCTCCTGGGCCTTGCCGCCGGGGTGGACCTCGAGGAGAGCAGTCACGTTGAGCTGGGGCTTGCACGTCGACCAGTGGCGCTCGGGCGACGACATGGTCGTCTTGTCCCGCCGCGTGAGTGCGTGGTCGGCCAACCCGTTGAGCACGGGGTTCAGGAGCATCGAGTGCACGTACTGGTCCGACTTGCCGAGGAGGCCGGGCACCTTCTTGGACGTGTTGGGGAAGAACGAACCGTCCCACTGCTCCTTGTTGCCCGAGGGCCCGAGAGCGTCCAGGTGGGGCTTGAAGTCCTTGTTCATCTGGTCAACCTCCTCCTTGCTGAGCAACCCCTTGAGGACGACGGCACCCATTTTGGCGATCAGAGCGTTGATCTCCTCCTGTGGCGCCTTGGCGTCGATGCAGAGGTCCTCTAGCTCGTACGGGTGGCAGCGGACCATGGTGATGTTCTTGTGTGTGAGAGGTTGAGGGAACAAGTTGTCGGAGAGGTTGAGGCGAGTGGAGAATGCGCCGGACTGGTTGATGAGGTTCTCACCGGAGCTGTGCACGGCGGTCTATATATCGTTCACAAGTCTGACAAGTGCGGGTAATCTAGTCCATGGATGATCTCCGCGGCGCCGCACATGTCGGAGTCGCGTGATGGATCATAGAGCGCGGCGAGCCGGCCTAGACGGAGACGACGACTTTGCAATGTCCCGCGGCGCCGAATGGGTTGTGGAGAATTGGGTTTTAGACGAGCAAGCTCGCGGGTAGACGAGTTTGACGGAGCGGCAGAAGCGTTTGACGAGCCAGACGACATGATAAGGCACGATATCGTGTCTCGGGCCGAGATTGACGGATGAGAAGGCTGCGTAGCATAGCGCACAGAGGGTTCGCAATGTCACATTGAATACCAGGGTGCTCAGCGCCAAGTGGGACACGCGAGCAACCTTGTGGCAGCTACTTGGGTGTTCTTAGCAGAGCAATAACATTACTGGCATACGTACCTGTACCTTGTGCCAGGCTGTCCAATTTTATTCGGCCTACATGCATAGGATCTGGTCAGCCAACATGGCGCTGTGGCTTGCCAACCTCCCGAGCCAGAGCTTGCCGGCTTCTCTGCTTCTCCTCCGTACCAATCACCGTGCGCTGTGCGTGTGGCGTACCTAGCCTGACTCAGTGCAGCTTGTCAAACCTCACATGACCACTCGACTGCGTTCCTGAGTGGATGAAGCTGCATATACGCAGACGAGGCTGACGAGTAGATATCGTGGAAATATCCGAGGCAGTTACGACGCCGACCCAATCAAGCTCGTGCCTGTTCGTCCGATTATCCATGTCGTCTACCTCGTCTCCGTTAATTGTGCTCCCATTTTGGTCGCTGTCGAGGCTCCACGGGGCTGGGAAAGATGTAGGTTGCGGAATGCTCAGTTGTCGAGATCAGGCGCCTATGAATAGACGAGGGCATCAGAGAGGACAAGCGTGAGAGTTTTGCCGTTGGTGAGTGTTCAATGTGGCGTGCAACCGTCAGATTCACCGGACGACGAAGAGTGCCGTCACCTTGCCCTTGTTGCTGCAATCATGCACGGGCCGGCATCTCATGAGAATGCGATGCTACGATGCAGGGTCTACCGGCCACAACATATAGATAGCGAAGCGAGGTGGCTGACCTCATCCCCCACCTGTCCAAGATTCGCCATGGTAGTCGAGAATACGAAGGAGGTTTCCTCCACGCCAGCACATAGCCTACACTCGAAGGAGGGAGGCAACGTCACCGTCGTCGAGGCCGAATCCGACATCGCCGGCGATGAGGGTCTTCACGAGCTTGGGTACAAGGCCGAGTTGCACCGCACACGCGGGTTTAGGGAGGTTTTCGCAATGAGCCTCACCTGTAGGTCGCTGTCTGCCAACCATGCTAACCCCAGGCATGGCTGTTCCCTATGGGTGTGTTGCTCATACTTCAAGTGGGGAGCGATGTAGCTGACTTCAGATACGGCACGGCACTCTACACAGGCATCCTCGGCGGTGGACCGGCCACTCTTGTGTGGGGTGCTCTGATCGTCACAACTCTCCAGTGGACTGTCGCGTTCAGCTTGGGCGAGCTGTCATCTCGTTGGCCCACATCGGCAGGTGCTTACTACTGGACCTATCAGCTAGCACCAAAGCGCCTCCGCACGGTTCTTTCCTACATCAACGGCTGGATGGTGCGTCCCGCTCCCAGCCCCACTGATTCCAGCTCCTGACAGCGCTCCTCCTCACCACCACTTCGGTTGCCTTTGGCATGAGCCAGCACATCATCGGCACAATCAACATTGCTAGGCCAGACTGGGCGCCTGAGCCCTGGATATACATCCTTGTCGCTTACGCGCTCATCGCTGCAGCCTCGGTGCCTCTCCTGATGGTGAGTCGCCGTTACTCATGTTACCTGCCACACGGCTGATGTCAGCCGCCTCGCTTCCTCACAATCCTTGAACAAACCAACGTGGTCATGATCTGGGTGTACAAGCTCGCGCACATCATCGTCCTCTCTGTTCGTGCCAAGGCTGGCCGCCGCTCGGCAAAGTACGCGTTCACGCACTACGACCCGAGCTTCTCGGGCTGGGGCCAAGTGTGGACGTTTTTCATTGGCTTCCTTCCTGCCGCATACGCCAACGCAGCACCCGGCTTCGTCGTCGCGATGATCGAGGAGACACACAAGCCCGAGATCAACGTCCCCCGCGCCATGTCGTACACCATGCTGCCCGCCTCGCTCATCCTCGCGTGGGGCTTCATTCTCCCGCTCACGTTCACCATGCCCTCCAGCGAGGAGCTCCTCGAGGCGCGTGAGTACCTCTCCTAACACAACCTGCTAACATCAGCCGGCGGCATCATCCTCCCATACGCATACAAGCTCGTGGTGGGCAACAACACGGGCGCGATCCTCCTCATGCTGGGCATGCTGTACATGGGCTTCAACTGCCTCGTGGGCATCAACACGACGGCCTCGCGCCAGCTCTGGTCGTTCTCGCGCGACCACGCTGTCCCCGGATCGAGGGTGTGGTCCCGTGTGAACAAGAACGGCAACGTGCCGTACGCCGTTGCACTGTGCCTCGTGGTCCAGTGCCTTCTCTGCCTCATCGACCTGGGGAGCTCGGTCGCGTTCAACTCGTTTGTCAGCACAGCCGTCAACGCCTTTGCCGCGTCATATATGCTCCCCGTGCTCCTGAGCGTGCTGGAGAAGCGCCGCAGCATCGCCGGCGCCCCGTTCACCCACCATCGCGTCGGGTGGATCTGCAACATTACCGTGCTCATCTGGGTCCCCCTCGCCCTCGTCATCTTCAGCATGCCCATTGCGCTGCCAGTCACTCCTGACACGATGAACTACGCGAGCGTGGTGTTTGCGGGATTCATCACCATCGCCGCGGTGTGGTACTTTGTCTACGCGCGCCGCGTATACAAGGGCCCGCCCGAGAGCATGGATCTGTGATTTGCATCTGGGCTTTCTCGTTGTACTACTCCCCAATATAGCAGACATAATGCATATGGATGCCTGTGTTTCGTGGGCTCCCCTCCCGACCTCGCACGGCCAGTCGCGAGGATAATATACCAGCAAGGCCGAGGTAGTGCCTGTTCCTCGGGCTCCTGGCCCGATGATAACAACGCAATCGGTCAACTCTCGGTTAGTTGGCCCCGCCACTGTCCAGGCCATGGGAATGTTGAGACAACGTCATCCACCACCGCGCCTGTGACGATGCTGCAACCAAGTCCCATTGTCCTTAGCCATCCTCTGATGACGTTGCCCGTAACCGGACACGACATGACGTATACCGACGCAGTGACGCTGTCTGTGGGAAGCCGAGCTACCTAGCGCTGCGTGCCTTGCAACCCATTGGTATAAGACGGGGGAGGGTGCTCACCTCAGCCCCTACCTCCCATACTCATTACAATGTCCAAGACTAGTGAGTTGCGGGTCAGCAGCGTTGACGCAGTCACGACCACGTTCTCGTCCAAGCCGTGGAACGTCACGCCCCAGAGCATCGCCGCGTTCGAGCACGGCCACGCGGTCACCCAGCTCATCTTCAAGGGTGACATGGTGGGCGTCGGCACCGGCTCGTACGCCGTCACATACCTCCACGCCCACAGCGGCAAGAAGGATCACTTTACGTACTGTGAGTGTGCTTGGGTTCGGGTTCTGGTTCTGGTTCTCCAAGTTCTTCAGAGTGTTCCTGGTTCCCAGGGTGTTCTAGGTTTTCAGAATGCTCTCAGGCTCTCAGAGAGTTTGCAGTTGTCAGATTTGCTGACAGCAGCTGGTCAGATCCTCTTCGAGGGCAGCATCGGGGGAAAGAAGGGCACGATCATCATCAGGGAGTCCGGGTCGTCGCGGCAAGACAGGTACCACGCGAACTGGGTGTTCGACACGGACTCGGCCGCTGGCGAGCTGCAAGGTCTCGCGGGCGAGGGCGAGTACGACTCGAACGCGGGCCCCGTTCGCGTCGACCAGGTCGTCAAGCTGCACGTGTCGTTCCCTTAGGTGGCGCCAGGCGTAGGTAGAAGCAAGCAGGAAGTAGAAATGCAGAATGTTCGAAGCTTTGTGGTGTGGTTGGGATGTGGCGCCTGTGTCTTGGACGACCGGCACAACTGGACAGAGCTGCGTTTCGTCGGGCAGAACTTCCTCGAGCCGTCTACGTGGTGCTTGTCTACGTGGTGCTTGTCTACGTGATGCTTGTCTACGTGGTGCTTGTCTACGTGGTGCTTGTCTACGTAGTGCTTGTCTACGTAGTGCTTGTCTACGTAGTGCTTGTCTACGTAGATGTACACGTGACCACTCTGGAACGGATCAAAGGAACAGGCCGAGGAACGGCGGGGTTGTAGCTCTGTGCACAATCGGATAGAGGGCGGTACGCACCCAGGACGCAGAGACGCTCGCGCATGCCTTTTTTATCCGAATGACGTTGATTCCAAAGGCCCGGTTGGACGTCCCATTGACACCCAGGAGAGGACGCTGCGACCGAGGCAAGGGAAAAGCCGTGCAATAGACACTGGCGGGCGAGGTCGATCGCGAGGGCCAGGAGGTCAAAATGGGGCAGTGGGGCCGTTCAGAAGTCGGTGAGTCAAGAGTTAATGGGTCAGAAATCAGGCGGGTCAGAAGAAGGCGGATCAGAAGTAGGCGGGTCAGAAGAATGCAGGTCAGAAGAACGCGGGTCAGAAGCCAAGCCGGTCCGATAGTGGTAGAGGTCAGGTGATGAGGCCAGGCCAACCAGCGTGTTGTGGGCCGCCCTGCGACAGTGACTCGGCCAGCATAGCCGGAACACGGGCCATGAGAAACGTCTGGGGCTTGCGGTCCTTATCCACCGGCATCTCCGCTCTGATGCACGGCTGGGGCATGTGCGACCGTGTCTGAACGGCGAGACAATGAGAGAGACAACGAGATGAAGACAATGGAGCGGCCGGACGCCGCCAAGGTGTGGTCCCAGCGCATTCCCCGCAATCGAATCCGGCGCCCGGGTGCCCTCGTCAACCCTGCGGCGGCCTATGCGGACGCGGGCCGGGATCAAGACATGCATGTGATGATACAGAGATTATGCGGTGATATATTGTACATTCAAGTCCGGTCTGGTGCTTGGTGCTTTGCGTTGATGCCTTGGTGCTTTGCGTTGGTCGCGGGTGCGCGAGCAGTTGAGTGCGGTCGTGGCTACTATTAAGCGTGATGCTGTCGCTGTAGATTGGATGATCAGATGAGGTCCTCGGGTGCGGGAGAGGGGGGTTCTGGTGTCTTTCGCCACTTGTGGTAGTGGTGCGATATGACTTCGAGCATGCGCGGCCCGATAGACAGGACAGATGCGATGAGAAACGTGCCTGCGCAGAAGATGGCGGCGTAAGTGAACCGGAGTCCGCCGGCGGCCTGGATGAGGGCGCCGCAGATGGGCGGGCCTGCGATCATGGTGGGCCCGCACACGCTCCACGCGATGCCGATACGCATGCCGACCTCCTCGACGGGCGAGATGGTCGCGATGACCGCAGAGACGAGGGTGAGCCACGCGCCCGAGATCCAGCCGTACAGGATGTATCCGACGATGAGAGCGCCCTCGGGGATCGGGCACGGGACATAGAACGCGAGCACGACGACGACGGTCGCAAATGATGTTGTGCCGAACACGTTCCACACGCCCCACTTGTCGGCCATGATGCCGCTGAGCGTGCGGCCGAGGAACGAGCCTGCGCTCATGATCGCGATCGCATAGTCGTACACAGGCTTGCTGACGCGGTTGGCCGTCGCGATAATCGGCGCGTTGAACAGCGGGCTCATCCAGTTGAACATGTACATGGCGCAGCCGATGGCGAAGAACGTGAACCGCACATCTGTCCAGGGGTGGGCGAGGCGGCGCCATGGCACGGGCTTGCGCTTCGGCAGCCGGCTCTTGACCAGCACCCACGACGGTGCCATGAGCACCGCACTGAGGCCGGCGACGATCAGGAGCGAGTCCCGGAAGCTCACAATCTGCAAGAGGTGCTTGAGCATGATGGGAAAGACGATTGAGCCCAGGCCACTGCCGCCGACGATGACACCGATCGCGGCGCCGCGCTTGGTCGTGAACCAGTGTCCGCCGATTGCTGTGACCGTCGGCCAAATGATGCCACTCGCGAACCCGAAGAGAAAGTGGGCGAGGAAGAACTGGTAGTACTGGCTGCAGAAGCCCATCGCGATCAGTGCGACCACCGCGAGGGTCGAGCCGAGGCGCACGAGCGGCGTGGCGCCGTACGCGTCGAACACGCGGCCCCAGATCACGGACGGAAAAAAGACGAGACAGCTTTGCACGCTGCCGATCCACGCGACCGTCGACTTGGAGTAGTTAGCCAGCTGGTGGTGCAAGTAGTACTCCTGCAGTTGGCCGAAGGAACAGACTGGCGTCAGCAGGCACGGGTACGTGGGGGTACTCACCAAAGCCCATGAGGCAGAAGGTGACGAACCCGCCGGCATAAGCGCAGAGCCACGCCTCGCGCCCGCCGTTTGGCGGAGGGCCGATGTCGGGCGTGCGCGGCGTGACCGGCTGGTCGGGGTCGGTGGACGCGAGAGTTTTTGCATCTGGCGTAATAGAGAGTGCGGGGAGGGTGCTCTCGTCGTCGTCGCGGCCGTCACGGCTCTTCTCGTACGGCGCCGTGTCGGTCATGTCGTGCAGCTCTGAGGACGAGTCTCTCAGCATCGCGAAAGACCTGGGTACTGAGTAATGCAGAGACGTGGGGGGATGAACAGCTCTCGGCGCCCAGGCGAACTGTTAACATGTGTATTGCCTAGGCCCAAAAGCCGTTCCTGGAGCGGGGTCAGAGGGGGGATTGGCGTCGGCGGAGCGCGACGTGCCGAGATGCCGGTGAGTCTGAGTCAGGGTGTCTCAGGTGATAATACCGTCTGCAGAGGGCCGACTGCGCATTCCGTGCGCGTGCATGGCGGCGGTGTCCGGTCAGGGAGGAGTGGAGCGGCTTGCAGCGGACGAGCGTGGCGGGAGAGGCGCAGGGAGCGTGTGGAGCCCAGCTCGAGGCCCCCCGCGGCTACTTGTAAGTAGCCGTCCAAGATACCGGTCTAGTTGCCGGTCCGCGCCACATCTCCGCCACATTTCCGCCACATTTCCGTCCCTGACGTCACATCTGCGCTGGGTGGCACAAGGCCGCTCGGCTGACTGGAAGAAATAGGCGAGGCATTCTCGGCCATCATCACGGCGCTGCTTCATTCATTCTTGCACGGACCTCACCACCAGGCCCCTGTCTACTCGGTGCCGCGGAGTTTGCGGACTAGCAACGGCATCTGGCCACCCGGGACGCCCTTGACTTGCGGCTGTGTCGCCAGACTGGATCAGCAGCTCATCCGGTCAACATACCTTGAGAAGTGCTGGATGTCGGGCCGGGAGGGGAGGAGCTCAAACTCGAAAGAGCGCAGGAGCGCGTGTATCACGACCTTGATCTCGAGAATTGCGAGGCGGTATCCGATGCACGCGTGTGGGCCGGAGATGAACGAGGAGACGCTACCGTCAGCCAGCCCTGTGGCTACTCACTCACTTTCCCCACACGCCTGGCACCTGCATGCGGGGCAGCGCGGGGTCGGCGTGGCGTGCGGGGTTAAACTCCTCGGCGTCGTCACCCCAGATCTCTTTGAGGCGGTTGAGGCACACCATTGCTGTTATCAGCTCTGGTCCGACTGCTCTCACAGATGAAGAAGTACGAGCCCTTGCTCACAGGCAGCGCGTCGATCACACGCCCGTCCTTGAGCGGGATTGGCTTGGACAGGGGCAGCACCATGTCCTTGGTCGCTGCGCGGCACGTGCAGCCCGCGGGTGGGTGGAGGCGGAGCGTCTCGCGGACCACGGCATCGAGCAGCGGCAGTGCGTTGATCGCCTCGAAGGGCGGGCGGCTCTCGCTGTCCAGCACCTCTGCGCGCAGCTTCGCCTGCCACTCGGGCAGCTTGGCAAGCTCGAAGAGGATGAAGCTGATAGTGGCTGCAGTCGTCGTGGCCCCGGCGAAAAGCTAGATCAGCACAAGTTGTGAGGTACCTTACGAGAGAGGCCATTTGCGCGCGCACCTCGTCGTTGCTGAGGCGTTGGTCACCCTTGGTCGCCGTGCCTCCTTTGACAAGCAGCGAGAGGAGGTCCTTTGCATCCGGATCCGCGCCGACGTCCATGCGCTTTGCGACAAGGGTCTGCGTCAGCCCGCCCAGCCTCAACTCACATCCGATAGCTGCTCCATCTGTCCGCGCACCTTGCCGATGACGCGCCTGCTCGGCGTCGGCTGCTGTCAGCTCATCCAACCCCCACGCACAATCTTGTCCAGCACAGGCAAGATGTTCTGCGCCTCCGTGAGCAGCACCATGCCATTAGCCGCGTCCACCAGGCGATTAAACCTGTTCGCGAGCAGCTCAGGACTGTCGTCCTCCGGCGAGAGCGAGTTGAAATCATGCTCAAAGCCCGCGACCCCAATAACGTCCGTAGTGAGGTTGCCCGCAAACTTGAACACGTCGATCTTGCGCGCGCCGCGCACGCGGTCTTCGGGTTCCGGCTTGCGCGCCGCATATTCCTCCAGTCCCTCGTCCTCCACGAGCCTTTCGAACAGAGCGATAAGCTCCCCAGTCTTGTCATAGATAGCCGGGAGCATGTCGCGAATAGCGCCAGCCGAGAAGGCGGGGTTGAGCGCGCGGCGCATGCGCCGGTGCTTCTCGCCCTCGTTGACGACGAGGCTCTCCGACCCCATAATGTGCCCGAGGATAGTGCGCAGGTCGCGCGGCCGCTCAAACTCGTCAGGGTGTGCGAAGATGTACGCGACTGCGGCCGGGTCGAACGTGTAGATCCGCTTCTGGCCGAACAGGCTCTCGTACACACCCGTCCAGCCCCACGCGAACCAGTCCGGGTGGATGAGCGTCTCGCGGTGGTCCGCGAGCTGCGCCATGTTGCCGAGCAGCCACCCGAACCATGGGCGCGGAGGCCCGGGGAGCGCGCGCGCCTCGGGCGTGTTGTACGGGCTGTGCGGCGGGGTGAGGAGGCGGGCGAGGAGCCACAAGGCCAGGACTAGGGGCGCCCACCTGGCGACGGCATCCCAGGCCACGTCACGCCACTCCGAGCTAAAGAGTGGCACGAGAGGCGCGAGCAACGAGGTCGACATGGTGAGTAGAGTGCGACTTAAATAGCATTGGGTATGTGGTGAGTGGTACGTTGACGACAGGTCCGAGGGGGTGCCAGGCACCGACGTTTCTATCCGTTCCGCGACAACTCCTCTGCCGCCTGGAGTGCCCACCGGACACCATTTAGATCCACAGTGTCTATCCGAGCAACGCTATCCAGGCAGCACTATCCAAGCAGCGCTATCCAAACTGCGCTATCCAAACTGCGTCTGCGATGCGTTGTACGGGCCTGGCGCCGATGTGGTGGCGGCGGCGACCACCAAAATAGTCTCTCCAGGCCGCTTAGCTCAGCTGGTTAGAGCATTGTACTAATACGCAGAGCGCATCAGTAATGCAAAGGTCGGCAGTTCGATCCTGTCAGTGGTCAGACCCTTCTTTTTCCGCGAGAACCTCCTATTTTTCCTGGCGCGGAGTTGAATACGCCTACTACCCAAGGTGGCAAGCCTCCACTGTGCCACGTTGCAGACGCCTCCCACACCCTAGATTACGTGCACCTCCAGTGGTCTACTCTTTGCATCTCATCATCACTCATCTGCAACCCGTTGTACTAGCCCGTCTGCATCCAAGACTGCAAGGCTTCAAGCCCGGGCAATATCTGGGGTAGCGTAAGCCCCACGCCATCTACCTAGATCCAACAAAGGCTGTCACGTGATCTCCGTACGTCGGGCGTGTAGCTCAGTTGGTAGAGCGTGTCATTAGCATTCTTTCAGGGTCTCTTGACAAGGTCTTTGGTTCGATTCCTAACTCGTCCACATTCAACCTTTTGGCTTGTGCATCACGTATCCTTTTGGCTGTTGTGCATCGATGGGAGGATGGCTTACCTTTTGTCGCATTGCTGGAAGTCGAGGTGAAGCATTTCGGATACTATTACTGTTTTTTAGGACTCACCCCACTCATCATCTGCTCCCATACGAACGGCGGGGGTTCTGCTTCCAGATCCTCCGCCTCACAAATCATCAATGGCACACAGCAGATGTAGAGACCGCACCGGATTCCGAGACTGAAGCCGAATCCAAGGATGCTGACTGCAGTGGGGCAGCCAATCGAGACGAAGGTGCCGCAACAGTCGATCGCCAAAACCGGCCATAGGCAGGGGGGGCCCCTGCATACACAGTTGACACGCCGTAAATCCACGTCTCCGTCTTCGTCATAAACTACAGTGTGAGACATGGACTGTGGACACGTTCGTATTCATTGAGACTCACGTGATCTTGCTGGCCACACTTGCACTCTCGACCGCAACGTCGACAACCCCCGCTGAACACTGGTGGTTGCCAATAGTTTCGCTATTCCCTGTCCTCGCAGTTGACATGATGGAGAGGTGGATAGGATGGGGACAGTGTGGATGCGCCTTGGCTTCGGTTCATGTAGTAGCCTGTGAATGTGGGCGGTGCGTGGCTGGGCAGAGAGAGCGACAAGAGAGGCCAAATAGTTGGCTGTTGTTGTGAAACAATGTTCCTGGTTGATATTAGCTGACCATTAACGATGATAGTCTTTGCCAAGCCTTGACATTCCAACTAACATCAACATGCATCGTATCGCATTGCCACTGCCATTCATTGGTACTGTAGATATGCTTTCAAGCTTCCTCCCATCCGAGAGACTTTGTGCATGTTTCTACCATGATCTTTCTGTCAAATACCCTTGCTTCTCTGAAGACCACTCAGTCTCCGACACTCAACACAGAATCGGCACACAGCATATGAAGACACCGCACGGCCTCCCAATGCTGAAGCCCCATCCCAGGACGTTGAATGAGGTGGGGTTGCCAATCGAGAAGCCGAAGCAGCAGCAGTCGCACACAAAAGCGGACATGCCGCTGCTGGGCTGTGGCTCCCTCTGCCCGTCATAACCGACAGTGTGAGACATGGGCTGTACAGGCTTGTATTCGGACCTGATTACAGCAGGCACTAAGAAGGTATGAGCCAGTATCTTACTGGTTTATATATGCGGCCGGGGGATACCTCGAGGTCAGCATCCCTGGGCATGCAGACCCACTTGACAGTGCTGGTCGTGCCGTCAGCCAGGGTTGTTGTCTCCACTGCACTCCCGTCCTTCTGTATGACAGCCTTCACTGAGCTCTGGAGCTTGCCCTCGACTTGGATTTCCTCTGTCTCCGTTGTTATACCGCGGAGGTTGGTCTTCCTTGACGTCTTGACTTGACTTGTGCGTGCTATGCCGCCCGGGCCACTGCCCGTTCCATTTCCCGGAGCACTATAGACCTGTTGCATCCGCGTCGAGTGTCCTACCGGGGTAACACTCTGGAGTTTACCATTGACTGTGACTGTCTGGATCCCACTTGTATCAGCGGTGATGATGTTGTCTGCCGTTGTGGAGGTCTGGAAATGGGTGCTGCGGGTCTCTGTGGTGTGGTGAGATGTGCTGAACATTATACTGATCTGGATGTCGGTCAAAGAGAAGAGGGAGGGCGGCCCTTTTGACCTATGCAACGCAACAAGTTGCGTGCGCCAATGAGATGACCTGGGTGAGGCGAGTTGAGGTTATCTAGATTATCCAGGCCATTCTTCCGATCCAATGGTAGAGCAATCGATTCATGTCATGCATGTCCCGTGTCAGCTGTCACGCCACCAACATGCAACCCTTTGATTCTGCGCTTCCCTGTTCCGTCGCAGACACTGCAAATACAGTACTGAGCCCCCTACAATCAATGTCGGCCTGCCACATCTCTCCATTACCCGTCGTCAGCTGCTCCCGACCTGTCGCGAAGGCTGACGTCCTGCCAGGGTCTGACACTTGGAGACGTTAGAACTTAAAGACGTTAGTAGTGGTAGGGTCTGCGAAAGCTGAACTCGCCACCAAAGCGACGGAACTCGAGCGTGTCAATGGCTGCATCAAGAAGCTTGAGGTGGAACGAGACTTCAATCGCAACGCGCTACTGGATAAGCGTATTCCCGCTGGACCGGTTATCGACGAGACATAACCAGGTGACCCGGATCGCTGAGGAGAATAGGGTTCAGATGGCTTGCTCAAGTTCCCCAGGCCAAATCCACCGTCGTCGACTCTGCACTCGTCGGGAACACCGTCGCAAGTCATTACTGAGCCGGGTCCATATAACCGCCGGAACGACACATTTTCTCCTGACTGCCAGCCTCCTGCGATGGGACCTCCTCTGATGCGAGCCCCACCCGAGCATCCGCCCATGCAGAAGGATTATGGTCACTGGGAGGTCGACGACACGCAACTTTGTGCGTTAGAGCTGCAGGCAGCCAGAGGCCTGTCCCAGCCCCTTTTTGGTCAGCAATCTAGAGAGGCGCCAGCGTCCCGAAACTCTTCATTACCACGTATGCAGCAGCCTTCGTCCGATTCGCCCCTCTCGAGTGTTCACAGGAACGACGCATGTCGTCGCCACAGCAATATTTCACGGGGTCTGGCCGACAACGAACTTGGCAGGCCCGAGGCCGTGAATGCTCCATATTCGGGACCCATTGTTAACCCAGCGCGTGCGTCGAACAGCCCCACCGTTACCCGGAACCGGATCCCAGGATTATTCCTTGCCGGAACGAGCGTTAGCCAGACTGCCAACCTGCCGCCCCGGCCGCCGTCGTCATGTTCACGGATAGCTGCACTCTGCCAGCCAGGGGGGGCTGCTTGACCAAGGGATCGCAGCCCGCCACCTCAGGCAGGGTTCTCGGGGCCAATCACGTTCTAGGATCTGCCGCAACGACGGCAGTTCACCGCTCGTGGCCGTGTCGAAGCGTGACCGCAGTGACGACCAACAGGAACGAAGGAGTCAGAATGGTGGGAGCGTGAGCACGTGCACTGGCTCGACGAGCGGTGCAGTGGTCAGGACTGGTGCAGCGACCCCAGAGAAGACTCACAGGACAACCACTGGGAACAGTGCAGTTGCCGGGGTCGGCTTGATGGGGTTCGCTGCGGATCTCCAGACTATGGGAGGGTTCGTGCGGAGGAAGAGCGCACACATCTCAGTACATACAATACGATATCAAGGGCCAGAACCCTGTGTACATCTTATAGCATGCATTCTGATTTTAGCATACACAGACGGAATCACCTGGCTTGGAGGAAGTTGTAACTTTGTTCTGTTTCGAGAAATTCCAACCGGACGGCATCAATAACAAGGACGACAAGGGTGGTTGGGCAGATGATGTGAGCAAGAGTCTAACAAGTACTGTGAAGTGCGGTCGCCACGTGGTCGGAGAATTCTCAATAGCAGGCCCAAGGCTTAAGGAGCCATGCTGGAGGCCGCAATCGGACGTCTTGGCCTCCAATGCCGTCCTAGCGGTCGCGACTTCAGCGACTGTTTAAGCCAGTTTGTCATGTACCCTTGCCGTCTCTTCAGTTGCCGTTCGCAATTTGTCCGTGAGGTCTTTCTCAATCCTTGCCCTCGTTTCGGTCTCAGAAAGGCCCCACTAAGCACGCGCCAGGGGTGAATTTGGAGCGACGCAATGGCTCCAAGCAGACCCAGCATGTTCCGCAACAGCTACCAGTCCGGCCGGTACAAGTAGTCGCATGTCTGTGCTTCCAAGAACCGTAGCGAGATGGGCTGGATCGTACTAGGCGCCTTGCCATGAACATGACGGCTCCATGGATCCTGATAAGTAATTTGCAATAGCCTTCTTTTCAAGCTTCAGATAGTCTATTTACCCTGAATGTCTCGATCAATGAAATTGACCGCGACTGTGGTGCGTTCCCAAATGATGCTTGCGACCTGCGTCACAGACCTCGTCCTCGTCCCCTTGTCAGCGACTACAAAGCTGATCCGCATGAAGACAAGAGGAGGTGAAGCAAAACTGCATCAGGGCTCCGGGACTGTGGTGTAGTGGTAGCATCTCCGCTTTGGGTGTCCTCTTGCGGATGGTCTTGGGTTCAATCCCCGACAGTCTCCGGCCGTGAATCGTCACGGGCGTCTCTTTTGCTAGATGCGGCACAGTGGCTGATATACGTGTCAGTGGGCCAAAGTGGGATGCATACCGACTTGCTCTACCAGTATTCAAAGTCGAACCTAGCAGGGGACGCGTTTCGGATGACGAGTTTACGGGGTCTCAATGATGAGAAGACTTGACCGCCCCGGCATTCAGCGTACCTATTGCTGAGCCGGCACCATCCTGAATCTGGGAAATTGGGCTCAATGCGGCTCGCCAATGATGGAGTTGGGCGGGAAAGAGCCCAAATCATCCAAGCCCAAAGTGAGTACGCGTACATGCTGGAGTGGTACATGCTGGAGTGGAGAAGAGCGCTCTTAAAGTTTGTACCACCTTGGATTCTCTGCACTAGCACTCCACTCTTCCCATGTCCGACTCCATCAGCAGTTGTTAGCCTGCAGCTGTAACACCGGACCGGATGGGCAAAGCATGTACTGCCCCATCTCGACCTGGTGGATACCAAGCACCGCAAGCGCCGACGCTTCTATTCCATGTGCCAACTTTCCCACCTTCTTTACCATCCCGCCCTCACTCACAATACTTCACCTCCCCGCATGGCACGGACCACCACCGGCCCAATCTCCACGCAGTGACAAAGACAATCCGCGGCTCCGACGCTGTCGGCGAATAACCTTGTCAAGGGCGGATGGCTTCGACTCTTCTTTACTCCGCCCTGGTCGGGCTCATCCTCACCTAGCAACAATGGCGCGTGCCACGCGATGACCCAAAACTGACAACTGTGCTGCACATGTGTACGCCACTGAACTTCACTGCGTCCGGCCTTGCAGCTCTGTTCTGCACAGCAAACTTTGTGTTTCACCCACACCTTCCTCATTGTGGACTCATCTCAGACACTGAGTCCAGTAGAGTACCACTCGGCTTCTTCCTTCTGTTGGACTAGCCCTCTCACTCACTGGGCCCACCACCCCCTTTCAGCGCGGCCTTGGTCCACAGCATACCCTCGTCGGTGGCCAAGATGCCAGTGGCCCAAATGCCGTTGGCGACAAGACGGGTCATGCCGACATGGGACGACTACCGCAACTTCCAGCTGGGCCCTGTGCTCCTGTACGTCGACACACCTCTTGACCTGTTCGCGCCACCACCTTCCCCCCAAGGCAGTCTCACAGGCAAGTTCCCTCACCTGCACGACGGACGCAGTTCCCTGTGTACCGGAGGCGGGCTAAACACTGCCACTGAGGGCAGGGATGGATTGCTGAGGAGACCCGTGAGTCCATCTTGGAGTGTACCACGGCTGACCTGCAAGAGCGATAAGCTGCCACTAACCGAGGCCACCGCGGCATCATGTAGGTCTGCTACGGGCAATAAGGACGGCGTGAACCGAAGCTCAAGAACCGACCGCTCCAAAGGCGCAAAGTGCGAGAAAATCGCCTACCCAAGGACATCCTCGAAGCGGTGGGATCCGTCAGAGCGACCCCAGCCGTTTGAGAGACTCACGCCCTCGGGGCGTCCGGCCGACACCCCAAGCTCCATGGACAGAGGTCGGTCCAGCACCAGTCCCAGGCCAGTATGCAACCAAACTTCGCCAGCACCACCACCACCAGCTCCACGTGCACCCCTGACCCCAGCGCAAGTAACCCTCGTTCCCCTTAAGCCTGCCTCCAAGCGCCTGAGCTGGGGTGACGTTCCGTCACCAACCTCGCCCACCAGCCCCTCCTTTACCTCTTACCAACGCTGCCTCAACCTAACCGAGCCGACGTCGCGCAACCGCCTCGCGCGCCGGAGCACGCTCACCCTCTCCCTTCCCGGCGCCTCGCGACACATCGTGCGCCAATGGCGTTCCTCGCCGATCCCGTCGCTGGCAGTTCGACTTGTCAATCCCCTCGCTTCTACTCTCTCAGAGCCACTCGGCGTGTGGGAGGACAGCGACGACCCCTCGGCCCCTGTGCGCGAACGCATCTCGACGTGCCAGGACCGCATAACCGAGCACGTTTGGGTGCTGGCATATGGCGCTGCTGCACTCGCGCAGAGCGATGCCCCGAACAGAATCTCGCATCAGGAGCTGTTGGATGTCTCTTTGCCACGGACGCGGCGTCCCGGCCTCATACCGCCTTGTGCTAGGGGATATCGGCGGATCTCGTTGGGTTGGGAGCCCGGCACGGCGTGGGAGCGGGAGAGGGTGCGCGCCAGTATGCGGATTCAGCACTTTGAGCATTTGCAGGAACATTATCTTGGGCTCATGGCCGAGCGTGAGATGCGGACAGCCCACGTGCGTACGTATAACTGGGGTTGTGAGAGGGAGGGAATGCACTCGACGTGAGGGCCAATGTGGAGCTGGAGGTGGTCGGTCTGCTGGCGTAGGCTGACTTGCCAGTGGAGAGGTACGATGTCGTTGATGCACATGATACATACATACAAGTCGCGAACGCCTCGATGCTTTACAAACGGGTGGCTGTTCTACAATCTTTTAGTCGATAATGATGGGGTCGGATCTGCTGCCAAGCCCGTGGCGCTCAGGGGGGAGGTTCGGATCATTATCGTCCTGCTCATCGCTGCGGCTGCCGAGCACGAGTATCCGAGTGGGGTCGTCGGGGTTGTGGTCTCCAAAGCTAACCGAAAATGCTTCCGGGCAACTTGAGGAAGACGGTGATAAGGATGCGGGTGCAGAGGACAGCACAGTCGATGACGTCACCGTAGAGGGCGACGGTGATACAGGGCGCTTCTGGCGAACGGCGGTGCGTGGGGACCTCCGCGTCGGCGCGGTGATGGTGGCCGGGGCACGCTTCTTCCCTCCACTTGCTGGCTTGCGCTTTGCAGACCTCTTTCTCTTCGGTGACGGCTTGGGGAGCTTGGGATGTAGGCGATGTAGGGCAGCGTTGACTTGTGCCTGCGAGAGTTCACGCTGCTGTCAACCTGATCCTTGTCATTGCAAAGTAAGGAAACGTACCGTGTCACACCGCGGTACAATCTCGACACACCCTTTGTGCGGGCAGGCGAAGCTCTTCTCGCCTGGCAGGAGGACACTGGCGTCTACGACGTGTTGGCAGAAGATGGAATAGAGGGGGTTTATGAGCGTGTTGCCTGATCCGCAGGATACTTGAAATGTCCCGTCCTGAAGTCAGCGGGGAGAGGGTTGGGCAAGTGGGAACAGTCTTCCTCGAGCAGGAAGAGGCAGGCTCACGGGCGGATACAAGAGTTTGAAACTGTCCTTGGTAAGGTTGGGCGGTTCGTCGTCGTGGTCCTCTGGGTGGAGGAAGGCGTCCCCGCGCATGACGCCGAGAATGCGGTCCCAGTGTCGCCGAGAGGCAGAAGTGGGAGGGGCCCGGTGGTGAAGGGACCCAATGAGATGACTGGAATGAGGCAAGTGGTCCGTGCAGGCTGGGAGGGAGAGGTTGAGAGAGGGAGGAAAAAGAGACAAAAGGAAGGGATGAGCGCTCGACAGGAGATGTCCAAGTGGATAGCAAGAGCGAGAAGAGAAAGCAAAAGTAGACAAGAGGAGTGTGTTGACGTCTTGCATCGCGCTCATTCAACAAACACAATGGTGGAGGTCATCGAGGTGAGACGGATAAGAATTCACACATGGCAACAGCTACCACTTGACCACCCTCGAGCATACCTCGACTCTGCCCAAGTCGGTCATGGTCGATTCCCATCCCCGTCCCGACTTGGTGAATCATATCGCTCGCTGTGTGGGGCTTCCCGAGGTTCAACAAGGGGCGTCACCTGTCGGGACACTGTCGCGACTGACTTTTAAACTCTGTACAGTCACAAAGTGGTCTCACCCCAAAGCTAATCAGAAAGACTGGTTCCGTAACGCAGCACCCTCATGATACCGAGCTCCCTCTCAAACGACCTGGTACGCTGGCCCAGTCTATTGAGACAGAAAGAACATTACGCATGCTCGCCACAGAAGACAAGATTCTATACCTGACCGAACACTAAAAAACAAGACGGCTTTGTGTGCAAGTTCCGCCACGCGGACCCCCTCACGCCAACTAGAATCAGCCTTGTTTTGGCGACACTCACCTGAAGCACAGCCATAGCGATCAATACCACTCCCCCAACACCAACTGCTCTGCTAAACTTGGGCGTCCCACTAGATTTTGACGAGCTGTTGCTCGCTGGAGCCACATCCAGGCTAGACGGAGTGCAGGCCAGGCCGACAGCCTCCCCTCCGGTCTCAGCCATGAGCTGCTGGACGCAGGTTCCCCACTCGTCGAGGCCAGCCTTGTCCAGTGAACACTGGACACGGCCGCACCACGTGCGCGCTGTGCCGCTGAGGAACTGGCAGCAGGGGTACGTGTACGACGTGTTGTAGGTTGTACAGATGGTGCCGGTGTACCCGCCCTCCCACTGGGGCTTGACTGGTTCCGCGGTGTAGGGTGGAGGGTAGGCGTCGCATCGGGGGTCTGTTATGTCCACCATCGGATACAGGACGGGTGTGTCGACCCAAGAAGGCTTGGGCCCGAGGGACATGGTGTCGGTTAGCGGCTGGGGGAGGGCGAGGTGACGGTAGAAGGGTTTAGCGGATCGCAAGTGATGAGAGAGTTACAGTTGGCAAGAGCAGCCATCAAACGAAGAGTGAGCAAGACGAGATCGATTGGTATCATCCTCTCCGCTCCGGAGGAGAAACGGGGATGCCGGACAATTGGCTTGCCCCAGCGTGGGCCCAGAGCCCAACCGAAAGGGTGGGTTTAGCGTTGACTACCTGAGGTGTCGTATACCCTCTTTTTCTAAGAATGGAGCAACAAATTGAACGCAGCGTGCATGCTGTGGCAGGGCAAGCAGGTTTGAATTGGGGAGGAGATAGCAGGAACAATTTCGTCCAACGGCCACTCCCTTATCAGCGCGGCCAACCTCCACCGACGCGTCCAGTTTGAATTGACAGGTTTCAAAGGTTTGCGCCATGTCGACCGAATTAGCCTGACCAAGAGCCCAGCCTGCTCAATTAAACCAGGCAGGTCCACCCCAATCTCGCTCGCGTACTCTGCAGAATCAGGGAGACGGAAACATGAAACTAACACATTGCATAGCTGCGTGATGGGCCTGGGAGACTCGCTTGCTGCTCGGCTTGGGCCATGGCCCCAGCAATGGGCAGGGCCGAGGCAATCCCCAGCAGTGGTATTGATTTTGTTGGGCCCCCAATCATCCCTCGTACTTGTACATGTACACCATGCTCTCTGCACTCGCAAAGAGTCTCGAGCAGAGTAGGGTAAAGCAGCGTATTCCCATGCCATGTATCGCCATTTACGTGTTTAGCACACGAGCACAGCACCAGCTAGGCACCAGAGTCACTTGCGAGATCGCGCGGAGCCACCATGCTCCACCTCCACCGCCTCGACAGGCCTGACTGAATCCATCTCCGATTCCATCTCCATCTTATTCTTGTCTCTCAACATTTGCCATGATCGACCACACTGCGTTCCCAGACATCATCGACGCTGTATTCAGCTACGCCGGCATCTCTGCTCTACTTGCCTTGCGAGGCGCTTCGACTCGACTGCGCGACAGGGTCGATGTAGCATTGGCCAAGCACCTGGTCTTTCGCGACGACCGCATCTCCCCCGCCGGTAGCAACGGATGGCACCCCGCTTTCCTCCCCCTGGCATCATCAGCCCCACTGGATCGCATACTCCCTCTCCTCGAAAGAATACAATCCCTCGTCACCCACACCGTCGTCCTCGACATTGACGCCCGCCCCGACTTGCTAGCCTACCCGCTCGTCGTCTCCCTAAAAGGAGCCTTCTCGGCTCTGCATACCCTCCGGCTCCGGCCCGGATCACGTGACGACGAATCAATCGCCCTCTCCCTCACACCTGATACCGTCGTCGTCCGCACGCCTTGGCCGCCGCATCCCTCCTCAGGCTTCCCGATCTCGGAACCAGCTCCTCTCATCACCTCGGCAAGGCGAGTCGTGTACAACATCGACGCCAGCCAGCCACTCTTTCCCTCTCTTTTGCACCGTGACCTCACAGCCGACCAACTGGAGGAACTCGTCATCGTCTTCCTCCCGCAAGCGTCGCCGTATGTCGGCGCCCGCGACCGCACCCTCCTCCGCACCATCATCACCAAAGCACTCGAGGCAGCCGACCGCGACCCCGCCGTCGGGAAGCATGGCCCAGTCCGTGTGACTCTGGTCAACATTGCCGAGGTGCCGCGCGACTGCATCCCCACCCCTGGGTCCGAGTTTGAAGACTATATCACTGTCGATCCGGATGGCGCGCTCATGGCCGGGTTCGGCCTCTCCCTACCTCCCCTTGACTTTGTTCGATGGAAACGCGACGAGCCCAACAACTTGCACCCGCTAGAGCGCTACGTAAACGCCACTCTTGCCGCCGATCTGGACATGGATGTTTACGACGACATTTGTTTTCTCAGTATGGACGAATACCGCTCCAGCGTTGGACCCGAGACGTTTGTGGCCGAGGTCGAATGGACTGGACGGTCCGGGCTAGTCTAGCTGTTTGCGTTGGTGCCGGCGCCTCGGTCTGGCACTGGGCGCAATGCCGGCAACGGGGCTGAGCCTGGGGACCAAATACCTTGGGTGTGGGAGAAGCGGATGCATGGAACATGATACAATTCGAGCGACTATAAAGCTCGCGACGAGCGGGATCAAAGTGGTGTTGTGTAACCGGGAGGCGAGAGCGAAAGCCAGTCCTGACATTGGGATCTGGGACGGGACATGGCTTGCACCGCACAAGTCGTCATTTACGACAAACTCATCTCTCACACCATGTCTCTCCAACCTACCATCCCATCCACCTCGGCCGCCGCGGTACGTCCCAGCTTGTGTTACATCCCCGGCTGACCTCGAGGCGTCGGCCACCATCCTCCTCCACTACAGCCTGTACCCCCGCATTGTCGAGGAGATACTTGCCTACCTTCCTCGCCAGACTCTCATTCCGCTACGCCTCTCTTGCCGGACTGTGCGCAATGTCATCGACGACATGCTTGCCGAGGGCATCTGCATATCGCCCAATCAACATGACCAGGTCGGGGTTAGTGAACTGAATCAACATCGCATCCAGGACCTGGAGAGACGGCGCATCCCCGCCCTGTTTCCCCTCTGTGGCATCGCCTCGCTCCCCCCGCCGCACATCTTCAACGACCCGCACATATGGTTCGCTGTCGGCAGACGTGAGCAAACTCAGGCAGCGCACCGTGCCCTCACCCGTGTCGCCAAGAGTGTCCGCTATATGCGGCTGTGTACCTACCAGGTCGGATGTCCTCTCCTTGTGCCATTGGTGCGGCTCATGACTCCTCTCATGATCCTCCAAGTCGCTGTGAGCCCGTCCAACCGACGACATCATGATCCCGATGCAGCAAACCCTATTGCAGTTCCGTCGCATACCGTCGTTGTCGGAACACCCACCTTTATTCTCAACCGCAACCCCGGCCAAGTTTGCTACTCTGACCCAGGAGCTCGCTACACGTCCAGCCTCCGCAAGGTCGTCTACAACTGTGACCACGGCATGGTGATTCACGTTGAAAAGGTCCTAAAACCAGACTATTCTTCGTCGGATATTTCTTTCCGCCGAGGACAAGGTGCTCCAAGGCCTGACGACAACTGGATACACAGCCTCTGGTTGAATAGCCGTGTCGAGTTTGTCTTCATCTTCCACCCTTTGCCCAGGTCGGCATGCAACCTTCAGCGCGCAATCATCTGCAAGGCGCTCCAGCTCGCCAGGTCCCATTACGTAGACATCCTCTTTGTCAACGCAGACGTCCTCCCCTCCTCGACGTTCCCCTTTGATCCATCGGACCCTGTTTTAGGACTCGACGACGCGTCCTCGCTCCCTGATACAGCAGTTTACACTGGTTCTGCGCTCCAGAGTTTCAAGGAGCTCGCCCGGACCTGCGCCAGCTCCGACAGTGTAGCGTTCTGCACAATGGACGAGTACCGCCAGCGCGTCGGGCAAGGGCGCTTCGAAAAGGAAACCTTTGCGGATGGTAACCACCCTGTTCTCCAGCGGGAGCGGTATCAGCGGCTATGGGAGGTGGCCAAGGCGAGGGGAGAAGACGCGTTTGACGACGATGAGATTGTTGACAGGCCCTTGGCTCGATTCGGATATGATAGTTTCATGTTCACGCTCACAGCGCCTACGCAAGCCAACCCAGCACCTCTACTGCCGACCTTGCTCTCTGCGGAGCTCTTTACAGGATTTGCGGCATCTGCATTTGCGACATCTGCGCAGGTGACGCCAGGGCCAGAATCTGCTCCAGCACGTGCGCAGGCGGCGGCTAACCCTGCATCTGGGCCGGCGAACCCACTACCGGTCATGGTACCTGCACCGTCGAATGCTGAAGGACGGGCGACAAGCCAGCCTCGCCCGTCACCGCTCCACTTCCGATCCGCTTTTCTCGAGCGCATCATAAATGAGCAGGCAGGTGTTGTACCTCCACATGGCGCACCCCCAGACTACCAACTTGGGCAATCTGTAGCAACCCCTGTCCCTGTGGACGCCGTGTCCGTGACAACGCCCACGGTGTCGGTACCCGCCAATACGGTGCCATCGCCCACGGCACCGGCACCCGACTGCGCCTTGGCCCATGGCACCGGCACCAACCGACCTGACGCCTTCTCCCACGGCACCTGTGCCAACCAACACAGTGTCTGCCCCAGCAATCGTCGCAGCTCTACCTCCGCGCCGTCGGTATCGGCTCTAGTGGCCATGCTGGCGTCCGTGGACCTGGCCGAGGCGCTAGTACAAGCGCGGGCGTCAATTTCTGGCACGCCCAAGAGCACCAGACGCTAGAAGCGACCCCGACAGCAGCAGCGGCCGTGATGGCGAGCACCAGTAGAATGTAGCACTCGAATACAACATGCCATCAGAGGTGTCGCAAGAGCGGCCATTTAGCCATTTCGGTGACCAGCTCGGCAACCAGACTCTGATAGTGGCAGCGGCTATATCCGGAGCGACTCACCCATCCACCACCACGACTCGACTCGACTCACTGCATCCACCCACTCTCCCACCCGCCATGATCAAGATCGAGCGTCTGACCTCAACCACCTGCCCAGCGTTCACACAGGCCGCCGGCGTCGTCTACGACGCCTTTGAGCCCGGCTACATCGCACAGGCGATCAGCCCGCGCGGCGAACACCCCGACTTCCATGCCAAGCGGTACACCAACATTGTGCGGCACGGCGTACTGGACCTCGAGGCGTACACGGCGACCACGGAGGAAGGGGAGGTGCAGGCTATCATGATTGTTGCGCCGCCTGGAACGCCGGATCCGACGTGAGTGTGTGGGGGTTGGTGAGGACGTGGGTACTGAGGAGGCAGGGCGCTTCTGGAGATGGAGGCCTAGAACCGCCCGACACCTGTTGGTGCGCTCGCACCCTACCGCGTCCCACCGCACCCCACTGCACCCAACCGCGCCACACCGACTGTTGGCTGGCAGCTCCTAACACCAGCCCGAACCAGGAGACGGAGGCGTCGCGGGCGCTCCGCGCATCCCTCCCACCCGATATCCGCAAGGCGTACGACGACATGCATGCTGCCGAGCATGAACTGCAGCACCTCTCATTCCCCGACAACAGCAACCAGTACTGGATCGCGTTCCTCGCGACCGCGCCGCAAGCACAGGGGCGCGGGCTGGGCAAGGCGCTCCTGGCGCAGGTGATGGACCGTGCCGCAAGGGAGGGGCGGGAGGTGACGCTGCTCACGCAGACGCAGGAGAATGTGGGTGGCCCCGCCTCAGATCGGGCACAGGCTGCCGTGTGCTTCACCGCTCACCGTGGTCGATCACAGTGGCTGTCGCTCACGCCAGGTCGTGTTCTATGGAAAGCTCGGGTTTGTGGTCAAGGACGCGAGTGTCGGAGACGCGCGCGGGACCAAGATCTACTACTGGTCTCTGATGTGGACGCCGCCTGCCAAGTAGCTGTGCTAGATTGTGTATAGATTTTACATGCGATGCAGCGGCAGTTGCCCACCTCGTGCTCATTTGGCGGAGAGCAGAGTGCCTGACGTCATTGCGATCGGCGGAAACGGGTGAGTTGATTACTCCCCCTTGGCGACGACACGACGTGACTGTCTATACCCGGTTCTTGGCTCGCATCTTGCTTTACACGAGCACCCCGTCATCTCTTCCCATCGCCCCACGCCCCGTCTCTCGTGCACTACATAACCCAATGTCCGACCACGAGGACGCCGACAGCCCCGCGACCATGACGAAACGCCTCGCAGTCCCCAAGTACCCCGACCAGGTCTTGCTCCCGCGGCCGCCCATCCCCCCGCCCAATCTGAGCCACAAGACGCTCCGGCAAGTATGCGACAAGCTCCTGACCATCGAGCCCTTCAGTGTCACCAAAAGCCCTGTTTCATGTCCCGTCGGCGCTGGCGCACACGAGCTCTACACTGTCAAGCCGTACTGGTGGAACGAGGGCGGGCAGTGGGTGCGCAAGGACGGCCAGAAGAACCCAGGTAGGTCTCCTCCCTCTTTCTTTCTCTGATACACCAGACTCCAAGCTTCCCCAATCTCAGAACCAGCTACACGAGGTCTCGCGCGCAGTTCAGGCACTCGCGTTCGCCGCAACCTGCCTCCCCAAAGCTCAGGAGTACACGGCGAGGGCGAATGAGCTGCTCAAAGTCTTCTTCCTGGACGAGGCCACGCGCATGGTCCCCCAAGTCAATTATTCACAATGCATCCCAGGCCAAGGCGGGGATAAGGCGTTCGCGATAGCGCTCCGATACATCGTCCTTGTCGACCAGGCGCTCAGCGTGCTCCAGATGCCGTCTGAGATTGCAGATGGCATGCGCCAATGGCTCAGTGACCAGGCCAAGTGGATGGCCGAGAGCGAGCAGGGCAAGAGCGCACGCGAGAGCGGCAACAATATCACGCTCTGGTATCATGCGATCGTGAGCCTCCTGGCCCTCCTCCCTTCCTACCCCCCCTTCCCTTCCTACCCCCCCTCCCTTCCTGTCCCCCCTCCCCCCACTGACGATAGTACGCGTCCCACCTGTCCGTCATCGACCCCGGGAGCGTGGGGTCGTACGTCCACCAAGTCCTCGCCAACGAACCTAGGGACCCGGCCCAGTTCTTCGCTCCCGAGTTAGAACGCACCAGGAGGCGGCACTACACCCTGTTCTCGCTCGAGGCACTGTTCCTCATCGCCGGCGCGCCTGGTGTGCCAGACCCCAGTGTTCAGCAGTGGCTCGCGGATCTCGTGGCGTTCGCTAAGACTGTGAACTGTGGTGATATCGAGGTCGATATCGACGCTGATCAGCGCTTCAATGCCAAGGTCGCGTACTTTGACCGCCAGCTTTTAAGGTGGGCTGGCCAGAGCGTGCCAGAGTGCGATCCTGATGGGTCCGGATGGGTTGGAGGCTGGAACCAGCGGTCTAGGCTAGTTTGGGAGATGGTCTAGTACGTAGATGAACTGGACTGTCTGAGTACATGGGCAGAGGGAAGAGGGAAGACGGCAGACGGCAGACGGCAGAGGAAAGTGGGCAGACGGCAGACGACAGACGGCAGAGGACAGGAGCGGACTGAGACTGGGAGGCAATGGCGCTAGTCATCACCGACGCATGAGCAGCACGCAATAATAGGGATTGTGAGGCACAGGCGTCTGCGCTGGTATGGCAGTGACAATGAGCAGCAGTCGTGCCGGCGGCTGTTGATGACGAAGCAACATGCCCCAGAATGTGGTGAGATTACCAAGAAATCAACAATGTCGGCCGACCAAATAGCCGAAACCGGTAGCCTCATCTCGGCCTACCCCGTCGACAACTAGGCCAACCCCACTTCATCTCCCGTCTCATAACGCTCTCTCTCCGTCAGAATCAACCAAGAATGCCGCGCGAACTCGTCATCGAGAAGATCCCAGGCAAGCCAGGGCAGGTGTACTACCCGTGAGTCGGACCCGGCCTTGCTGGCTGCCCGCTGTTGCTCTGTATCTATAGCTGTCTCTCGGCGATCGCAGTGAGATCGCAGTGAGCCAGCACCTGTGCCTTGCTGGGCAAGCTAGCCACCACGGTCAGCCCGCCGCCACCACCCCCGCCGCGTTCCGAGCTCCCCCTGCTCTTTCCGGCATCCAAGCTAACCCCAGCCTCAAGGTCAAGGAGGTGCCGGTCCCCAAGCCCGGCCCGAACGAGGTGCTGGTGCAGTTCAAGGCGGCCGCCCTCAACCACCGCGACCTCTTCATCCGGCAGCACCTGTACCCCGGCCTTGCATTCGACAAGGCCCTCCTCGCTGACGGCTACGGCACCGTACTTGAGCAAGGTCCTGGCTGCACTCGCGGCTTGGTGGGGTGCAACGTCATCGCGGCCCCGATGCGCGGCTGGGAGGATGATCCGCAGGGCCCTCCGCCCAACGACGGCTTCCACGTCGCGGGCGGCACCGAGCTCTCAGACTCGGGTTGTGCGCGCGACTACGCCATCTTCCCCGAGACCGAGGTCGAGCGCGCACCCGCCCACCTCGACCCGATCGAGGCTGCCGCCCTCCCCCTCGCGGGCCTGACGGCGTGGCGCGCGTTCGTGACCAAGTCGGGCGCGGCTGAGGCGGGCAAGAACATCCTCATCACAGGCATTGGCGGCGGCGTCGCCCTCCAGGTCCTCCAGTTCGCAGTCGCGATGGGCGTCAACGCGTACGTCTCGTCAGGCAGCGACGAGAAGATTGCGCGCGCGGTCAAGCTCGGAGCAAAGGCCGGCGTCAACTACAAGAAGGAGGGGTGGGAGAAGGACCTCAAGAAAATGCTCCCCGCCAACAGGCCGTACCTGGACGCCATCGTCGATGGCGCCGGTGGCCCAATCGTCCAGAAGGCCGTGCGCGTCCTGCGTACTGGCGGTGTCATCGCGCAGTACGGCATGACAGTCGGGCCCAAGATGGACTGGGCGATGACCGCTGTGCTGGCCAACGTCGAGCTCAAGGGCTCGACGATGGGGTCGCACAAGGAGTTCCGCGACATGCTTGCGTTCGTGGAAAAGCACAAGATCGTACCCGTCATCAGCAAGAGTATCAAGGGCCTCGCCAACATGCCTGGACTCGAGGAGCTGTTTGCCGACATGCGGGACGGGAAGAACTTTGGCAAGCTCGTCGTCGAGATTGACGCGCCCGCAGGCTCGCCGTCCAAGCTGTGTGAGTAGGGGCCGGATGGTCGCTGGGGTTTGGGTGGTGACTGATGCATAGAGAGAACGAGTAAGTAGTAGCTAGTCGAGTCGGCGCAAGTAGTAAGCTAGCCGCAGTGGTATGGAGGTCCTAGGTCCTGCTGGGGCCTTGTGTCCAGTGGTACT
Source organism: Cutaneotrichosporon spelunceum (assembly GCA_030805415.1). Lineage (NCBI taxonomy): Eukaryota > Fungi > Basidiomycota > Tremellomycetes > Trichosporonales > Trichosporonaceae > Cutaneotrichosporon > Cutaneotrichosporon spelunceum. Next base: position 449,266 of record BTCM01000011.1, read on the forward strand.
CTCCCCCAGCTTGGTGACTAACTAGCCTTGACGAAGACCTTGGTCGCAGCTGCCGCACCACTCTGCCGTGTCTACTGTATACATCTGGATCATCTAACTATATTCCCTACTTGGCCTCCCCCTCAGCAGGCTCGAGAGCGACGAGCACGGCGCCCTCCTCGACCGCCTGGCCCTTTTCAGCGCCGACAGCGGCAATGACACCGTCGCGCTCGGCACGGATGTTGATCTCCATCTTCATCGACTCGAGGACGGCGCACACCTGACCCTCGGTGACCTTGTCTCCTGGCTTGACGCGGACGTCAATAACCGTCGCCGGCATGGGGGACACGAGCGCGTCGGCCGCCCCGCCGTCCTCGCCCTCGACCTCGACCTCGGCACCGCGCCGGCGGAGGGTGTGTGAGCCCTCAGGGGTGAAGACGACAAGCTTAGGCCCGTGCGGAATAATGGTCGCCTCTGCGCGCGACTTGTCAAACTGCACCACAAGGTCGTTGGCGCCAGTGCGAGTCACGCGCGCATGCAGGAGCACAGCGTTGCCCTTGTCCTCGGCCTTGTGCGCGTCGGCGTGGTCGCCGGCGACAACGCTCAGGTCGTACGTCCGCTCTCCGGTCTGGCGGACAACAACCTCGCCCTCGTCAAAGTGGTACGTGTGCTCGCTGACGTCGCTGAAGCGACGGCCGGGCAGGCTAGACCACGCGCCGGTTCCCGGCTCGTGGTGCGCGATGCTGAGCGCGGCCTGGGCGAGGATCTCGGCAGGCACAACCTTGGGGGGGAAAAGCTCGTCGTGGTGCTGCTCGATAAAGTTGGTCTCCACGGGGCCTGCCGCAAAGGACGGGTGCGAGGCGACGGTGCGCAGGAACTCGACGTTGGTGCTGGGCCCGACGACCTGGTACTGGTCGAGTGCGGAGCGGAGGAGGTCAAGCGCCTCGTTGCGGTCACGGCCGTGCACGATCAGCTTGGCAATCATGGGGTCGTAGTAGGACGAGACATCATCACCCTCACGGAAGCCAGTGTCGAGGCGGTGCGGGGCGTCGCGAGGCGCGGCGGTGTGGATCAGGCGGCCGGCGTCGGGGAGGAAGTTGTGCTCGGGACGCTCGGCGTAGATGCGCGCCTCGAACGCGTGGCCAATGCAGGGAATGTCGTCCTGGGTCATGGGAAGGGCGTTGCCGGCGGCAACCGAGAGCTGCCACTTGACGAGGTCGACGCCAGTCACCTCCTCGGTGACGGGGTGCTCGACCTGCAGACGCGTGTTCATCTCCATGAAGAAGAACTCGCCAGAGTCGGCGTCCATGATGAACTCGACCGTGCCGGCACCAACGTAGTTGACCGCCTTGGCAGCCGCGACGGCCTTGTCGGCAAGGTCCTTCTTAATCGCGGCCGAGATGCCGGGTGCGGGGGCCTCCTCGATGATTTCTGCCGCGTTAGCGTTGTGCCAGAAGCATCTTGGCGCTACTCACTCTGGTGGCGACGCTGCACCGAGCAGTCACGCTCCCACAGGCTCACGCAGTTGCCCTGCGAGTCGGCAAAGACCTGCACCTCAATGTGGCGAGGGCGCTCGAGCCAGCGCTCCATCAGGACCTCGTCGTTGCCAAACGACTTTGCGGCCTCGCGCTTGGCCGAGCGCAGCTCCTCGACAAAGTCCTCAATCTTGCGGACAACACGCATACCCTTGCCACCACCGCCGTGGGTGGGCTTGATGAGGAGCGGGAAGCCGACGTCGCCGGCCGCCTTGACGAGCACGTCCTCGTCCTGGTTGGCTCCGTGGTAGCCGGGCACGCATGGCACACCAGCAGCAATCATGATCTCCTTGGACTCGCGCTTGGAACCCATTGCGCGGATCGCCTCGGCGGGAGGGCCAATGAACGCGAGGCCAGCCTTGCCAACGGCAGCGGCAAACTCGGGCGACTCGGACAGGAAACCGTAACCGGGGTGGATACCGTCGGCGCCCGACGCCGCGGCGACCTGCAGCAGCTTCTCGGCGACGAGATATGACTCGGCCGCGGGTGCAGGGCCGATGTGGTATGCCTCGTCGGCCATCTCGACGTGCAGGCAGTCCTTGTCAGCGTCAGAGTAGACGGCAACCGTCTTGACACCGAGCTTGCGCGCCGTCTTGATCACACGGCAGGCGATCTCACCACTGGCTGTTAGCGCTGGGAGCCTGAAAGCTAGCAGACGAATAGGCCGAGCAATCGGAACATGATCATAGCGCTGCGCACCACCGTTGAACCGGACCGTCCGCCCGCCGAACTCGGCACCACACCTCGTCTGGGCTCCTCGACTCCTGCCGACTACAGGTCTCGGCCACCGTCGACACCTACTCACCGGTTAGCAATGAGGACCTTTTTGAGCTTCTTGGCGTCGGTGCGAGGCTCAAAGCCCTGCGCGTTAGGCGAGAGCGTCGACGACGCAGCCGTCGCCATCTGGCGCTTGGCCGCGACCGACGTCACGGGCACGACACGCGCGGCGGCAGAGATGGCGCGGGCGGGGGCGGCACGCGCCACAACGGGCTGGGGGAGGCGGGAACGCGCGATGCGGCGCAGCATGGTCGATGATGGAGAGAGGGTGTGAGAGTGACAGAATGTTTCCGAGCTTGTATTTGTCGTTCTTTACAGGCACTTTGCCCGGCGCTGTTGGGCCGGATGACCCGAGAGGGAGGTAGTGAGCGGTAGACCCGGCTCAACTTGCACACCGGGTCGGTCGCACCGGGCGGCCGGAACATATCACATAGCCGATGCCTAAACCTTTGCCACGCGAGCTGAATGCCACACTGTGCGGGGACCCTTGGGGGGTGATCTGGACTTGCGAGCGTACCGCGTCCTCGGCAAACTTGGGCGTTGCCCACCATGCTCGCCTCACTTCGGCGTGTTGGCCCATGGTCCTCCGCCCAGTGCCGCGGACATGGGACGGACTTGCGGGGCCCGAGCGCTCGCCGAGTGCCAAGCCGTCCACCCCACCCCCGCTCTCAACTTGCTGCCAGCAGCGGACAAGGTCACGTGAACATTCGAAGCAGGCTGCCACGTGGTGCTTGATATACGATGTATTGGGGTATAGAACAAGGATATACATTTGTATATTGTGATTTATAGGCAGCTTTAAATGACGTGTACAAGGGAGAGGCATCCCAACTCGGACACGTCATGGCCACCAAGGTCCACGTCTGACGTCACCACGCATCCGTCCTTGTTATTCAATCCAATGTCGGCATCGTTCCTCTCCCATCCGCACTCCACCATGTCCGACGTCAAGTCTGCCGATGTCTCCACTGCCGACGTTCTCCCAGCTTACGAGGAGCCGGCTCAGCAGCTCCTGCAGTCCGCTCCACAAGTCAGCAGCGTGCGGCAGCGCCAGACAGAGTCGTCAGCTGCCGCGGCCAGCAAGAAGAATGCTTCCGGCGCCGCGTCCAGCACCGTTGCTCAGAGTGCCGAGCGCCAAGTGCGTGGATTTGCGAGCATCGCGTCCGAGGCTGTGGCGAGCGGCGCGTGGGCTTACCCTCTCCGCGGCGCGCTATACATTCTCTCCCGTGAGTGGCCGCAGCTGGGTCTGCTGCAGCCTTGCTTCTGGGAAAGCCATGACATCTGTGTGACATGACATTGGAAACCTGGTTGCCGTCACCCCACACGCACACGTCCACACCCGCCCTCCCACTCCCCAACCCGCGCTGACGCCAGATCCCAAGCTTATCGGCCCCGTCCTTCCCCTCCTCCTCCGTGCGCTGCTCATCTCGGCCGGCGTGGTCGCCGCCTGCTTCTTCCTCCTCTACCTCCCCCAAGTCGCGTGGCTGGCCCTCTTCACCGGCCCACTCGGTATGTTCTTCAAATCCAAGTCCAAGTTCCTTTTCTCAGCATCGTCAAAACTAGGTACAGCGCAGTGACCACTCATCTGTGCAAACCCAAGCCTCGGAACTTGAATGGTCTCTCACTAACCACAGCGTTCGCCGCCGCCATCCCCCTCGTCCTCGGTGAGGCATATGTCATCCTCATGTTCCTCGGCAAGAGCTTCCTCCTCGGCCAGCTCAACCTCGACCTCTTCGACGCCGTCCTGGTACAGCGGGGCCACACGGCGCTCGTTGAGAAACAGCGCGCCGTGACGACCAAAAGCTCGGGCGTGCGGCAGCTGGGCAAGCTCCTTTCGCGCCCGCTCGCCAAGCTCAGCACCGACAACATTGTGCGCTACCTCCTCACGCTGCCGCTCAACTTTATTCCCTTTGTCGGCCCCGTCTTCTTCCTCAGCTACAACGGGTACAAGTCCGGTCCGTCCGCTCACGGCCGCTACTTCCAGCTCAAGGGGTGGGACAAGAACCGGCGCGCAAACTTTGTCAACCGCCGCCGTGGAGCGTACACTGGGTTTGGTGTCGTGTCGCTTCTGTTCAACATGGTGCCCGTCGCCGGCGTCATCCTGGGCCTAGCCAGCACTGTCGGCGCTGCGCTCTGGGCCTCGGACATTGAGGGCAAGGCGGCCGCCCAGGACGATGAGGTTGCCGTCAGCATCCCCGCGCGGTAGGCCGTCCATTTCCCACGCCTGCTCGTATTCTAGTGTTACATGATGGATACAGGTGACTAGATGATATAGATGAATCCCCTATCGCCCTACTGCAGCAAGACATCATTCACAAGCGCCAGCACCTCGGCCCACCACCCCTCAACCGCGCCCCACACAAACCCATTAACGTCGTATGCGAGCGAGAGCGTGAGCTTACCAGCAGCGATGTAAGCATGCACCCCCACCTCGCCCCGCCCCATCCGCGCGCCGACAAGCACGCTCTCCACCGGGGCCGAATAACAAGTCTCAGAAACAGTAAGCGCGAGCAACACCCTTGGCGCCGGCGGCGGCGGCGTGGTGTCCGGGTCCCGCACCTCGAGCGGCAGCGGCGCCGCGCGCACGGGCATGGCAATACCGAGCCCGAGCCCGGGATTCGCCGCCGCCGCACGCGCGTCCCGCTCCCGCGCACGCGCGACCGCCCGCCGCGCCGCCAGTCCCGTGGCTCCCAGTATCCGCGCGGCGGGCATGCACGTGTGTCCTCGTGGGCGCGTGAGCCGGCGCTCCAACGCCGCGGCGCGGTACCACACCAGCTCGGGCGCGGGTACAAGCGCGAGCGGAAGCGACGGGACGGTAACTGCGACGGCGACCGAGGCGAGGCACGTGTCCTCGCTGCCAATGTCACGTGTAAGTGCGATGGATCTGCGTCAGCGCGTACGCGGGCAACGTACATTGGCAAATGGGAGGGTTGGCGGCGCGCCCACGCGACGGCGCAGAGGGCGGCGAGTACCGCACGGAGGGAGAGGGCTCGCGTGGCGCATCGGGCGAGTGCGGCCGCGCTCTGCTCGCGCGAGTAGATGCGGGTCGGGACGACGGCGACGCGGGGTACACCGTCGGCGAGCGGAAAAGTGGGGCCCGTCGATATGCGAGCCTCGGCGCGCTGGACTACGAGCGCGCCGACCGCGGCCTGTAGCGACGAGAGGGGGAGGCGGGCCTCGAGAGGCGGCGGGAGAGGACGGGGGCGTGGCCTGCGCATCTCGTCGTGCAGCGTGACTTGGAGCGCGGCGGGTGGCTGGGAGAGGAGGGTGAGCAGCTCGGCCAGGAGGTTGTGCAGGGCTGCGGCGTCGGCGACGTGGCCTGCGACGATGAGGAGGAGCTCGCTGCCGCGCTCAGTGGGCACACCTGCGCCGCTTAGGTCTGCGTCGCGCAGGCCTGCGCGCACGGCCAGATGGGCGGGTAAGTCGGAGGCCAGGGCCCGGCGCCCGTTCAGGTGGGTGTCGAGCAGGTCGTCGGGCCCGGGGGAGTGGAGGGTGAGGCGCGCCTCGGCGGCGGCGAGGGCGGCAACGGCACTGTCGGGGCGCGTGTACTGCAGGTGCGAGGCGGTGACGCGGGAGGCCAGGACGGGGTGTCGCACGAGTAGGAGTGCCCAGGCCGTGCTGACTGCCGTGAGGGGAAGCGGCGTGTTGGCGTGCGCGAATCTGACGTCAGTGTTCGGCAACTTGTTCGCAAACAGGAGTGACAATAGTCAGGTGCGCAGTAATGCGCAATCAACACCTTCCGCAGCCCTGGTGACTAAGCCGAACTTACAGGTCTCCAGTCCCGTCGCGGGAGAGGTGGAAGGCGGCGACCTCGGCGTCGCCCATGGCGCGCCGTTGCGTGTCTGGGCGGCTGGGGGCGGCGCAGGTCACGCCGATGCCTGCGCGTGCGGCCACGCTGTCGCCTGGCGGATCGGCTGGGGGCGGCGCAGGGACAGGCGGGGCCAACGCGAGGGTCTCTGCCGGTGAGGCTGCCGTCCTCGCGACGGCGCACTTGGGCGACGACGGCGGGGTGGGGAGCATCAGTGGTGAGTAGTGTGAGAGTAACAGGCAGAGAGAGCAGCTGGGCAAGAGGGCAGTTGCGATTATTGCGAGTCTGAATGGAGATGCCGTACATGGGATGAGGCTTGTGAAACGCGGCACTGGAGGGGTCCAACAGATGGCAGGTGATCGCACAATACGACGGCGCCAGGCGAGGTTCCTGAAGCCTGTCTGCTCGCTTTGGGGGCTGGGTAATCGCGATTGGCCCCTAGAGGAGATGCAGATGCATGCAGAAAATAACAATTGCCACACTTCATTCGAGGACGTTGGGCACCAGCCTGGCACGGTTGCCATCAGTGACGTGGCTGCGAGCAAGGCAAACAAGCCCGGCCCGCGAGCTGTGCTCGACATCATGCGCCTAACCACCTACAGATTCTGCAATTCTCCAGGCCTTCAGAGAACAAGAAGACAGCGGCGCTGACGACAGACCTCTGGGTCTTGTCACGTGTACTGCCCTGTCACCCGTACCGTGCCCGAGTGATGCACATAGGAACATGGCACAGGAACGGCTCGTGTCCAGGCGCCCGTGCCGTGAAATCAACAAAGTGGCGCTGTCGGGCTGTTCCCGTGCTGTCGAGTCGGTATTTGTGCATCCACATAAGCAGCACAAATCCACAGTCGGCTCGGAAGCTCGCAGCCCAGCGTTCAGGACTCCGAGAAACCCGGCCATGCAGCTTGCCCGCTCGGAATGGTATCCAGTCCAGGTGCGTGCGCTGCGAAATGTACGAAACGAGCGCCATGCACCATCAAATTCCTCTAGGCGTTTTGGGCTCGGGAGCTGCCCGCCGTAATGATAGTGTCCTGCCCAAAGAACACTGCCACATACCGAGGGTTGAACTGGATATCTGGGTATCTGCAGCTCTGCATCGACGGCCTTTGCATTGTACAGCAGAACAGTTCACCCTCGGCAGTCTGTCCCGTTTCCCCCCCCCAGCCTTCTTGCTGCCTCAGTACCCACCCTCCCCCACTCGGACCGGCCTTCTTGTTCACTCGCTCACTCCCGCTCCGGCCGCTCTGTGAACCTTTCAAACCCCGCTTCCATCACCGGCGAAGTGGCGGAGTGGTTAACGCGATTGACTAGAATGTGCAGATGTCGTGCAGTCTATCAATTTCCTTCGGGAGCGCCTGTTCGAATCAGGTCTTCGTCGATCTTTTGGTTCGGATGGGTTTTGGGTGTGACTGGGCCGTTGGCGTTGGCAGCTGGGTGTTGGCCGCTGGCCGCTTTATACAACGGTTGCCTTGTGGCAATTGACGAGCCGGGGTGAGGCACGTCAGCTGACGGCCTGAGTTGGCAAGCGACCTGGAGCTCACTGCGAGACATGGCTGCGTGTCGTGCAGCACGGTGTTATTGATGCAATAGACCAGACTCCCAGTGCTCCTATCCCTGGCCGCCCTATCCTCTCAGGCAGCTGTGTCACAACAACAGGTCCGCAAACAAGAGAGTAGTGGATAGACCGCTCCCGACAGTGGCATCACTCAAGAACCATCCATGCCTTGATAAGATACATAAACCCTTGCTTTCGTTCGCCGACTGCCTACACGAGCTCCCGAACACTACCCGACCTCTTCTGTACCACCCTCACGCGTCCGAGCTCGACTCTTTGCACGCGACCTCTGCCTGGTCAACGTGCCCCTCCGGCTCCTCTGGAGGATACTTGCGGAGGAGCAAGGTAAACACGACAGCGAGCACACCAATAAGCGCCATGAAGATGGTCGTCGCACTCCACCCTGGGATATACCGTGGCGCATCGGACTCTGGCCAGAGGAACACGCCGTAAATGGACGCGCTGTTACCCATCGCGTTCACGAGCGCGATCGCGACCGCGCGCTTCTCCGCCGGCCACGCAACGACGTTGGGCACCCACGTGAGAATGAGCGGACAGACGGCGTAAACGCTCCCAAAGCCGAGGATGAGGAAGGCATACTGCACCATCTTGTTGGTGTTTGCGACCGTGATGATGAAGCATACGACCCCGATCGCACTCGCGATGCAGATGAACAGGGGCTTGTTCTGCTTCCAGTCTGCGCACATGCAGAAAACAAGAATGTACACGAACGCGCTTGCGTATACCGGAATCGTGTGGTACTGCGCTTCGTATCCCTCGTACCCGAGGCTGGCGACGAGGGTTGGAATAAAGTACTGGATCGTCTGGGCTCCCGTCGAGAGCATGTAGAGGATGACGAGGATGCCCACCCGCCAGTCCTTGAAGACCATCTTGAGCGCCTTGCCCTCTGTGACGCGCTCGCCACCCGCGGTCGCGCCGAGCCCGTCGTGCGCGAGCCGCTGGGCGGCGAGGATTTTCTCTTCCTCGGTCAGGAACTTGGTCGTCGCCGGCCAGTCCGGCATGATCATCCACGTAAAGCAGCCGACAAAGCTCGAGCCGACACCCTCAATGATGAACAGCCATTGCCAGCCGCGCAGGCCGCGCGCACCGTCCAGGTGCTGTGTGATGAGGCCGGCGACCAGGCCCGAGAACGCGCCCGAAATAGCAGTCGCAGTATAGTAGAGTGAGTAGCGTGTCGACAGCTCGTATCGCCGGTACCAGGAGGAGAGGTAAAATGCGACACCGGGCGCAAAGCCCGCCTCGACGACGCCAAGGGCGAAGCGCACGCCCGCCAGCTGCTTCCAGTTGCTCGTGGCTGCCATGCATGCGCTCACGCCGCCCCAGAGAATACACAGGCCCGAGAGGTAGAGCGAAGGGCGGACGCGCGGCAGGAGCAGGTTGGAGGGGATCTCAAAGACGACGTACGAGATGAAGAAGACGAGCAAAACCACGCTGTACTGCGTCGACGTGAGGTTAAAGTCCTCCTCCAGCCCGCCTGTCTTGGCGTTGCCAATGTTCGCCCGGTCCAGGTACGAGAGCGTGTACAACGCCCAGATGCATGGCTGGGGTCAGTTAGGAGGGTGGTCCGCAGTGTGCAGCGCGCAGCGTGGCTTACTCACCACAATGCGCACGTCGATCTTGCGCAGGAACTTCTTCTCGGCCTCGGAGCCGGGCACGTACGGTGCCATGAGGCCCTCGCGCTGCCCGGTAGCCTCGCCTGGTCTGCACACGTCGTCAAGCTTGCCCGTCATGGGTGCGGAGGGAGGTATGTGTGGTGGCGGAAAGGGCGGCGGTGTCGCGCGCGGCTGACGTTGCGCGTTGCTCGTTGCTCGCTGGTCACTGGCCGAGGTCGCTCGCGCAGGTGGCGATGGAAAGTCGCAGCGGTGAGTGAGCACCAGGCCCCGACATGTGCAGTACTATAAGAGGAGCTCCGTGGAGAAGTGCGGTATGTTAAAAGTTGAGACGGTGGCCTGGATGGCCTGGGTGGTGGACTGGGTCGTCGGAACAATGGTGGTTCTCAGACGAGAATCACTCTCCAGGCAGCCATTGTTCTTACAGCTTGAGGCAACAGAGCTTGTCCTGGCTCTCTAGTTCTCGCTCTCTGCGGCCAAGTGGTAAGGTTGACTGGAGTGCGCGTTCCAGCCTCCGCCTCGGGACGGGAGACGAGTGGCGTCAGCTCTACCGCCGGGTGAATCATCCGCACGTGACGTCCTGCCCGGACTTTCCACGTGCGGTTCATGTCCAGCCTCGCGTTGCAGTTGATCCAGATGTTCTGGGTGTAGATGTATCGGGAATGCACCTGTCCGACGGCCGAAGAAGGAAGAGCAGGTAGAACATGGTGTGGCATGGAATATCAGAGTATGCGACGGGTAGGCGCTGTTGCCGGTCGGAGCGGAGCGACGCCAGCGGTCAGCAGGTTGTGCCCAGCTCGAGGAGCGCCGAGGGCTCGACACTCTCGGAGACCAGCCTTTGATGCTTTGGAGCTCTGGAGTTGAAGGCAGCGAAGGCTTGCAAGTGCCAAGTCGCGGGTGCCTTGGGGACGTGCAGTGGCTACCAGAGTTGGACTCTATTTTAGCTTGTATCCGCGACTGCTGAGCTGAGCGCACTTCGAGCTCCCCAAATGTACTCGCTCGGGCGCGTCGCCCGTCGCTGCTTGCATCGTCTCCAAACTCGCAACAACAAGTGTGGACAAAGGTGTGCGGCACAAGAGGCACGACGGACCGGGCCGGTAAGCCGGCAGTTGCCGCCGGTCACTCCCACTCACGCCCACCGACGACGACGGCGCCGGCAACCCCGCGGCGTGCTACTCCGAACTCGAGATTCACAGTCATCCTCACTCTCTCTCAACCCTTCACAATGTCCGGCCTGGCCAACAACCGCACCCTCCAGATCCTGCAGGCCGCCGAGACCGGCGGCTACGGCATCCTAGCCCAGGTAGTCTACGACACGAACCAAGCCCTGGCCTTTGTGCGCGCGTGCGAAGCGCAGAGATCCCCCGGCATCCTCCAGATGTTCCCCATCACCGTGATGCACGGCGGCGCCCCCTTCCTCCGGTACTGCTTGGACGTAGCGCACGGCGCCTCCGTCCCCATATCCGTGCACCTCGACCACGCGACGGACACGGCGCAGCTCGAGTACGTCCTCGGGCTGGCGGAATCGGGGACTCGGTTCGACAGTATCATGGTTGACGCGAGCCATGCTGAGACCGACGAGGAGAATATTGACATTGCGCGCCCGTGGATTGCGCGGTGTAATCGCTCAGGCATCGCCACCGAGGTCGAGCTTGGTCGCCTCGAGGGAGGCGAGGCGGGCCTGCGCGAGATCGAGGGGGGTATGCTCACCGACCCGGCAAAGGCGGAGGCGTTTATGACAGCGTGAGTAGTGAGGCACAGGGACTTGGAGGGAGAGGGGACGTGGCAGTCAAGGCATCAGATGGCTGAGGCTCAAGGACGGCTGTCACGGCTGTCATGTGAGCCCACTTGCTCCTCCTTACCTCGGCGCTCGGCTCTCAATTCCAGCTCCAACCTCCATTCTCTCTTCCCAGTTCGCCCTTGCCCCTTCTTCTCTCCCCCATTCAGCCCCGCAAGCCCCCGCCCGCTTCGCTCACGTCTAACCCCAGCACCGGCGCAGACATCCTCGCCCCCTCGATCGGCAACCTCCACGGCAGCTACAAGTTTGTCAAGGGCGGCCCGCAGTTCCGCCAGGAGATCCTCAAGGACCTCCAGGCGCGCTTCGCCGGCCGGGTCCCCTACCTATGCCTGCACGGCACGGACGAGATCAGCGACGACCTCTTCCGCGAGTGCATCGCGAACGGCGTGACAAAAGTCAATGTCAACTCGTGGATGCGCGATCCGTACTGTGCTGCGCTGAGCCGGGGACTCGCGGAGAAGACGATGCCAGAGGCTATCGATGACGCCATGGCCGCGTTCGAGAGCGAGTGTCGGCGCTTCTGCGACCTGCTTGGGTCGAGCGGCAGGGCTTAGAGTGACATGTACTGTACTTGGAGGGGGCTGCATCCGAACAAACAACAACTAGAGTTACAAATTATACGCTACTCGCCAAGGCTCGGCACAGCTCCGTTGTTATCCAGAGCCGTGCCGTGGGCGCGCTCAATGGCAGCAAAGTACCCATCCCTGCTGTTAGTCCCGTCCCAGCTTCCCTGCTAACCACGCCGCCCAGTCATAGTGTGAGTTCGGGAGGTTGTCGAGGAAAAGCAGAGCGTCGTCCAGGGGCTCGTCGAGCGTGGCGAAACCGGCGCCCGTGTTCGCCTCGTTGGGATACTTTACGATATTCGGGCCGTCGCCCTCGATCTTCTCGAGATATCTCGTCTGCTGCCCGCGCCATGAATGAGCCGCCGGCGGCCTACTCGGGAATGCGGGTGCTTGTCCGTTGTCTGTGCCAGCGCGCGACGCGCTGCTCCCGGGTGTACCCTCTGAACGCTCATACCGGTCATCGTCCGGCACCGTCTTGAGCGCGGCTTCGTAGAGTAGCATCATCGTCTCGCAACTCTTCTTACGTGTGCTCATCTGGTCCGGCTGCAGAGCCTCCTCCCAGCGCTGCACGACGTCGTGAACAAGCTTGAGCGTCTCAAGAACCTCTGGGTTCCTCTTGCGCGCCCAACTGTGGTACTGCACCAGCGCGCACGACGTCGCCGTGTACGGGAACACGAAGAGCGTGTCGAGCACGTGGTCGTGTTCGTTGAGCCACTCGATACTCTCTCTCGACCATTGTACCAGCTGGTTCCAGCGCGAGACGTCGAGAACAATTGTAATGTGCGGCGGTGGAGGATGCGTAGTACGTAGCCAGCTGCGCCAGAACAGAAAGTGCACAGCTGTGAACTGCATGCGCAACATGCCGGCAAGCGTCGGACTGTGACGCCCTTTGAAACGCAGTGGCTCAACAACATTGTCATTCCATGCTGCAAGATCTTCGAGAATCGCCTTCAGGTCCCTGTCTGTACAGCTGTTGATCCCAGTCGGGCTGTACATTGAGCGGAGAATGCGTGCCGTAATGATAGCGAGCTTGACATTCTCAATGAGACACGCATAGCTCTCTTCGAACACTGGACCATCCGGTGTGAGGCGGTAAGGGGAGGGTAGCTGGACGTCGCAGTCGGCCACATCCGTCATGATGGGCAGGCCGAGTGCGCACCCGTACCATGCGTCAAACACCACGAGGGATGCCCATATGCGGCGCTTGAGCTGCACTGTCTCCTGTTCCTCAACCGTTAACAGTTTTTCGTCCTTTTGTTGCTCCTCGCGGTGGAGCCCGAGGTCCTGACCCATGCGGCACGCTACGCTTAGGCGAAGATTGGCTGCGCTGGCCGTCGGTGCGGCTGGCTGGGCGTTGAGGTCACCGTTCGTGCAGCACAGTAATATCGACTGGACGTGCTCAATCTTGGCGTGGCTCATGATCTCGTTGGCACGTATGAAGCCGTTAACCAATCCACGCATTCGCGAGAAGACCTCGCGCGGGAACTCGCGCCGCGTGGCCGCGACGGCACACATCGCGTAGAGCACAAGGGGACATGGCCTTCGCTGCCGCAAGAGCTGGGCGCGATCAATGACCGGAAGACTCTTCCAATCGTGATCGAAATAAGAGTTGACGAGGGCACTCATCATACTTGGGGGAAGCACGTACTTTGCGAGGCGCTGGGCACTGGTGCCGTCGGCATCGTGTGGATATTCTGCGCGCGCTTCGACTTTGATGCGGCCATCCTCGTCCTCGGACACCTCCCAGTGCTCGTGGTTGGCCATGTCGAACCGCTCAAACGTGCTCGTCGGCATCTGCGAATGCACAAGAGAGAGTATTGACGCCGGCCCACCCGGGGTTCGCCCCTCAGTGCCGTTGCTCACCGACTTGTTGGCTGGTGACACCGCTGCCTCTGCCTGACGCTTCTTCTTGAATCGCGTTTCTGTGATTGGCAGGAAAAAGGTGCACTCGATGTTATACTGCTTACAATGCGCGCAGATCGGCTGACTCTCTTCCGCGGCTGCAAGAATGTCACAGCGGATCTTCTTGGTGCGCTGGTGTGAGCTGAGGCATCTGCTGAAGAGCAACATACACATGCGTCGCAAGCGCGCCCAGTCTTGGTGCGTTTTTCCTCTGGAGCTGCGCCGGGGCTGTTGCGCTTCTTCTTCTTGCTCTCCGGACTACCCATCGGACCTACGACAAAGTCGAATGCCGAGCGGGGCGTATTCGACACGGACATTCTGAGAGCGGTGCTTTGCGATGGAGGTAGCTGTGTACCTTCGGGAACAGGTCCAGCTGCGAGGAAGGGGTTGAACTGCATAAAATCTCGCTCGTTGGCGGCCATGGTATGGGCATCAGGTGGTCGTTTCCCATTGAGGTTGAGACCAATGTCCTGCGAAGCGGTGAAAGGATTTGGGGTTGGGAGGTATATCTGCTGGTGGTGCTGGTGTTGCTGCCGGCCTTGAGCTGACTGGACCGCCTGCTGTCCGTTGCCATTGCCGATACCGTTACTGTTAGTGTTCATGTTGAACATTATGGGGGCGAGGTGCCGGCGCTGAGCGGATGCAAGTCGTCAGCGCCGAGCGAGAATGGGATAGGGTGAAAGAGAGGTTGTAGATGGTGTTGTGAGGATGTAAGGCGACAACACGGGGCTTGGGATGGATGGATGGGGGGTGGTATAGCCGAAAGAGGGAGGGGTGAGCGCCGGTGGGCGGGTGGGCAGAGGGGGGATGGGAGGACGTGTAGGAAGATGATCGAGGGGGTGAGGGATGGTGGTCTGAGACCAACGAGATATGGCGAGCAAGCCGAGGATGGGAATGAGACGGATGGCGAGATGAGGAGGGGATTGTTGTCGAGGGCTCCCTTGCTTTGCTCATGTAGCTGCCGCGGCCGGCAGACTTGCCTAGCCGAATAATCTCAAGATTGAAATACAAATACCCTGGCGATTTCAGCCGCACATGGGGGGACGAGCACGCAGGGTCTGGCGGTGGGTTAAACAAAGTGTGACTGCCCACGATTTACCGAGCAGTTAGGTGCTTGGTGCATCGTGTCTGGTGCGCTCTGTGGCCGATTACGATTCAGCTTGGCATGTGGACACCAGGTACACCGCGGCAGCTGCCGAACTGTGCCGGTTTGGCCATTTTGAATCCCGTTGAATATACTTGGCGGTAAGGGTGATGGCTAATCGCCAAGGGCTCGTGGCCAATGCCTAATGGCTAGTGGCTAATGGCTGATGGCTAGTGCCTAATTTCTGATGGCTAGTAGCTAATAGCAAATGGGACTGGCACTAAGCATTCACCTGAGACAGGTTGATCCCGCTTTTGGGTGCTCTGTGCAAGCTGTGCCGGTGCCCCGCTGTAAAGTGAGGGTATGATATAAGTGATCGTGGTATTACCAGGGTGAGGGCTGCGTGTCATCCCGCCCGCCCAGCGCCTGGGCTGAGCGAGTCGTTGTTCTGGATTTGTTCCGCCACCATCTGGGCCAACTGGGCCAACTCCCTCCGTCACTCCATCCTTCCCTCCATTCATCACCTTTCATCAACACTTGATTCATTCAAACTCGACTCATCTCATCCCCCACCCTCGCCCTCATTCTCTCAGCTCCCCATCAACAAACAAACCACCCACCTCCCATCTGCTCTCTTCTCTTCTTCCCCTCAACTTGATCTTCCACCACGCACAACTAGCCTAGAATGTCGGCCGAGAACAAGGAACAGGTCACTCTCGTTACCTCTGACGAGGAGTCGTTCAAGGTCGAGAAGAAGGTTGCTGAGCGCTCTCAGCTCATCAAGTCGATGATGGAGGGTACGTCGTTGCCGCTATTCTCTTCTCCACCTTGGACGCGTCATGACAGATCCCTCCACCTCGCCTTCCCTCTCCCCCTCCCACCTGGAACGTACCGCAGCAGACGCTAACCAACCAGACCTCCCCGGCCAGAGCGACGAGCCGATTCCCCTCCCCAACGTCTCGTCGGCTGTGCTTGTCAAGGTCCTCGAGTACTGCGACCACCACAAGAACGAGCCCCTGCCAGCCGCCGACGCCAACGACGCTGACGAGGCGCGTCGCAAGGCCTCTGACATCAGCGAGTGGGACGCCAAGTTTATCCAGGTGAGTCTAGTTGCATTGTTGACGCGTGCATGCTGATCCCCAGGTCGACCAGGAGATGCTCTTTGAGATTATTCTTGCGGCCAACTACCTTGACATCAAGCCCCTCCTCGACGTTGGCTGCAAGACGGTCGCCAACATGATCAAGGGCAAGACGCCCGAGGAGATCCGCAAGCTGTTCAACATTGTCAACGACTTTACGCCCGAGGAAGAGGAGCAGATCCGCAAGGAGAACGAGTGGGCCGAGGAGTGAGTGTTTTTGCAACGCTGTGCTGACATGCAGCCGCTAGACGAGGCGTGCAATCTAGCTGTTCGCGGCTTGATGACCTCGTTTCGTTGTAACGTGTGCGATGGGCTGGGGCTGAGTGAGCATGTGTAGGCGACAATGTATAGCTTTGACGTGACATGGAGAGACATGCATGGCACGGGAGTATGGAGCCGGCAGCCGGTAGGAGGCGAGCAGAGGTGGATTGTGGCAGTCTTGCTGTGGTGCTGTGGCACCGTGGCCGAGGACGCCAGAACAACTTGCACTCTGCCGCTCCCGACGATGTTGCAGCATCAGCCCTTGCCTTCCTTCCCTCTCCCTCCCCATCCCCCCTTCCCTCTCCATCCCCTCTTCTCCCACTGCGCCCGCTCAAGAGATGCACCAAACTACAGTCTATCCATGACGCCTCATACTCATGAATAGCCGCAACCTCGGCAGCACTCACACACCCCTCGCCAAACACGTACCAGAGCCACTCGCGCGCTCGGCGGCGTGCAAGCTCGACGCCAATACCCGCGCGCCCATACACAGGCCTGGGCGTCGGAGAGCACGGTACACGGCCGAGCTGTCCCCGGATGCCGGGGGTCTTGTTGGCCGAGATGGCGACGAGGCCTGGTGTCAGGTCCCAGAGGCGTTCGGTGGCGAAAGGGGGGCAGTACGAGGGTAGGCAACTTTGAGAGGCCGCGGCAACCCAGCGTCCAGCGGCATCGACAACGGCAATCCAACGCCCAAATCGTGTTCAACACCGTCGTCCATGGCATTGTTCCATTGTTAGGGAGCGGGGCAATACGCGTCTGACTTTGCGTGCACTGAGCTGAATAGCTAGACCTAGGCTGTCAGACATGGTAGGGGTTGTGCACAGTGGAACGTGCAGTTCGACCCGATTTCGACCCCTCCAGTTGGTCGTACACTCTCGTATGCTACACTTCCATCCCAAATCCCAGCCCCAGCCCTCCCCATACGGCCCGGAGAAGTAATGCAACACACATATCACTGTTTCTACTGACCCTCGCACCTGTCCATCAGCATGGTCCACAAAGAACAAGAGAAGAGTGTCAGGTACAATGTAGTGGCTTCTTGTGCCGGTGTCTAGCCGGCTCAGGCTCATTAAATCAGGTTTGTAGAGCATCATCCGAAACGCGCAGAACAAGACTCACTACATGCCGACCATGAGCTCGCCCTCGACGGCGCCCGGCTCGAGGCCACAGTCACGCAGCGTCTGTGCGTACCGCAGCGGCTCCGAGCGCTTGAGGTACTTGAACACGCGTGCGCGCTTGTGGATGGCCATGCGCAAACGGCGACGGTTGTGGATATCGCGCGGGTTCTCCTCGACGTGCCGCCACATCTCGCGGATCTGGTGCGTGGCCAGTGCGGCCTGCACGACAGTGCTACCGGTATCTTTCTCGTTTGCGCCAAACTCCTTGACGATGCGCGCCCGGTTCACAGCCTCGATACCGCCCTTGTCCGCATTACGCAGGTCGAGGATGCGGCGCATCGCCTCGCTCTGCTGGCCCTGCGCGACCGCGCGCGCCTCGCTCTGCTGCGGCCGCTCGGGGTCGAATGCGAGTGCGCTCGACGCGAGCGGCAGCGCGCCGAACAGCAGCTCCCGGTCTGCGTCATTCAGGCCATACACGTAGTTTGCTGGCTCCTCGCCTGCGGCGTAGTTTGGGGGCGGGGAGTACCACACGTCCTCGGCCTTGAGCACTGTCTTGGCCAGGCGCGAGCCGACGTACAGCGCCGACGGGCCGCTGGGATCGTTTTTCCGTGACCCAAGCGCGAGATGAACCGCCCCCTCCGTGTCCGCTACCGCCTGCTTCTCACGGCCCTCCATGACCTTTTTACGCTTCCGACGCGCCTGCGCCTTGTGCGCCGACTCGCGGCCCACCACCGCCGACGCGTGTAGCGCACGAGAAGGGCCGGCTGCACAGACTGGCGTCAGTTGGGCTTGAGGAAGTGAGGGAGACTCACGCTGAGAGAGCGACGCCCGTGTTGCCGAGAACAGAGAGGCCATGGCAAAAGCAAGAAAGAGTGTGGTTGGAGGGGCGACGGGACAGACTTTTGGGCGGACGAGGAGAGAGGGGAAATGCCACGTGGCACAAACTCCGCGTCTCCACTGCGGAAACTTGGTTGTGGCAGTCGGACCTCCACCCTGCAATGGGCACAAACACAATGCACCATCTACCATGTATGCTACGAGGCCAACGTCTACACCCAGCTCAACAGGGCCATCGAGACCACCTGCGACGCAGCGACTATGAACAGGAACAGCACTCGCCGGCTCCGCTGGCCATGTGACAGTGTCGCCGCTGACGCGCTCACGCTCGAGTCGGGCAGCAGTACATATTTGAGCGAGCGGAGCTGCGGTCAGCTTATTGCTTGCGCTGCACTCACGAGGAAGAAGGCATTGGCACATGACACGTAAAGGAAGACAGTCCCGGTTGCCACGCGGCCGAACGAGAGGAGCGATGCGAGGACGGTGACAATGATCCTGCGCGTCAGCGGCCTTGATCCCAAGAGCACTCACCCCACAAACTTGTACCCGCCGTATGCAAGCAGTTCGACGCCGCTCGCGCCACCGCCGCGCACATCGAGGAAGTAGCACCCGAGCTTGATTGCGAAAAACTCGATGAGGATGACGGCCATCGCCTTGCTCGCCGCGTAGCCGAGAACCTCTGGGTGGAAGCGCTGGCCGAGGCCCGCGGCCAGTGCGGAAAGGAGCGTGTATGTCACCACAGCCATTGCTGCGCGTCAGCGATGCAGGAGCACATGAGCAGACGCACTTGGAATGTACAGGTCAGGCGCGTTAATGTCGTCTCTAGGCGGTTGCCAGGCCTCGACACCGGCACCTCCATCGCCTGTCCGACGCGGCTGGCGCGCCCACGGGCGGTGACGCCATGGGAACAGCACGATGCGGAGCTTGCGGAGCACGTAGCCGTTCGTGACGGCAAAGCACGTCTTGACGAGCGGGAGCGGGAGATAGCGCGAGAACTCGGTCAGCTCTGACATGGGCAAGCTTACGTTCTTCTCGACGTAGTCCTGGCCCGCAGCCACGGCGCTCTTGCCAAACTGCACACCCATCTGCGCCGTCGCGTCGTTGACGGGCCACCCGAAACCAGCCGACTGGCCGTACCCCATCGGCGCGTGTGGCTGCTGGCCATAGCCCCGGCTGTGCATCTCGCCCTGCGGCGGAGCGTACGCGCTCGTAGACGCGCTCGGCGCGTGGTGCTGCCCATGTCCGTGGCCCTCGGTCTGCTGGTGTATACTCCCGACAGGTGGAGACGAGTAGCGCACGTAGCCGTCGCCCATGTCGAGCGATGTCCGGCCGTACGACGAGGTCGAGCTGCGCCCGGGCGTCTGGGGAGGTTCTGGCGGCGGGTAGGCCGGGTGCGTGGGCTTGGGGTGCTGGAGAGGAGGGGGCGAGCGGGACGACATGTAGGGCGGGGAGGCCATGTTTGTCCTGGGACTGGCGATGATGTGGAGAGAGGTTGCAATGACGACGTGCCGGATTTCTGCTGCGTGTCACTCGGCTGACGACCTCCACGCGCCAGCGGCCGTCGCGTTGAGCGTCATCGGCAACCAACACTGCCATTCCATTATTCGGGGACCAATTTTTTCCGATTAATCCCAAAATGTCTGAATGTCGGGTGGCAATTCTAGTCCAGACCTCCACCGAGTGTTGCCACAAGCACCAACAACGACCACGATGAGCGACGGACAGCCAAAGCGCAAGTCGGGCAGGACAGCAGAACAACAAGCTGCGCGCGATGCTCGCAAGGCTGCCAAGAAGGCTGCCGCTGCAGCGGCTGCCACTGACGCCGCTGAGAACGGCGAGGCCAACGACGACGAGCCGCGCTCGACAGAGGAAGGCGGCGAGAAGCGCAAGCGCCCCGTGTACGACGACGCCGAGATGCTCGAGGTCGACATCACGGCAGGTGCGCCGTTGTCCAAGGCTGAGATGCGTGCGGCCAAGAAGCGTGCCAAGCTCGGACAGGCGCCGGTGGAGAAGAAGGCCGACTACGAGAAGAAGGCCAAGAAGCTGGCTGCGGCCGAGGACGACGACGAGGGCGGACAAGGTGGAGAGGGTGCCGAGGGTCGTCCGCGCAGGAAAGATGCCCCAGCTGCCAAGGAAGAGAAGGGCGAGTTCAGTGTGTGGATCGGTAACATGTCCTTCCGCACCCAGCCCGACGCCCTCAAGACATGGCTCCAGACCGGCATCACTGAGAGTGGCGGCGTGGACGACTGCATCACACGTGTCTACCTCCCCAAGAAGGCCGGCAGGGGCGAGTTCTCGGAGAACAAGGGGTGAGTTGCGTGACCGCGTTGACCACTGACGCCAGCTATGCGTACATTGATTTCAAGACGGAGGAACAGATGCTGCTCGCGATTGGGCTCAGCGAGCGGCCGCTCGACGGCCGCCGCCTGCTCATCAAGGCAGGGAATGACCACAAGGCGAACCCGAACGCGCGTACGCCCAAGACGATTCCCAGCGGGCCTGGGACGGCGGCGGTTGGCAAGCAGAAGCATGCCGAGAGCAGCACGCTGTTCATTGGCAACCTCCCCTTTGACACGACAGAGGAGGAGCTGCGCGACCTCGTCGAGGCCAACTGTGCCGACCTGATCGCTGAGCAGGAAGAAAAGGAGGAGGAGGAGGAGAAGGCTGAGGCCGCCGACGAGGGGGAGGAGGACGCGGACATGGACGACGAGGCGCGCGAGGCCGCCCGGGAGAAGCGGGCCAAGGAGGCCCTCACGAAGGGGAAGCGCGGGAGTGCCAAGGCTGGTCTCATCAAGACCCGCGTCGCGCAGTTTGAGGACACTGGACGGTGCAAGGGGTGAGCACTCGTGCTCGAGTGGACGTGGCTGACATCAGATTTGCGTTCTGGGACTTCAAGTCGCCGGTGCATGCACGTGCGGCGCTCATGAACAAGAAGAACCACTTCCTGCGTGGCAGCAAGCTCACGTTGCAATACGCGAGTCAGGAGGCGACGAGGCGTGCTGGCGGCAAGCGCCGGCGCGACGATGATTCGCGTCCGGCCAAGTTCCAGCGCCGCGAGCGGCCGCAGCGGTACTTTGAGGGCAACGGCGACGCCGAGAGCGCGCCCGCGTCTGCGCACGCGCCGGCTCACACCGACTTCAAGTCAGAGGCCGCCGCGCAGGCACGTATCGCGGCGATGGTGTCGGGTGGTGATGCGGAGGAGCGCGGGGATAAGCGCGATAAGCGGGGCAAGAAGTGGGAGTCGACTGGGCGGCCACGGCCTGGTGCCGCGCTGATGATGGCGCAGCGGGAGAAGGTGGGGATTGTGGAGAGTGCTGGGTCCAAGATTACATTCGACTAGAGATGACCAGAGATGCATACGGCGTCGTTTGTGCGTGGGGTGCGTGGTGGTGCGGTGTGGTGATGGCGATCGTGCACGAGGTGACTGCCCATGTGTGCCGAGTCATCGACGAATTTTGGTCCCGTGTCCGAGTTACCCCTCCGTGTCTGCCCTCCGTCTCGCCGGCTACCTCCCAACTCGTCATCTCTTCCGTTCTCAACTCACTCATCTCCACCTACCCCTCCCCTCTTTCCCCCCCTCCCCCCGCCGCAGCGCGCCGCGTCTTTACTGCTCCTGCGCCGCGCTGCGAGCCGCTGCCCTCGCGCCACGTTTTCTTCTCTACGCGCGCGGCCTCCAACCGTCCACCTCAGCAACTAGCCCACCTCCGCGCCGAGGCTCACCCCAGCAAGCTACCAGCCCGGGGCGCGCGACACGTCCTGCGTACGCGTAGCGTTTCAGTGCCAGCTAACGCCAGACCCAGCGCCGGGATGGCGCTGTCGCGTGATGGGCGTGAAAGCGCAGGCACTACGGCGGGCAGCACCCGTGCCGACGTGCCAGTACCGAACCCCGGCATCGTCGTAATGTCCGGCCAGTCGCTCGCGATCTTCCGGCACATTCACGTGCCCACGAGCCTGCATTCCATGGTGGCAGGTGCTGGTGCCGGTCTAGTGAGCTCCATCGCGACGTGCCCGCTTGACGTGGTCAAGACAACTCTCCAGGCGCAGAGCGTTCCACGCGGCGCCGAGGGCTACGAGGGTGTGACCAAGACCATCCTCCGGATCTACCGCCAGAACGGGCTGCGCGGCTTCTACCGCGGCCTCGGCCCAACAATAGGTGGATACCTCCCAACATGGGGCATCTATTTCACCGTGTATGACTTTATCAAGGACCGGTTGCGATACGTGCCGCTAGCGATCAAACACCCAGACATGTCGCACGTGGCTGCAGCCATGGCTGCAGGCGCTACTGGCACGATCCTCACAAACCCCTTGTGGGTTGTCAAGACGCGATTTATGGTCAGTATGAGAAAGACTGGTGCAAGGCAGGCGACTAACCTCCAGGCCCAGGCAACATTGCCACCAACAGCCCCGAAATATCGCAGCACGCTGCAGGCCTTCTACAGCATCTTCAAGACTGAGGGTCCCGGCGCGTTCTACAAGGGGCTAGTCCCGAGTCTGTTTGGCGTGACACACGTCGCGGTCCAGTTCGGGTTGTATGAGAAGAGCAAGTCGTGGGCGAGTGAGTGTCTTCGGTCTCCTCTTGCCATTCGGGCGCTCGGTCACCGGTCGAAGCACACGTAGCAACACGGTTACGGACGAAACTCAGGCCCAAGCTGACATCAGGCCGCGACGGGCGACAGCTTACGCCTTCGGCGATTCTTGCATGCTCATCCGTGTCCAAGATGATCGCCTCGCTCGCGACGTACCCGCACGAGGTTTTGCGCACGCGCATCCAGGTGCAACGCAACCGCCCAGCCGGTCCCCCTCAGCCCCTACGGCCACCAGAAGTTGGTCCCCCGCTGTACGGACCAGGGCCCATTGGAGCACCCGCGGGCTCGTCGTCACGAGTACTCCAAGCACGAGTACCCCAAGAGGCGCTGTACTCGCCACTCGTGACAGGCTCGGAACCACCATACCCTCAAAAGGCGGACCAGCCCATGTCAGGCAACGGGAGATTGCGAAGGTGGCAGCCCAAGACTGGTGGCATCATCCACGTCTGTCGCCTCATCTACCTTCAGGACGGGTGGCGCGGGTTCTACCGTGGCCTCAGCATCAACCTCGTCCGCACCGTGCCCAGCTCAGCCGTCACCATGCTGTCGTACGAGCTCATTATGCGCAACCTAGCATTGTCTTCCTCTTCATAAATGCATCGTGTTACGTATGACTGCTCGCCCGTGCTAGTCTAATGTGCACACTACTCGCTGGCTGTCCTGGCAATGCTCTCGGCAACAGCCACCCTGGCCATGGCTCACGGGTCGGGGGCCATCTGCTGGTCTTTGCGGTCACCGACGTACGCCGCACGCCCAAGCGTGGCGGTGAGGGTGGCCATGCTCTCCCGGCCCCCAGCGCGGCACTCGGCAGCCGTTTTATCGACGTCGCCCGTCCTGGCCAACTCCTCAGTACAGGGGATGAGGGCGTCCATGGCCGTCCTGTGACCAACCAAGCACCGTGGGCAGGTTGGCGTGCGCGCTGTGCCCGACCGGCCACGCGGCAGCGTTGTGCTCAATCCGTAAACTTCAGGCTCGCCCGGCATGTTCATGAAGCCGTGAACATGCCGATGAACACGCGGGCCGGATAATCCGTGCCTCGAGCTGGGCGAGCACCTTGTCGACGGCGGCGCCGAGCTCGAGCGCACTCAGCCCGCCCCGGTTGTTGACGAGGGTGAGGGTGTCGCCCGGCAAAGCGCACGGAGCTGCACTCAGTCGTCCTGCGCCAGCATCACGTCGAGAATGGTTGAGAACGGCGCCACGGGCTCGGGCGGACGATGTTGAAAGCCCGTCTCGTTGGGCTTGGCCGATCTCACAGCGGTCCACCCCAACATGGCCCGCGTGCCGTCAGTCGCCGGCCAGTCTCCCAACCGCTCTGTGTCCCCGTGGCCCGCCCTTTAACAACAGGTGTGCGGCTGCAACTCACGGTGGGTGGTGATCAGGATCGCCCCCGGTCGCGCGACACGGCGTTGATGGCCCAAGCACCTGGCGCACTCAGAACGAGAACACGTCCTCCACCACCGTGGCTATGAGCAGGCCGCGCCCGACGAAGCCAGGCGTCCCCCGCTCGCGGCCGCTCCTGCCGCCGCAGATCGCCATGACCTTGTCCCGGCCCGTGTTGGCGCGGTACACGACCTTGAGGGACGGGATGAGGTTCAGGTGATGGGTGTGCGCGGCGAGGTGGCACAGCGAGCGCGCCACGAGCGTGCTGTGGTCGCTGAAGATGTGGCGGTCGGACATGAGTGCGAACACAAGGGTGCGAACACGGGAGTTGGAACCGGAGAGGCGAACACGATGGTGCAAGAACACGAGAGATGACATGAAAGCTCGTCCAGCCGGGAGGACCAGAGGCCAGCAGGCAGCAGGCACGTCCCGAGCTATCGTTAGGAACGCAGCATCAAGGACCGCTAGTACGGGCAACGGTGGGCCGTGCTGTACCGACAACCAGCACTTGGTTCCGGGGGGAGACGTAGATTACGGTCAGCGTCGGCCTGGTATCCTTGCTACCCATCCACGCGCTTGCTCGCTTCTCAGGCGCGCCCAGTCTTCCTCCACGTCCTGGCAGCCCCGAGTACGGTACAGGACCGTTTGGCACGCCTTGATGGGGTCCTTGTCAGTCAAGACAAGATCAGCTCAAAGGCCCTTCCGACTCTGTAACCAGAGGGGACGCTTCGGTCGGGGCCGTCGGGCTCGAGCCCTCTCACTCGTTGTCCTTTCCTTGCCTCTCACGATCGATTAGGACACAAGATGACACAGGATGACCGTTGAGGCTTGAGCACAGGGCCAGATGGAATGCCAAGTCATGTGACTTGATGCGGGGCCCAAGCTCGAGTGGCAAATTGTGTCATCATGGAGCAGCTGACCATTACTGTGAAGAATTCCATCTGCTGCTCTGCACCGTCACTCATCGTTCCACACTTCCAAGGCTGGACGGAGCACCCAATACGTCGTGCACAGGGTGTGAAAAGCTGATCCCAAGCGCTTGGTCGTCTTGGTCCTCCCGCGTGACACCACCCAGCCCAAGGCTGAGACCGTTCAACACCACGCGTCACTTGGTCGCTACGCGTGTTGTTCCATCTGTGGAGCGACATTGACTCTACAATCTTTCGCTTTTCAGCGTCAAACACTTGGATCTGGGGCACTCTGCGTCAGCGTAGTTCACAACGCGAGCGTGCCCATTCCGACGCCACGTACATGCCCGCACACAGGCCGCCATCGAGTTGGCATACAAGCCACTGCCCACGCCACCAAGCTCTGACCCACTCCGCGGTTGAACCTGGCGCCCCACGCCCACACCCCTCGCGTCCCCGCGCTTACACCTCCATTCCCACAACGAATAGCGAACAGGCGTGTCTGTGCACTATGCGATGCCGCCGCATCGTCCGCTTCCCTTATAACCCTCCTCTCGACCTCCTCATTCCCAGCCTCACTCTTCCCCCTCTCCGCCCTCGGCGTCTCGACATCGTGAACACCTTGAAGACCGTGAACACTATTCCCAAACATATCGACCACTCTGCGTTCCCCCACATCATCGACGCCGTCTTTGAATACGCTGACCGCGAAACCCTCCTTGCCCTCCGCTGCGTGTCACGCACATTCCGCACAACCGCCGACGCTCTCCTGGCCGCGCACCTCGTGTGTGGCTGGGCGAGCGTCGAGACCCCCACAGGCCGGCACCCAGCTCTGGCCAACATCCACGCCCGCGTGTGCGAGCTCCCCGCCGACGCGGCGGTCCGTGGCGCCCCCGTCCCATGGGTCTCCTCATCCGCCCTTTCTTCCCCTAGCCACACCCCTCAAACCCCTCCCGCGTCAACTTCAAGCCCTGCCGTGGTCGACTTCCGAGACATGTTCACGCCCCGCTCCATCTCCCTCCTCCCGGCACACACGGGCACACTCCGCGTCTGGCTCTCGAGTTTCATGCACAACCCGGCGATCACGACGTCGTCCGACACCGTCATCGTCTTCGGATGGCCGCGCACACCAGCCATCGGCCCAGTGTACGAGCCGTGGGTGGCACTCCGGCCCACGACCAGACGCGTAGTATACCACATCAGCACACGGTACCGCGCACACAGCGAGCTGCTCGCGCAACTGCGCTCCTCTGATGGCGGGATCGAGGAACTCACTGTCATCGTGACAGCTGTCGACCCAAAACCCAAGGCGTGGGAGTGTGCCCCGCTCCTACACTTCCTGCGCTGTGTCGTTGCTGCTGCGCGCCGCTGTCCGCGCATGCGCGTCTCGGTCGTGAACGCCGCCGCACTCCCCAAGCTCTTCCCATCTGAGGGGAGCATCGTGTTCGGTGACGACGGCGTCGCGCCCTTTGTGCGTACGTTCAACGAGTACGTCATCAGGATGATGGGTGACGAGGAGGAGAGCAAGACGATCGAGCAATGGCACTTTGTCGGCCTCGACGAGCACCGCAGGCACGTGGGAGACCGGCAATTCGCCCTCGAGATTGGGTAGTGCGCAGGAGGACAGTTGTAGCATTGTAATGATCTGTTGACATCATCGCCCTCCTCGAGCAGGCAAGCCCGCGCTGCGACAGCTCACGTAGAGCTGGTCGCAGCGCAACGATGTCCGACGCTTTCACCAGAGTGACCGTCTGCCGACCACACGCCCTCACCGCACGTTCACGACCACCTCTTCTATCCACGACGTTGCATCACACTGCCTCCGCCGAGTTCCGAAATTATGTCCCCCGATAATCTTTCAGGCACCAAGCCTCGTTATATCAGTCGGTAGATTAAATGACTCTTAATGCGGATCTCATGATTCCGGTTGATCATTCGGTCGTGGGTTCGAGCCCCACACGAGGCTGGCAGTTCGCAAGGACTGCTCAACGTTTTGGATGCCGACATGGCATTGCTTTTCACTTTGCCGAGGTCCACTGAGGTCGGGAGGGACCGCAGTAGGTGTGATTAGGGGACATTGAGGCTGCAATCGTCACTGTAACGGCCACTACGAAGAAGAGGTGGGACTCGTATGTGACTGCATCACAGGCGCGCAAGGAGGGTGTCCTGCGCGATCACCAACCGTCAGCATTGCCACCGCCACCCGCCGCAGAGCGGGCTCTTTCGAACACCATAGGCGGATGTGGGACGTGTGGTTGCGCGTCGCAGTTGGGCCCCTTGATCCGGGTCAATGGGAGGGACACGGGGTGATGGAAGGTGTACTGGGGCCTGATGACTGATGCCTTCGAAACAGAGCAACCATGACCCAGAGTGCACACACATCTACAGCAGACTTCATTCATCACTGAGAACCTAAGCCGCCGTTCAGCGTTTTGGTCTGGATGCACTCATCTTCTTTCTTCCGCCCAATCGATCATTCGTAAGTGTGCCACGCCGCCACATCAGTTCGCCCCTCTCGTGACCATATTGATCCGGGGTTTTCGCCCTGCATGTACGAGCCTTCCACCTCAGCCTGCCGCCGCTTCGGCCTCGCGGAACATGGATAAGAAGGCCCCAAACCCCTCGAAACAGCCTGTCAGCCTCTCTTCCAACGCCGCTACATGCCCCAACACCGCCCCCTCCCTCCCAACACCGCCGGCCCTCTCAACACAGTCGCTTTCCAAACCCCACCACGATGAGAGTCTGCAACTTCTGCACCGCCACCGACGAGCTCATCCAGGCGCGGGCCGACTTCACCAAGGCGGTCGCCAGCCTAGCCCATCACGACAAGGACTGCGTCGAGGCGATCCAGCGTCACCAATGGCATCGCGAGGACCTGGCCGTCCTGCGCGCGGCCTACTTTGCCGGCCTGTCCAACTAGGCCGAGACCAGCGAGGCGAAGGGCAACCAGGGCAAGATCGACAAGATGGACACCCAGCTCAACAGTGACGGGAACGAGATCCGCATAGCAGAGGGCCTCGCGACCACCGCGTTCAAGCACGTGTTTTTCGTCATCACTGAGATCGACCGCCTGCGGAAGGAGGTGGAGAAGCGCGTGGGGTGTACTTGCCTTGTTCGCGTGATTGTTGGGCGCAAACTGTGAGATAGGCGATATCAGGCTGTGAGCGGCCCAGCCATCAGTCGACACCCCTATATTTCAGGCAATAAGTGATCGTGGTGGCCTACACGTAGCTACATACAGTCTTAACTTGCTTTCGTTATTGTTTATTCAGCTCTCTCCCCGAGGGGTTGGCGACTGAACTGGGAAATGATGAATTCCGCCACGGAACTGTTGAACCCGCAAGCCTGTGGCCGTGGCAATTTGACCAAGTTTCAAAACCTGGAGGACTGGGGCAGACAAGCTTGGTCTGCAGCAGTCGTTGCTAGCACACGTCCTGCCTGGATCTCTATGTCAGGATCTCGGATCTCTGTCATTCTGCACCACTACCTTTCCCATTGAATATCAGAGAGAGTGAAGCAGTGCGAGACCACGTTCCGCCACGCCCGCTCCTCCTGTGCCATGATTCGCCCCGTCCTTCGCACACCATCCATACAGAGTCTTCCAGGTAGTTTTTGACCCACAGGCCCTGGCGCCGCTCGGACCGCTCATGTGCCCCTGCGTTCTTCATCTCCACCCTGTTCGGTGCTGTAGTCTTTTCCACGCATGGAGAGGTAGTAGAAGGTGTCATGAACCCTCACAGGCAAAAACTAGTCTAGAAAGCGCTCCAGACGGGCTACACGGGCCATAGGTGTCGGCGGCGTGCAAAGCCCGACGCGGAAAACTTGTAGATTACGATGTAAATCATGGCGTCAAAGGCGCTGGCCCGTGCATGTCTGTGCGTGGTGGGTCAAAAACCACCTGGAAGGCTCTGTACATCCCTCTCTAAGAATCGGGTATCCGACGACTCCACTGACCCATTGGTCCACAAGTCCACAGGCCCAAAACTAATGTGCAGCGCGAGGAGACTTGGAGATGAGGGCTACGTCCTACCTCGTCTAATAGGGCCTGGCTCCTTGGACATGCCACTTTCCACTAATGGCAATCAAAAACGGGTGCACCTGTGCACCACTTCATACTCTCTGACGGAGAATTGAACTCCGGTCTCCCGCGCCATTGGAATGACAAGCGAGCATACTAGCCACTATACGATCAGAGAGGCTAATGACGAGCAGTATGTTGAATACGCCTACGGCCGCAAGGTGGCAAGCCGCCGCCACTGTGCCACGTGGCGGATTCCCCTCACACCGTAGATTACTAGCACCTCCAGTAGTTTACTCTTTGCATCACATCATCACTCATTTGCAACCCGTTGCACTAGCCCGTTTGCACCCTAGACTGCAAGGCTGCAAGCCAGGGCAACATCTGGTGTAGAGTAAGCCCCACGGCATCTACCCAGACCCAACATACGTGGGATCCATGGGCATGCCCTTTTTCTTCCACAAGGGCAATCAGAAAGATGTGCACCTCGTACTCCTGTCTACCGCGGTCACTGCAATGGCAAGCGAACAGGCTAGCCACGATACGATCAGAGAGGCTGATGGTTCTTGTTGCCAATGAAATTCACAATATGTCTAGCCGCCGAGTCAGTAGAACCAGAGCCTTCTTCCACTCATCAAAAATGTCGTGCACCTGTGCACCACTTCATACTCTCTGACGGAGAATTGAACTCCGGTCTCCCGCGGTCACGGCAATGACAAGCGAGCATACTAGCCACTATACGATCAGAGAGGTTGATGGTTTTTATTGGATGTTGAATAAGCCCATTACAGCCAGGCGGCAACCCTGCCTTGCCACGTGGCAACGCCCCTCTCACCGTAGATTACTAGCACCTCCAGTAGTCTACTTTCTGCATTCACATCATCACTCATCTGCAACCCCGTTGCACCAGCCCGTTGCATCCCAGACTGCACGGAAGCCCGCAAGCCCGGGCACCATCTGGCGTAGTGTAGGCCCCACGGCATCTACCCAGATCCAACATTGGATACTGGAATAGGAATGACTCACTCCACCACAGGCTGCACGTCTGCAGCTCGGGCTGCTCAGTGGCGGCAACATTGATGACGGCGGCGAGGGATGAGAGACAAAGTGATGTATAGAATAGCAAATGCAGGCTGCGGCAGATGAGGGCGGCGACAGTCGAGGGCGAGCCGGTAGAACTGTTGCTACAATTATGGGAAAGTGGCGCACAACCTCATCAGATGCCGATTCCAACTTTGGGAATGGAGTTCAGAGGGCGTCTCGTTGTTGACTTTGTAGGGCCAGAGTCTTCTTCCATAGGGGAATCAAAAACGAGTGCACCTGTGCACCATTTCATACTCTCTGACGGAGAATTGAACTCCGGTCTCCCGCGGTCATTGGAATGACAAGCGAGCATACTAGCCACTATACGATCAGAGAGGCTGATGCCTTTCGTAGGTATGAAATTCACAGGACGCCTTGTCACGGACTCTGAGCTAGAGCCTGGCGACGTCCCTCACTGTGACGTGTCTCTGGCCCATGACTATTTGCCGCCGAATTTCTTCGTTGCTTCAAGGGCACAGAGCTAGGTGATGTGGGATGGACTCGTGAAATGCGGTGATGGCGATGCGAGTATGAGAAGCGAGATACAGCTAGCAATCTGTGATGTTGGGTATTGGAGGAAAGGCCAGTTGGAGCAGGTTGTGAGGCGGCTAGGTTAACAACTCACACACCGGTCCCAGCGCAGACAGAGATAGATTATGCATGTCATTACCCGATGCGAGCGTAAATACAGCGTGAACGGTTCTATCTAGTGTATTCATAGGGGACGTACATCCGCCTTTTTCGTCTTAGGCGACGCCAGCAACGCCCTGCCCGGACAGGTAACGCTTGAGATCGTCAAGCAGCTCGAGCTGCTCCGCCGTGGTGAGCGAGACGACGACGGTCTGCAGGATGCCGCCAACGGTAACGTTCTGGACACGGATAAGCGACGAGTAGTAGACGTAGGCGAAGATACCCATCATGAACTGGCAGTCCATACGGTCAGTCATGCCGCCGTGCCCGGGAATCGAGGCACCAAAGTCCTTGATGTTGAACGCGCGCTTGAAGCCCGACGCGAAGAAGCCGCCGAAGGGCGCGACGAGCGAAGCGAACGTCGCCATCGCAACCACGTGAAGCTGGTATGGCTTGTACCAGACCGGGCCTGGCTCGCGACCGAGCTGTTGTCAGCTGGCGTGACGGCTGGAGGACTCACAATGGCAGTCAAGAGGGAGCGTATGGCACCAGTCCACTCAAACTCTTTCCAGAGGAAGACGGGGTTGGGTTTGCACTGGACGTCCGAGAAGATGGTGACACCGAGGTCCTTGGCAGGGCAAATGAAGTAGTTGAACTGCTGGAAGAAGGTGCCCCACGCGATGCCGAAGATGAGCGTGCAGATGAAGGCGCCGACAAAGCCCTCGACCGTCTTCTTGGGCGACAGCTTGATGAGCTGCGTGCGGCCGAACAGCTTGCCACAAATGTAGGCAAAGATGTCGTTGCAGATGACGAGCGAGGCGGGCACCAAGAACCAGATCAGGCCCTCGAGAATGTTGTTGACGATGAAGTGCGACGACACGACTGTAAGAAGGAGTGTGATGTGCACCCAGCAGAAGAGAGCAAACTGCTGGCGCAAGTATTGACGCTTGAGGTTGGCGACGAACGCGACGAAGCCTGGAGTTAGTCATCACCGCGAGCTGGAGGTGCGAAGGCCTGTGAGTGAGGCGAGTCGCTGCCGAATACTGGCAGCAACATCTTCCCATCAGTGTGCTCACCTAAAATGTACAGCATGAAGCTGATGAAGCGGTGGTTCTTGGCGAAGGGCACAAAGTACGCGTCAACAAACACAATGTGCTTGAAGTAGTAAATAATGCTCTCGCCGTAGAGGAAGTAGTTGGTGACGACAAAGAAGTACCAGTTGAGAGTCTTGCTCCAGTCGCCCACCGACTTGAGCGTCTCGCTACCCTCTGAGCGTCAGCGGATTCAGCGGAAAACCACGTACGGTCACGCATATCGAAGAGCGCGGTAATCTCCTTGTAGACCAGCGCCTGGCACACCATGACAAGGATGATCATGCAGGGGTGGCCCATTAAGAGGAGGCCTGAGGTCAGTCGTGAATAAAGTGGGTGGGCTCGGTCTTCCGCTGCTGTCTAGACTAGCAAGCGGCCCGGCGTTGGACGCACCGATGAAGCCGAAGATCATGATCAGCGTCCACACTGTCCGC
Source organism: Cutaneotrichosporon spelunceum (assembly GCA_030805415.1). NCBI lineage: Eukaryota > Fungi > Basidiomycota > Tremellomycetes > Trichosporonales > Trichosporonaceae > Cutaneotrichosporon > Cutaneotrichosporon spelunceum. Next base: position 481,386 of record BTCM01000011.1, read on the forward strand.
TCAATGACGTTCTGGTGCTTCTTGGAGTTGGAATCCCCCCTCAGGTTGGGGTCCGCCTTCGGCTCAGTGGCACGGGGAATTGTTCTCTCGCCGTCGCGGCCCTCGCCAGGGAGGACGCCATCCTCAAACTTGACACTGCTCTTGGAGGGCGAAGTCGGCGTCAACGCAGCCCCAGGGCCAGCTGGTGTAAAGTCGGCGGGCGCCTTGCGCTTGCGGTTCGGGGGAGAGAGATCTCTGACTGGATGAGGGAGAGGCTCGGGAAGCACTGGCGCGAACGTCGGCGAAGTAAGTGGCGAAGTCTCAAGCGCGCGCGGAGGCGCGAAGACGGCAGGGGCTGGCACAGTTGGGGTGGGGGCGAGGGTGGAGGTGGATGCAGGTTTGCACTCATTTGGTGCAGGCTTTGCATCTTCAGGCTCTGGCTTCGACGCCTTGTCGGCCGCAGCGGAGGCTTGAGGCTCCCGCGCCCCGGTGCTGTCGCCATTGGCATCACTCAACCCGTTAGCCGCGTTAGCCTTGGCGGCCGCAGCAGCCTTGGCGCGAGCACGTTTCTTGGCGGATTTGGTGAGCGGCACAGTGGGTTCACTGGATGCCGGCGCGGACGGCTCGGGCTGCTCGGGCCTGATGTCAGATTACTCAAGAGGGTTGCGCACTCTTCAACGTCGGACTCTTCATCTTGGACGTGGTCGTGCACGTCCAACACGTCGAACATGTTGCGTTGGGAGAAGGACGGCATGGTGGGATTGGCCTCGTAAGGACTGTGAGGCGTAATGGGATGGACAAGAAGCGGAGTTGGGAACGGAGGATTGAGGAAGGAGAGCGTCGTCCAGTTGGAGTTTGAACAGACGATTCCGTGTCGGTTTCCCTGTGTGCTATGTGTCCGCGGTGAGCCAGGATCAAAGTTCACGGTGACGTCGGAGACAACTCGGGCAGGCGAGCGAATCCAGCGGGAGCAGTCGTATCATTCACAGCCTCCCATTTCCACGTCATCCTCTGCCTCCACATGGTCTCTCGCCCCCTTATCCCACATTTTGCTTGCAGGCATCTCCAACTTTTGTCATTCACTCTCATCTCTCAACGCGCATGTCTTCCGCCATGCTTTTTTTCTTGACTTGTTCCCCCATCCAGGTCTCTGTTACAGTGAGTCGCGCCCCACTTCACCTGCTTGATGAACACTACAATCCAACTCCTAAGTGGCGGAACCTCTCGAGGTTAGCCGCGGCGCCGGGTAGGACCGGTCTGCGTGCGGACTCTCTACACATGACCTGACGCCCTCTTTTCCTCTCCTGTCTGCCAACGATGCTAACAGCAGGTACTGACATGACGATCTGACTAACGTCGATGGCCCCGGAAACACACTGAGTGAGTAGTTTACGTGCGCTGTGACGAACAACACAACCATACTTTACCTCATTCGTAACCAGCTCTGCTGTGATTGACGAGACATTTTCAGCCTTGGCTGAGCGCACCATCAGCTCTTCTCTTCTGAACGCTGCTGACAAATAGTCTTAGCCTGTCTTTCACTTTCTACGCCTCTGCCATGATTGTTTTCATTTGCATATGGTAAGTCTATTCCCCCACACACGGATGAAAACTTTCGATGGGCGGACAGAAATCCAAGTCCTGCGCTTGCGCAACGCCCCACTGTACAAACCGGGGCGGGGAGGCGGAGTTGGTGATTCATCGTTTTCTGATCTCTCTCCATGAGCGCGTGGACGCCGCTGACATTAGACTGGGATGGCTTTTCGTGTGATGTTGATGGTGGACATTGAGCTAGAAACTTGATGTTGACTGTCCGACATTTCTGTGACCTTGGCGTTGTCGCCGCCCCGTCGCGGGGGGAAGGGGGAGTGCTCGCACTCCTTCATGATGCAAAGACCAACTTTGTTGGAAACACGGCTAGCTTTGGCAATGCTGTCGAAAATTAACCATCTTTCGGGGCTGAACTCCCACCGCGACGTTTTGTATTTTATCCCAATGCCATGTTGTGTATGTGCAGTGCTGCTCTTATAGAGCCTCTCTACGAGTGTGGCGGACAAGTACATGCGCATGATATGACAGGGGACACGTGCGTGGCGGTGCTGCTCTAGATGTTAATGTCGCGCACCATGAGCTGGTGCGGTTCGCCCTCCTCGTCGAAGCGCGGCCCTTCCTCCGCGTACCCGAGCTTTGCGTAGAACTTGACAACAGGGATCTGGCATGAGCAGTGCGCCGGCGGTCCAGGCGGTACTGCGACACACGATACGAGACCCGCCAAGAGAACGCACCTGTGAGTGGATCTTGACATGCACGGCCCTGATACCCGGCGCATCCTTGACGAGATGCGGCAGCCGGCCATCCCGCGCCTCGGCCACAACCCACTCCTCCATCGCAACCACGAGCGCGCGGCCCGCTCCCGTAGAACGGTACGGCGCATGCACGGCCAGGCGCGTCAACTTGCCCTTGGAGGGCACAAAGCGCACCGTGCCCGCGGGCGCCGCGTCGACCGTTGCGAGGAAGTGGACGTGGTCGCCCATGTCGTCGTATCTGCGTCAACCACGCGCGCGGACGCACGTACTCGTCAAACTCGGTGTCGAGGGGGAATCCCTGGTGTCAGTGCGAGGTACGCGATGCGATGCGAGGTGCGAGTGCGGGAATGCTAGCACATGAGGCTGGCACCGTACCTGCTCATGCGCAAACACTGGCGTTAGTTGAGAGGAGCGTGATGGATGGGTGGGGAGTAGGGGCAACGGACTCACCGTCTACGCGGATCTTGTGGCATGCTGCCAGGTCCTCGGGGCTTGTGACGACGCGGACGCTGACGGACATGGCTGGGGTGGTCAAGTGCAGTTGGTCTAACACTGTTGACTTTTGGCTCGTGCTAGCCGGATCGGTTGGTTCCGCTCAGCGACACTCTTTGAACCTGTGTGCCCGATCATCTTCATCTCCACGTTGCTCTGCGTCAATCACCCACATCAAACGCGGTGTTCGCTAGTCGCCGTCGGTCGTTCAGCTCGACCGCTGAGCCGCTCGGCGGTCAGTCACTGCGATGCGGAACATGTCCCGACATCAAGCGACGCCCTCGCCCAGGGCATGGCATCCCTTGCAGGCCTGTGCGGGCTTGACATTTTCGTGGTCATTCCTCTCGATTCGGCGCGATCACCACCAGAGAGCATGTCCGAGCACCAGGCATCAGGGAAGGTCGTAGCCAGCACTCGGACCGTCTCCAGCCTCAAGCCATAGCCATACACTCAACCCCCCCCCCGCGGGGATCATCCGGGGGAGGCTTGATCGCATACCCGAGGTGGCATGGGGGCGTTACTGCTACTGGCCTGGGCGACACCGTGCGCTTTGCCAGCAGTGCGTTCGCCTCGCCCACTTTCCCCCCGACACTCCAGCATCCCTCACCCCCCCGAGAACCCCTCTTAACGCATGCTCTAGAACTTTTGTCTTCCCCTGCCTCCGTTTCCGTCTCGCTCCATCTCAGTCTCGTATCAGTCTCGTTTCCATATCTGCATCGTGGACTCTTGTCGCGTCTGGATCTCTTTCTCCTCTTCTCTCGCCCCTCCCCACCTCCAAAGCATGCCCCTCCTCTTCCGCCGCGAGCTGCCCCAGCAAAGCGCAAGCTCTGGCATTGCCGCCTCGTCGCGCCCCGACGACCGCAACCTCCCCAAGAGCGCGACAGAAAAGCACGGTTCCGACCTGTATCCCGAGCTGGTGCGTCTCCTTTGCCATTCTCCTCTGCCCAGGGCAAGGGCCCGCTGACAGCAGAAAGAGCTCATGCTCCGCAACCAGCGATGGGCGAAACGTGTCGGCTCGGCGGACCCTGGGTATGCGCGCTCTCGGCAACTCTGACACTAGCTTCTTTCCGCGACACTATCCCGGCCAGCGACCTGAGATTCTTTGGATCGGCTGTGAGTTTCAGAACATGCGCGGCGCGCGCGGATTCAGGGCTGCTGCAAGCTGACGGCAGGCTCGGATGCGCGTGTGCCCGAGACGACGATTCTGGGGTCACAGCCGGGGGATATTTTCGTGCACCGTGGTATTGCCAAGTGGGTGTTGTTGGGACTGGCCGCTGTAGGCTGGAGGTTTTGGTCATCTTGACACTGCCCGGTCGTGGTGGTGAATCAGATCGCGACGGCGAGATGTTGTCGGTCCGGTTTCCACGCTGGGCCAGGTGTTGCCGACGTGTGCTCACACCAGCCTATACTCTCCCCAGGACGACTCGCTCAACGCGGTCCTCATGATCGCCCTGATCAACTTCAAGGTCAAGCACATTATTGTTGCGGTGGGTAGTGTGGAACATTGGCCCTTTGCGCAACCTAACGCCAGGGTCACTCCAATTGCGTCGGTTGCCAGACAGCGCTGCGCGCATCCTGCCTCCCGGCAGTGCCCGAAACGCAGGCAATCCAGCGGTACCTCAAGCCGTTGACGGCGCTCGCGCGGGCGATGGCAACCGAGGACGGGCCGCCCTCGCTAGACCTGCTGGTGGAGGAGAACGTGCAGCAGCAGGTACGCAATCTGCTGGCCAGCCAGGTGGTGCAGGACGACTGGAAGCGGCGTGCCGGCTACGGGGTGACAGTGCACGGATGGGTGTACCAGCTGGAGAATGTGAGTGTTGGCTTGAGGGAGGAGCTGACGGCAGGGAACGGTGCGCGACTTGGGCGTGTCGCAAGGCCCGCCTGGGGCCAAGCTGGGTGGCTCGCGGATGGGTCCTCGGCTCTTCTAGGCTGGGGGAACCGATAGGTAGGAAGGGCCAGAGTTGGGCCAGACTGGGCCAGACTGGGCCAACCCCAAGTGTCCTCAGGGAACTAGCAAGCTTTGTATCCTTTGCTGGGTCGATGCAATCCAGATGGGCTATTAGGGCTATTAGGGCTATCGCGTGTTGGAACATGAACCTGTGCTTTGACCCTGCAGTGCCTTGCGCCTTGGGCCTTGCGCCTCCAACCAAACTTGTTTTGTTGTCTTGGGGCTCCTGAGATGCGTGGGCTCCTGCAACTCGTCCCCTGCTCGGTCGCTCACGTCCCGGCCGCCTTGACACGCTCCAGCACCAGTCCCATGCACCGCGCCCATGCCTCCAGCACCAGCAACCAGCACCCAGCACATACCACCCAACCCACCCGGACGGCCACTTGGCCAATGCATTGCATCCCACTGCCCATCACTTGCTGTTATCGTCTCCATCTCACTTCGCCTCTTCTCCGTTTTCTGTCTCAGACTATTCCATCTACCTAAAGTCACACCCATCTTATCTTACACTCCGCACAGCTCCACCCTCCTCGGCCCGTTACTCCTCCCCATCCTCCTCCTCCTCCTCCTCCTCTTCGCCTTCCCCTGGTCTCGGCCACGGCCACAGTCCCCCTCCCTCACCTCCATCACGCTCGCTCAGCAACCAAGATGAGCAGTGAGTTCTATTCTAGATTCCAGCTTTGAATCTTGGATCAGTTTGAGTTGCGGGGCGCATCCAGTGCAATCCGGTCAGCGTAGCGTTGGTTACAAGTTTGGTTGGTGCACTTGCTAAGCGGCGGCTGGGACGCCCCTGGACTATTACCACCAACAAGCTCCCGGTCGCCAAGGCAGGTGCTGGCTCCGCCCGCTCTCCGCGCCACGCCACGCTAAGCGCTTTAAACTCTGCCGGTATGTGTGTCAAGCACACTGTCTGCATTGTCGCGGTTATTCAGAACACCAAACACACTGGGATCTGGATGCATTCAGCGAGCGGGATGTACAAGGCAAAGGATTAGCTTTTGCATTTCGAGTCCACAAAAGGAATAGACCCTTTAGCGCGGCGAGGCCTGGCCTGGGTGGGCTTTGTTCGTTGAGAGCGGGGGTGACTGGCAAAAACTGCAGCGGGTATTCCCGTGGTGTTGCCACTTGGGTCGTTAATAGCTTGTGCCCCTTGTCGCGTCCCCTAATCTCAATCACCCTAATCCAGCCGCCTCCCTTGACACCTCCCTGCTGCATGTCCTCGTGGCCGCGCGTGGGGTCCATCCGCCTCGCCCATTCGGGTGACCTTGCCTGGGCCATCACAACCGCTCCTCTCCCTCCCTGCTCTGATTCGCACTCGACACTCCTCTGCACATCGACCGCTGCTAACTCTTCTTCTCCATCTTCATATCCATCGCCAACTACCTCGTCACTCATTCCAACACACCTCTTGGCGCGCTTCACCTTCCTCCCTCTGCCCTCTACCCCTTCGTCACCATGTCCGCCTCTGATACCCCCTCATCCGATATTCCTGTCTCAAACACAGGCGTCGAGACACCATCGCAATCCGTCGTCGAACCGTCGCAGCCGTCCCCGTCCCCGGCGCCGACGTCGACCCCACCAACTTCGGCTCCACCGGAGCCCTCGACTACTCCAGAGCCGTCGCAGCCTCCTCCCAGCTCCAGCTCGTCCTCTGACGAGCCCCCACCCAGCTCCAGCTCCAGCCAAGCCCCCCCCGTGAGCTCCAACACCCCACCGCAGCCCTCAAGCATCAACCCAGGACCGAGCCCGTCCCCTTCGGCTGCTCCCTCCTCTGCCGACCCCAGTTCCAACAACCCCGTACCCAACCCCTCAACAACCGTTGCTCCTCCTGCACTTTCGACCACCGGCCCCTCGGCCCAGCCTTCTTTGATCGTCCCCGCCGATAGGACCACCCAATTTACCTCTGGCGTGCTCATCACGACAACGGATGCAAAGGGAAACACGATCACCACTGCCCCATCAGTCGTGACAACTGGCCTTGTCAAGACGGACGCTTCTGGCCGCGTGTATACCGTCACGGCTGTTGTGCACAACACGGCCAGTATCAATGGTAGCTCATCCAGAGGAGGCGGCAGCGACTTTTTCCAGAACACGGGTGCCGTCGCGGGTGTGTTTGTCGTCGTTGGTCTCGTGGTCGCAGCGGGTATCGGCGCGTTCACGTTCTTCATGCTCCGCCGCCGCCGCCGCCAGCGTCTCGACCGGGACGTCGCTGCGGCTGCGGTAGCTGCGGCCGCCGCGCAGCAGCCCCGCTTCGAGGACGACGACGACCACTCGCCCGCAATGACCCAGTACGGCAACTACTACGCCTCCAACACGAGCCACGACTTTGACAACTCGGCGCCCCAGTCGACGCGAGGCTACGACTACGAGGCCGCGGGCGGCTACGACCCGTACGCGGCCAACCTCGTCGACGTGCCCAGCATGCCCAACAAGGCCAACTACCACGACCCTGGACCTGCGTATCCTCCAACGGGGCAGTACTACCAGGACGTGAAAGTGAGCGGTAACGGCGCCCCCGACTTTTCGCGCGGCGGCGTCGATTACCACCACTCGTACGGAGACCCGCAGTACGACGTCGCGCACGTCTACGCGGGCCAGGACGACACACTCCCGACTGTCCCCGAGTACCAGGAGGGCCAGTACCGTACGACGCACTACGACTACAGCGGCGACGACGTGTACAACTACAACCACTTTGACGCTGCGCCGCCCGCCGCGTCGATCGACCGCCCACGAAGCGTCGGGAGCGTCAACTCGGGCGCGGCCCACCGCGACCTGACTGTCACCAACGTGTAGGTTGCAGTGCAGTTGTACAGTATCGCATCGGCTTTTCTTCTTGGCACCTCGGCTCGTCATATCCCGGCAGTGTCCCATGCTCCTCGGCCAGTCATGTCCTGGCAGTGCCCCTCGGCTTCCCATATCCTGTCAGTGACCTACCAATCAATACCATCCAACCACCGACTGTGCCATCTACAATCTCCCATTTATCCCGCCCCATCCTCTCTCGGTTGGCTGTACGGACAATTTTTTTCTTCATTGGCTTATAGGGTAGCGCAGTATGCAGCTGTGCTCTTAGACTGGCGGCGAGGGCTGCTCATACATAGATAGACGTAGCCGCGTGGGGTAGTGACTAGACGTAGACGGCTGTGCTCTGTGTTGTGATATACTCCAACCTCGTAGACGGCGATCCGAGACGGTGGATGTTTAGCAGCATGGGGCGTGGCGTAAGCCCGTCACTCGACCTTTGGACGGCCAGGGCGACGCGTCTGCTGATGAACGCGCCAACGAGGATAGGTTCTCACCTTGGACCATCCGACAAGCCTGGCGCGACGGTGCGGCGACGCTGTGTCCTTGCGAGCTGCCATCTCCCTCTCCCTCTTCCTCTCCCTCTTCCTCTCCCTCTTCCTCTCCCTCTTCCTCTTCCTCTTCCTCTTCCTCTTCCTCTTCCTCTTCCTCTTCCTCTTCCTCTTCCTCTTCCTCTTCCTCTCCCTCGCCCTCTTCTCCCGTCCCTCTCTCCCGGCTTCCCCCACAGATTATCACTCCGCCGTTTACCCAACAACAACGTCTCTGATCGTATAGTGGCTAGTATGCTCGCTTGTCATGGAGCACGCGGGAGACCGGAGTTCAATTCTCCGTCAGAGAGTGGCGTGCGCGGCACGTTTTTGTGGACCGCGGCGAGAACACTGCTTCGACCTGTGGGGTACTGTCGGGATAGGCGTGGCTACCCTGCAGCCCAAATCATACGGTGACCTACTTGTCTTCCACAGCCTCAATCATCGCTCTGGTAGGGGAATGCTTGGTCAAGGACGATTCCGCCACATGAGGCTTGCCACTTGCACCCGGAAGCAAATGAACCGCGTCATCGGTGGAGGTCTACTAACAACTAGCCCAGCCGCTGCGAGCTCGAGCCTGAATCTACATCGAGTGCTACCCAACCCTCACCGCCCAACTACCCCACCCCATTATGCCGCCCATAACCCACGCCCAAGTCAAGGCGCTGCACGAGGCGACGCGCGCGGCTGCAGGCCGTTTCTCGACCTACAACTTCCGGACGTACTTCCTACGTCGGGCGGACGAGGTGTTCGCGCCCGCCCTCGCCGCGCTGGGCGACACGCCGCCCGCACCCGCGCTCGCGGCTGCGCGCGCTGCCGGCCACTTGCCGAGCGAGATGACGGCCGAGCATCTCGCCGCGTTCGTGGCTGAGCGCGAGGTCGCGCTTGCGGCGCTGCAGCGCGCAGCGGCCATCAATGCCATGTATGGTGGCGATAAGCTGGTCGTGGAGATGCCCGAGAACACGCATGGGTAGGCGTGCGGAGGTGTGGTGAGATAGGAAGGTGAGTGAAGGGAGGAGGGTTATGAGGGAGCGCTGACGCGGAGGTTGGGAAAGAGAACACCTAGGATGGCGCCTGTATCTGAATGAACCGATGCTGCACGGACTGACATGGCTCATGATTCTTTTACGATTCTCTCACTGTCCTTTTTCTCGATATTACGATTCGCTCTAGTGGCCCATCTCGAGGGCGAAGCGCTCGTCGCCGAGCTCGGCCCTGAACTCGTCTACGGACAACGTGCGGAACGCGGGCGGCGGCGCAGCGGCACTGTTCTCGAGCGCGGCCGCGATGATGTCACTCAGCACGCGCGATGTCAGCTCTGGAACCTGGCACGTGTTGCAGATCTTCTTGAGGGTGCGCTTCGACACGGTCACGTCGTTGACGAGGGTAAGCGAGCGATACTTGAACTCGGGATACGTGAGTGCGCACACCAGGTCACGGCCCGCACGCGACGCCGTTGCGGCGCTGGAGCGTAGTGGCGACGAGCGCAATTTCGGGAGCGCTGGTGGCCTTCATGAGCCGCAGGCTCTCGGCGACCGAGTGGAAATCGAGGTGGACGACGATGCGGCGGGCGGACGGCACGTCGAGAGAGCTCACGGCGGCGTTGGACAGGACACGAACGGCGCGAGCGTCGAAGGCTTCCTGGGCAGAAGGCCTAGGCGGAGGTAGGACGACGACGGTACCAGCGCTAAGCTTGTAGGTAGTCTGGCGCCAGGCGGGGCTGCGGACGACGGGCCTGAAGCGGAGCACGCGGCAGGGGGGAAACTTGACCAGAGACGCGTCCTCGCCGTGGCGCTGCTCGTGGATGTCCAGCACGGTGTTGGACAGCAGTCGCGCGAACGCAGGCGGCAGCGGCACGTCGTCGGCCGGTGGGCGCGCGGGCGTGGGCGCCTTGTGCATGTACGTGGCGTGCGTGTTGCTCCGAGAGCAGGTCCTTGAGGGTGAGCGGTAGGGGAGGTGCGTGGCCAGAGTGGGATTGAGGGGGTGCGCGCGGTGCCCGCCAAGTGTCTGGGTGAAGAGCGCGCCGTCCCAGATGAGGTGCTGAGTCTGCAGGGCATCTATGCGGTCCCGGCACTCGTTGAGGCTGTACAGCGCGATGTGGGCTGCATAGTCGCAGTTGTCGACGATGGCCTCGAAGATATGGGGATGCGTCTCGTTGAGCGGTCCGCTGAGCATGATGGTGGACGTAGCGATGCGCTGAGAGTGTCACGTCCAGCGCCATTCGGAAAGGCGGCGGGAGGAGAGTAGTGGACGAGCCCTAAGATACAGTGATAGTATCGGAAGTGCCCCACCCCGACTGCCAGAAGTGCGACCAAAGGTATGCGTAGGGTATGAGCTGGGATGAACCGACAAGAAGGACGAGTAGAAAGCAATGGAGATAACTATAGGTAGGGATAGGAATGTTATGTATAAACTTCCGACTGTTAATAACCGTAAGATCTCTAGTGCGCCAAGACGGTCCCGTGGGTGCGACCGTGGGAAAGTGCGTCTCGAGGTGTGTAATGTGTGGTATGCGCACAGTGAGCCATGAGAAAGGAGTGGGAGCGGTGCATTTATACGTGTCTGGTTGGAGAGCGAGAGCCAGTGACTGGGACACAATCAGTAGGTGTGTGCTCGCCCTCTTTGTTGATGGGATCCGCTACCGTCGGCCGCCAGCGGTGCGGGGGGAGCCACGAAAGTTGCCGAATACACAATAAAAACACCACTGCCTTCCGTTGTGGGGCACTTTCTCGCTCGTTCCACCCACGTCAATTGTCCCAATACCCCTACCCCTGTGATCTGACTTGAATTGTGCCTAACCTAACCACCCAAGTCTGTACGCGCGAGCACAGAATGTTTTCGGGCTTCAAGTCTCGACGATATATCCACCAGGAGTAGCAGTACGCGAGGCCGTCGATGGTCTGCAAAGAGACTGCACAATGTTGATGTCATCGATGCACCGTGCCCGATTAATCAGATCGCCGCCTGTAAGGAAGCCCATCCCGATGAAGATTTCAGCGCCCTCTTCGAAGATACGATGAACGGTCACGATGCTAGGGTAATCGGAGGCCTTTGAATGCAGAGCAGCCTCGTGTACATGCCCATCGCGCTGGTGGGCCTGGGGACTATGTAATCCGGCCCTCGCATTTCACTGCCACATAGTGTGCTGAGCTATCACAGGGGCGTATCTAAGGCAAATCGATAAAGGGGCTGCTGCTGAACTCCCGGGCTTCCACACAGGATGACGGCGAACTCTGCCTCCAGTGGAATTGGTGGAATGAACTTGCACAAGTGGACCCTCAGTCACAGGCAATATACATGACGTTAGATGACGCTGAAGGCGCCCAGCCCTAAGATGTGCCGTATCTCGAGACGCCCGTTCTCCGCTGTGTGGCCGAGCAATTCGTGACATTCTTCCCCCTTGTGGGTGCATATATGTGGGCATCGCAGGAAGGTGGATTTGGGAAGCCGCGACTTGAAGTGAGGAAGTGTATGACTAACTCAGGAGAGTGTATGACTAACTCAGGAGAGTGCATCTGTATCGTAGAGTTTGCGTTCTCAACGAACGTACCTGATACCCTTGACTTGAGCATTTTGTAGCCTGACGTCCACCTCTCAGCTCGTCGTGCATGATGTCGCTGCGAGGATGTGGAAAATATCACATATAATGTCCTATTTACAGAGAGCAATTGTGCGATCTCGTCTCATGGGCAAGATCTCACCAGCGTGTGGTCCAACTACAGACCAGCCGGCCCGGTGAACGCTCCAGCGGCCACACAGTAGAGTGCACCGTTGTTGTTCCCAACGACCGTTTCTGCCATCAGCATTCGACTCGTGTCCAGTCACCCCACTCGCTGCGGGGTACTCACCGAGATCGATCATCGCGACCAGACCAAAGGCGAGGCCGATACACTGCAGCTCTATAGTGTTGCCCATCTCGTTCAGGGCGCATCCCACGACCATGCCTGCGAACGTCGTGAAGAAGTTGGGTGGCTGGATGACCGGTGATATGAATTCGATTGGGTTGGCCGGGTTCACCGATCTAGAGGTGTTAGTGTGGCAGCAACAGGAGGCGGCGTGAGGCTCACAGGCAAGTGGCGAGGTCGAGTGTACTGGGCACGAACGCGCCGGCAACCGTCTTACAGGAAGCGCCGAGGATCCACGTCTCACCCTCCATCGTGACGATGGGGGAGACGCACGTGGCGCCAAAGTTGGACGGGGTGGCGGTCGAAGCTGGCGGCGGCGCCCCGCTGGGTTGGGACTGGCGTCGGACATGGCGAAACCGCTCCCACGCGGCCCGTTTGGCTTCGCAGTCCAGCCCATTACCACATTTGGGCGGAAACGAGCGCGGACGGGCGAGGGGAAGGCCGCGCCGAAGCGCCTCGGCATTCGTCATGCGCGTCGTGGTGGTTGGGGCGGCCACTGCGGCTGTCAAGAAGAGGATGAGCCAAATAAGAGTTGCCCAAATCATGGTACTGGTGGATGTGCAGGTTCGCGGAGGGTATGAGGTCGCGGGTCGCGGTGGATATGCACGTTCTCGATGTTGCGGATTAGGTCGATATCTGCCACACACGTCCAAGCATTTATCTGCCACCAGCTGGTGGCGCCACTTGCATCAATTGAACAGCTCTATACCACTACCAACAGCTTTGGTCTAGATATAGACCGTCAGAGGCGATATGAGAAGCATGAACCGCGACTGGACGTCCTCGTCTGGCACGAAAAGTATGCAGGCAACGACTGATCGTCCTCGCCGCTCGGTGGATCTCTGGGAACCGCTGGAATTTCCGCGACGGATACCAGTGCTGCGTTCTCGTACATGCTTTCAGTGTGCTTGTGTCGGCTGTGTACTAGGGTGGTTTTGTGCTTGCAGACACCGTTCTGTATGCAGTGCATTACCATACCACCTACTCGCCATAGGACAATTGACACTGACACACAGTGCCACCGCCTCAAACCGGCTGCGAGGCACCAGATCTGCAACACCTCCGCGGCATGTATCTGCGGGGCCCACATTGAAACAAAGCGATGCTGCACTGTTCTTTTTTGGGGTGCAAACACTCGGTTGAATACATTCCAGGCACAGGGCGAAGCTGGTATGCTTCCGGATAGTAGAGAGCCTTCGGCAGAGTTATAAAATGGCACGGACACTTGATACGGATACTTGATAGGGACATCCACACGGGCACTTTCCACAGCCCTCGCCCCGTCGCCGTCACTGACGCAGGCGAGGCAGCACCGTGCCTGCGACGAGTGGCATACACGGTCGAGCGGGTATGAGAGGCTGTGTTACGTGCAAGTTATAAATCGACACGGACACTTTCCACAGCCGACCTCCGCCACGTCGAGGTCGCTGCCGCTGGTGAGGCAGTACGGTTTCCAGCACGAGTAACGTTGGTCGAGCGGGTACGTTACCGATAGAGCGCCGGGTGTTCTGAAGTCCAGAGTTATACACCGACGCGGACACTTTGCACAGCCGACCTCCGTGTCACTGACGCTGCAGCGGATGCCTCCATCCGCGACGTGAGTGCTGGACCTTGTCGGCTCGTCCACGCCTGTAATAGTGCTTGAGCGAGGCATTCATGTTCGGTTCCGGGTCGATGGTGTCTTCGGACGCGATGGACGGCACTGGGAGATCGCACTTGGAGGTGCGTCCCTATAGGCAGAGGACTCTGCGTACTGATACTTTCTGCTGTGTGCAAACGCCTCGACGAGGTCTGGGCGGTCGAGCTTCTCCAGCTCGGCCAGCAGCTGTTCTTCCAGCGGGTCGAGGGCAGCGCTGCTAATGTCCCAGTCCGGCGGCACAGGTTGTCACCGTTGTCCTTCTCTCCATCTGGCCGCATGGGTTGACGCCGATGTCCGCCTCCTTGGCTGACCGCTGTGGTTCACCCGCCGGCACTCTGTCCAAACGCGCCATGTGGCAATCGCGTGAGTTCTCCCTCAGCCTTGGTTTCCCCCCACAGCGTGCAAACTTCCTCACACACGGCGCCAAGACGACTGCGGACGCACCCCACCTCAACCTCGTACCGCCGTCCAAAGAGACACAAGGGCGGGACGCACTCTTTGGACACTTCCGCGCCTATGGTGTCCCGTCTGAACGCACTGTACGTGCTACCGTGGAGGCTGCGGGAGGCAAGATTACGGAGGACGAGCTCATGCGACGCGTCCTCGATGCATTGGGCGACGGTGCTCCAGGACGAGTTTGCGCAGGTCGTGAGGGATATTGCGCGACTCCACTTGACAAGAGATGGCCATGGGTATATCGTGAGCCGCCAGTAGAACAGTTGAGACCCATCGAAGCTCTGGTAGTTCAAGGACTTTACTCGATGTCTCTCAATAGATGGATAGATGTGGTGCGAGTCCTTCATATCCGCGCACAAACCCATCACGAACTTAGTGGTCATAGACTGTCTGACTACTCATGTGAACCCCCATGACTCTACGCAATGCATTCAACAATACGTTCCTCCACAAGACAGTTTCACAGCACGCTACAAGGGTATCTCGACGTCGAGGAGCGGCGCGTGCTGAGCAGTACCGAACGTGTCCGTCTCTCCAATGGAGCCTTGTTCGCGCGGCCGTACAATCGTCATCTTCCAAGCCAGCGCGGGCCGGAACTGGCGTGAGTTCAGCCCGCCATACCGCCGTCCACTTACAAACATGCACGTGAGGATCTTGTCGTCGGGGACACTGTACAGGCGCTTGATGAGCTTTCGGTTCAGCACGCCTGACCGCTCCGCGCGGTCGAACATCTCTTCGGTGTCGAACATGACCTGATGCATCAGGGGCGTAGGGGCCAGCGACTTACGTCCATGGTCACTTCGAACGGCCCAGAGTTCTTCGAGCGTACAACCTTGGCAAGATACCGCAGCGTATTGGGTGCTGAGAGTGAATAGGGGTGAAAAAGTGTCACCTATTCCTTGGGACTTACTGGTTGAGCTGTTCTTCTCCCCGTTGACGTGGCCGTTCGTCGCGTGGCCATTCGCGGCATGTCCGTTCGTAGCGTGGCCGTTCGTTGTGTGGCCGTTAGGGGAACTTGCGACCTGGGGCTGAGGATAGTGAGGCGCGTAGTTGGTGTCACGTTCAGCTACCTGGTTGGGGCCGACACCCAGCTGCATCACCTCGATGGGCCAATCCGCTGGGTCCGCACACGGCATAAGGTGGTAGACCGAAAAGCGGAAGACGGGACCGGCCGGTTGCTCATGCGGACTGAGCGGAATAGCAAAGTTGCCTCCTGTTGCCAGCTGGCCCGGATCTGTGCTGTCAACTCAACCCAAACAGCCCCCCTACGCTGCAACTCGACTGCTCGACTCACATGAGTTGTGCAGGCACCCGACGCGGACGTTGTTGGCAATCGCATTGGCGAGGGACTGGGTCTGCGCGACGACCTCGCCCATAATGCCAAGCTCGTGAGGAGTAGCCTTTACGGGTTCGAGCTCGCCCATGACGGCGTTGCGGCCGTACACGTGCCAGATGATACTGGCGGAGCCATCTTGCAGAGCGGGGAAAAGAGACGCTGCCTGTCAGCATCTCACGACGAGGATAGCCAAGCGGCTTACTCGTGTACTCTGCTGTTTTGTCGAGGAAGGCGTCGATGCCCTCGATCAGAATTGGGTCGCGCACCCCGCCAATAAACACGGTTCGGTACCCCAGCTGCTGGGCGCCCTCGAGTTTCACTAGGTACTCTGTTGTCTCGAACATTGCATTGGCGCAGCGGACCCTTCCTCCTGGGAGGGGAGTGTACGTCGCATTACCAAGGAGGAGTTTCCCGCCCGGGCCGTCGAGGATGTCCGGACGTGTCTTCTCGTACAGACTGTGCGCCGCTGCCGAGATGGGCGTAACGCTCTCGGTGGGATGGAGAGGCACGAGGTCGAAGCTGTCCTGGCGCAGAACGGCGAGGATAGATCGAGCCTTTGGCCGCGCGCAGATACCGCCACATTCCTGCCGTTAGCTTCGAAAACTCCACAATAGCGTACAAGAATCTTGCCCATGTGGCGCGCGGGACCGTAGTTATCCTTGCTTCCCATGCCGTGGTACATTGCCAAAGCAGTGAAGGGTGCAGGGTCGTAGCTTCGCCCGCCGAGTATGATGTCCACGTCGGGGTGCTCGCGCAGGACTTTGAGGTATGGCTCCGGGCCGATCTGTGCCACAATCTTGACGGTGCTGTCCAGTGCACCCTCAGTAAGTTCAGATACTGGACCACAAGGCAGAATCTGGCCAGCTTGGAGATGGCTTCGTACTACATCCTTGGGCACTTCAGTCTTGATCGTCGCGACCTTGAACGAGTAGGCGCTCGACTCGGCCATTTCCTTGACAATGTTGAGAAAGTGGTCAACGGAACGGTCATCACTGTTTTCGATCAGCTACTTGTCCTTCAATTCGCTGCACAAGCGACATACCCGCACCCGCCAGATGATGAGATAATGATCTTGACACCAAGGTGGTGGCACGCCTCGAGCATTGGGCCAAAGTCCCGCACATAGCTCTCCTTTGCGCAGATGAATTCGTCGTCGATACCCAGACATGACGGGCCGCCATCGGTCGAACCTGCGTCGATGACCACAGCATGTGCGCGGTGCTTAACGATTGCTTCCCAGAAATCGCTGAGGCGGTAGCCGTACCCGTGAATTGGCGACGTCGTCAGGATCCGCAGCTCGTCCTTCACCTTCGTGTTTAGTTCGTTGACCATGGTGTGAGGTGTATTGGGTGTGAGAAGTATTGTGAACAAACCGTGCATTGATTATATCGTGCCGGGAGATCGTCGAGAGCCCCACAGTTGCACACTGTTCACCTCCAACATTGGGATCCGGGATGCACCATTCCGACAACCCATGTGGGCGGCATCTGGGGTGTGGGATGGAATCTGGGATCAACGATGCCACTGGTCCAACTCGGCCGAGATGTCAGTCCCGGACTTTTGCGATACGCATCGGGTAGGTCCGACGATAAGTATCGAAAGTAGATGGCCGCTGGCGTTCGCGCGGTGAGCGGTCCGATGCTCTGCCAATGTCAGCTTCAACCAGACTGTCTTCGCGATACTCTTTGTTGCTTGATTCATGCGCAACCGCAACCACCTGCCCTGCCTTGCAATGTATGTTGCAGGCCACACGATGTTAGAGGGCCGAACAACTATGGTTTTTTATGCCCACATCAAGTTTGACCACCTGCAACAGAGAGGTTGCAATCGCTTATCAAGTGCTGAACCCTATGCATGCCCTCCCGTATCGTTCTGCATGTGCCCTTAGTCAACAACAAATACAGTCTTAGCGACCTTGTTCTGCTCGAACAGCTTATAGAATTCCTCCGTCTCATCAAAAGAGATGCGGTGTTCCACAAACGTCTTGAACAACTCCTGGTTGTCCCGCAACACCTGGAGCGCATAGGGGAAGAAGGTCTTGACGGAGCAACGACCGAACTGCAAGCGCAGGCTACCATTAGCAGGAGTCCTTCAGTCAACGGTCTTTCGCTCACTTCTTGCCGTAAAGCATGGCACCCGGAATGTTGAAGTCGTGCGTGTGGACACCGCAGCTGCTCACAACGCCGTAATACCGTGCGAGCTTCATGGCCTGGAGGAGCGCACTCTCGTGACCAACGACCTCGAGTACTGCATCCGCTCCCCTTCCCTCGGTAGCCTTGAGAACCGCAGCCTCCAGCTGGTCGGCAGGCAAAGCAATCGCACCGTGCTTGGTGGCCAGCTCAAGGCGAGACGGAGTAAGATCAGTTGCAAAGACAGTCTCGAATAGCGTGCACGCTGACGTGATGGCGCAGAGACCAACCTGGCGTTAGCACATGAGCCGCTGGCCAACTCACAGGACCACAGCCAATAACCACACACACCCCCTCTTTGCGCAGAGGAGCGGCCTTGTCGTCGGGACGAGCCTCGTCGAGAAGGCGACGTGCGTTCATGGCCGTCGAGTACCCCGTGGGCAGGATATCCGTCATCAGAATGAGTAGCTCCTGAGGCAGGTCGGCGGGGGCCGCGAAGAGGCTTGTTTCCGCGAGAGGCATCCTAAAGTATTCGGCCTGGCCACCTGGCACTGCAGGATTGCCAAAGTTCTGCACTTGAACGCAGCGCGCCGGGTACAACTTGTTGCAGAAGAAGCAGTCGCCTAGTGTAAGTTCGTGGCGACAGGTTCCAAGGCTCACCGCACGAGGTAGAGAATGGGGCAATGACCATGTCGCCGACTTTCCACTTCGTGACCCCAGACCCGACCTCGACGATGCGTCCTATCGTCTCGTGTCCGACGATGAAGTCGTACGGCTTGGGCTGGTGTCCACGGTACCAGTGCAGGTCCGATCCTGCTGTCAGGCTTGTTGGCTACTCGACACCTACCGCAGAGACCTGCCATGGTGACTTTGATGATGACGTCGGTGTCCTCTTGGATAGTCGGCGTGGGGCGGTCCTCAACCTTGACGTCGAAAGGTCCCTTCAGGACAACGGCCGTCATCATTGGGGGCAGAGTTGTGGGTGTGACAGTCATGATGAGCAGAGATCAACCAGGTGTATCTCGTGCGGGAGCCAGCAGCACAGTGTGGTATGTATATCTATGCAATGCCTCCAGATCCTCAAGACAGGCAATGAAGCTGAACATCAAGGGTCGTCGGTATCTGGGATTGTTGATTCCCAAGCGGGCCTGTCATCACTATCGGGCCGGATCAGCCGGCGCCGGATGTACTGTGCCTGCTCGAGGTCGTCCTACAGTTTGCAGTTTACTAGACAAATCATACCATGTCTCCAAGTGATGCTTGCTTGCGCTGAGACATGAAATCAGACTAAGGGGGGCCACATAGAGGCAGCACACGGAACTGCTGAGCCGTCTCTGTTGTCCGTTCCGAGCTCTCCGATTCGTGCTGACTGCCAACATCTCTTCGGTATCCTCTTACCACCCCGCTTCGTCTTGTCAACATGCGAGCGGTGTCTTCCATTGCGGTCGCGAATCCCGGTAAGATACCGTCAACGCGCGCTAGGTGTTGCACGCAGGAGCAGTGGTTGGCCAGGCGAGGTGACAGGCATGACAGGGCAATTGGACCTTGCCCTTACCTTGCCGAGCCTTCACCAGCACAGTGTCCACTCTTCCTGCTTAGGTAGCGAGTCATAAGCCGCCCAAGTTCATTTTACATTCTGACAACGTTCGCCACTCGTGACCTTTCTCCTACGGTGCGCATTTCAACACTCTACGCCTTCTGGGCCACGCTCTTCCCCGCCCACTCTCTTCAATCTCGCCCAGTTGTTTTTCCACGACAAGAGTCACCATGGTCCACCCCAACTTCAAACTCGCAGACCCTTCGCTGCTTATCACGACCGGTTGGGTGGCCGACGAGCCAGCCGCGGCGGCCTCCTGCAAGACATTTGACGTGGTCGACCCTGCTAACGGCGAGGCTTGGACAAAGGTACCGGACATGGATGAGGTGGACACAGACAAGGCGATTGCTGTAGCCGCCGAGACGTTCCCTTCATTCTCGCAGATTTCGGCGCGCCAGCGTGCTCGTATGCTTCTTCGTTTCGACGCTCTCGTCCGCGATAACAAGGAAGACCTTGCGCAGCTTCTGGTTATGGAGTCGGGCAAGGCACTCGTGGAGGCGCGCGCCGAGGTTGACTACGCCGGTGAGCACTAGCAACACCCTGAACAGTTGCCTGGCGTTCGAGGTTTCGTCGGCTTCTCGGCATCGGAGTGATCGGCGATCCTGCCCGTCCTGCTTCGGGGGAGGGGGGGAGGGCACCCTCTGAGGGTTATGATAGCAACTGACCTCGTAGTAACCTACTCGTGGCTCATGGCCGGGGAGGCCGAGCGTATCACGGGTGAGACGATTAAGGCGAACGACAACCCTACGCTCCGCTTCTTCACACAGAGGGTACCCATTGGACCCGTCGCCCTGCTCTGCCCGTGAGTCAGTGTCCTTTGCCCAAGCTCATTTGCAAGGTGGAACTTCCCGCTGGTAATCGCTCTGCGCAAGATCTGCACTGCCCTGGCGGCGGGCTGCACCATGGTCGTCAAGCCTTCGCCCGAGACCCCCACAACTACTCTCGCTCTTGGCGTCCTTGCCCAGCGGGCCGGCATTCCTAAGGGTGTCGTTAACGTGGTCACGGCCTCAAACCAGAACACTCCTGCTGTGGGCAAGAAACTTTGTGAAGACAAGCGCATCAAGAAGATCAGCTTCACTGGCTCAACCCCTATCGGCAAGCTCCTCATGACCCAGTGCGCCTCCTCGCTCAAGAAGATGACCCTCGAGCTCGGCGGTAACGGTGGCTGGGTGGTGTTTGAAGATGCTGAGCTTGAAAAAGCCGCCGACGCTCTTATGGCCAACAAACTGCGCCACGCTGGCCAGGTGTGCGTGTGTGCCAACCGTGTATTTGTGCAGAAAGGCGTTTTCGACACGTTTGCCGCTATCGTGGAGGAGCGCATGCGCAAACTCAAGTTTGGCCACGGCCTTGACTCCGACTCGACCAACGGTGCGATCGCGACCGAGCGCGGCGCCGCGCGCGCAGTCACGCTTGTCGAGGATGCGGTCAAGAAGGGCGGCAAGCTAGTCATGGGTGGCAAGCGTTTCGGTACTGGATACCTCTTTGAGCCTACACTCGTGCTTGGTGCGAGCAGGGACGCCATGGTGTACCGCGAGGAGATGTTCGCACCCATCGTCTCGCTCTATCCCTTTGACACCGAGCACGAGGTCGTCGCTCTCTGCAACAACACGGATATGGGCCTGTCTAACTACGTGTGGACACGCGACATTGGCCGTGCGTGGCGCTGTTTCGAGAAACTCGAGAGCGGCACCGTTGCACTCAACACAGCCAACGCTAACACGGCGGAGAGCCCATTCGGTGGTATCAAGGAGAGTGGTCTGGGCAAGGAGGGCGGCTTCCGTCACGGCGTCGACGAGTTCTGTGTGCTCAAGGTTGCTGCGCTCACTATTTAGAGAAACTGGCATGCCAGCAGTGTCTATGATTATGTCTCCTTTTCTGTGGCATATACATACGGTACGCTGACACATTCTCTCGTCCGCCACATGCATATCCGCCGTCTCTACACTAACCGGCACTGACTTCGCCTCAAGTGGTAAGAAATGGATCGCAATTTCACCAGTCGGAGAAGAACGGCTAATGAAATATATTGAAGGCCCTGCAACAAAACTGCGAGCACCTCTGTGGTGGCGAGGGCCAGAACTCAAAGCGAGGGCAAAGCAGGCATATAGAGCCATACAACCGTACATGCGTCCTAACCATTCATAAATAACAGGATAGTTACAACGCCCATAACCCGTCGTTGGATCCTTGCCCAAATGAAAATGGGTTCTCCGTGCTGATGGGGGCAGGACCAAGCATATCTAGCAGTAACTGGTGGTCCCAAAGGGCACCGTCAAGGCTAACGTCGGTCTGCAACCACGTCGAAGTCGACGCCTGCTGTTGAGGCATTGCCGACCCTATAGTCTGTTCCACACTAGCTGGTTGCCCCAAGTCCTTGACCGTCCGGTTGTCCTTCGTCGCCAAATCGAGTTGAGTCCGGATCGTCATAATGCCTCGTTGGATGCCCGGACCTTGCGATGATGCTTGCTCCAGGATATCCAGGGAGAGGTGGACTCGTTGGATCGCCTCTTCCCGGATGAAAGCGTTACCCGTTCGGATGAGCAGGATATCGACGCCGCTACCATGAGCTTAAGTGAAACAGGATGAACGTACGCAGAGATGAAACAGCAGTAGAGGAAGAGATAGTGGTGGCACGAGTGACCAAAAGTTCGGCCCCAGAGAGATAGGACCTCGTGTGTCCCCATTGCAGCATTGCGACAATGGTTAAGTGCAGAAGAGGCGAGTGCAGAACGGTTATTGGAGCTCAATAACGGGCGGTATATGAGGATGTAGATTGTATGGTAGAGAAGGCTGGGTGGGCGTCAGACAACTAGGATGCTGACAGGTAAACATACTTTAGAATGACTACATTTGCTGGGGGGCTGCAGGCGGGGAGTGTCGGGCCCTCGATCTTGAGTTCTGGGGGCAGGTTCCGCCGCCACGTCTCTAGCTTGTCCACAGCTGAACGGATGAAAGAGAGAGACCGCATGTTTGGGCGGTCAGGCGAGTACATGTTGGTTAATATCGATTCTAAGATGATGTTAAGCTTTGACGAGTGACGCAGGGTGAATGTCTTCAGAAGCTTGGTGCTAGGATAGTACCTTGACAACGGGAGAGCTGCGCCTGATGGGAGGTGTGGTGTCCACCCTACGTCGTCGTCAGGGTCTGCTGGAAGAGAATCAGGCGAGAGACCTGGCCGACAGAGCAGACTTGGCTCTCGTCCAAGCGTCAGGGACATGGTCTTGTCCCAGCAGTACGCTACAGTTAGACTTCAAAACACATTTCCGACTCACCGCTCCAAAACAGGCGAATACGCATGTCACGGTCCTCGGGCGAGAAGCGAGAGTCGTCCTCAACAGGTAAATGCAACCCCATCTGCAATCAGCAACCTCTACATCAAAGCAACCTGAGCTTACCTCCTGCATCATTCGGATAGCCATGCCGGTGAGCATCCACGCCTGGTTGGTCTTGCCGACCGCACTCTGTCTGCCTGCCAATCCAATGAGCGCTTCTGCTTGTCAGCCAAAACCCGCACATCAGACCCGCTCACGAATAGTGGGGATACGGGGTGGCCCCATAGTTTCCTCAGCGAGCATGCTCATGGCGAGACTGACAAACTGCTCGCCCTTGAGGATCCGTTCCCGCTCGTCCATGCCGTATGTGAGGCGAATGCCTGTGATATAAATGATGATGAGCAGAAAGTCGGAAAAGTATGGACCATCGAGTGCCATGTCGCCTGTATTATTGCAATCAGCACCGAATTGCGACGTTCGCCCGTGCTCACGAATGAAAATGGGCCTGTGAACGACGGCATAGACGGGGCTGGCCCAGGAAAAGTAGGCATCCACCCATGCTTCGCCCTCTTCGGCTTTCGCGTATCGATGCCTCAAGCGCGCAGCGGCACGGAGCTGGTCCTCCGTCCATGATTGTGGGCTTGCCCCATCAAAGAGGGGCGACGATGAGGCCGGTACATCCAGTGATCCACGCCGATCCGGTTCGTCAAACATGCTCAGTTCGCCGTGGTACACTGGGCGAGCTGCTGAGCCGAGGTCGTACTGTGGCCGTCCTAGTTCATCTTCATGGTCTGGATTGGAGCTAGCCCACGACGGTTGCTGGGTTCGAGGCGCAGAGCTTATCTCCAGTGGCGGCGTCCTGGATCGCGAACGAGACGACACCTTCGCTAAGGCTTCCAGGCGCCGAAGACGGCTCTCAAAGTCGTCCATGCGTTGTGTCTCTGCCACGGGATCCCGTTTCTTAGGCACCTTGCGACCTGCAGCCATGCACACAGTTTTCGTTTCTCGGCATGGCTTGCATGGTGTGTTTTGCGGCTCCTCGCACTTGATCTTGCGCTCCCTACAAGCCTTGACCAGTCAGCCCCTCGTCGAACCCCCCCCCCCCTCCCCCGCGCGCCCCCGTGGGGCCGCTACCTCTACCATATTGTGGCACTCACCAGGCACGAGTATCCGTACGCCCGTTTCTTGTACGGACGAGGCGCATCGTCCATCGGTTCGTCTGGCCTGGATCGAGTATCACTCATGGTACGTGTACGGGTATCTGGGTATCTGGGTTCTGAGTTGGGGCTGCTGGTGTCTCTGGAAGTTATTGGTTTCCGGGATCCGGAGTCCGGAATTGCTGGGCATTGATAATTAAGATCTGGTGTGGTATGGGCAAGTGACGTCGCCTTCACGGTCGAGAAAAGCGGGCGTGCCGGTTTGTCACGATCCCGGATTCCAGTGGGGCCATTTCGACCCCAAACAACCCTGGACAATGGATGTCACCTACACGAACAGGATATGGGTGTGTGTTATGCACTTTGCTATAAGACGCCCAAGATGGTTACCACGAAATGGAGACAACAACAGCGACAGCGCGACAGCATGACTTCAGACTTCAGCGATAAGGAGATGGACGAGAAGCGCGAATTCAATCATGTCGTCGAAGCGGGGGAGGATCTCATGGTCGAGTACACACCGGCTGAGGAGCGGAAACTGGTGTGGAAGCTAGGTGAGCTGGTACGCTGGCCTGACTAACTGGCAGACCTCATCCTCATCCCGTTTGCAATGATGCTCTACATGAGCGCCTACCTTGGTGCGTAACTGGCCCTCGCAACTGAGCTGACATCCCAGACCGAGGTAACTTAGGTAACGCGCGTCTCATGGGCCTGGAGAGTGACACACTCGAGAACAGCGACACCAACTACTCGATCGCCCTGGTTTGTTTCTACATCACTTACATCGTCTTCGCAATCCCGGGCACTTTGGCCAGCAAATACATGTTGCCGTCGACATCTCTAGCCATCGGGTGCGCACTGTGGTCCATTGCAGCCACATGCATGGCCGCTACGTTTAACCCTGCTGGAGTATTTATGTGTCGTCTTGTCGTCGGCCTGGGCGAGGCTATGTTTGGCCAGGCTGTCGCTCTGCTTTTCTCGTTTTGGTACACCAAGCCGGAGCTCGCAAAGAGGGTGGGCATCTTTATCTCTGCCGGTTCGCTGGCGGGAGCGTTCGGCGGCCTCATCGCATTTGGTGTCAACTCGATCCCCAACGCCAAGATTCACCAATGGCGAGCTCTTTTCCTCAGTAAGGCTGGCGATCCAGTAAACACGCGCCACCATGCTGACCTTCAGTCGAGGGTCTCCCGGGAATGATCCTTGCGGCCGCAATCTACTTCTACCTCCCCACCTACCCGGCTGCCAAATCGCGCTACCTTTCGGACCGCGATCGGGAAATCGCCGCAGCCCGCATGGCTAAAGAAAGCACCAATGAAGGCAACAACGGCATTGACAAACGGGCCCTCAAGCGCGCCTTTTCCGACTGGAAGGTGTATGTCGTCGCTTTCATGTACATGAGCATGAACGTCAACCTCTCCAGCGTAGGAGGATTCCTGCCCACGATCGTCAAGGGGTTAGGATACACGGCCGCTCGTGCCCAACTGTTCACCGTTCCTCCGTACGCCGTCGCGCTGGCGGTAACCGTCATTGTGTCCACCATCTCCGACCGCCTTCAGAGCCGTGGGATCCCACTCGCCCTGACGTACTGCATCGGCGTTGCTGGGTGGGGCATTCTCTTAGGTCTAAATGCTGCCAGCAAGTCGTCATCCGTTCTGGGCGCACGTTACTTTGGGGTAATTTGCGTTGTCGCCCCTGCGTACGCGACTATCCCCCTGCAACTGTCCTGGGTTGCCAGCAACAATCCTGCCCAGACGCAGCGCGCCGTAGCACTCGGCATGCTCAACACCATTGGACAGTGCGGCAGTATCGTTGGGTCGTTCATCTTCCCTTCCAAAGAAGGCCCCCAGTATATCCCTGGAGTGGCAGTCAACATTGGGTTCCAGTGCTTCGGAGCAACCGTCGCGATCTTGATGACGCTTTATTACCGGTTCGAAAATGGCCGTCGCGACCGGCTCGAGGGCGGTCGCCCTGAGGATTCGAGTAACTTGAATGTGCAGGAAGACTTTGACCGTGCAAAGGGTGAGTATGAAGTTTGGCCCACCTCTGACCCACAGGCTTCAGGTACGTTATTTAGGGCCAATTGGAACAGTTGTAGTATCTGGGCAGTGGGAGTGGCATGGCTTGGACTCCAAAGCATTAGGCAATGACAGTTGGTTGTTCGCGCATGAAGCAGTGAATGGGTTGCCTGTGCAGTGTATCAGTTGCGTTGACCTCGTTTAAATTTCGACTTTGAGAGTTCTTCCACAGCGGTCCAACCAACCACTTCTGGCTGGTGTTTCGTTCTCCCATCCTCAACGGAACTACCCAACCTTCCAAACTGTGGCCGTGTGAGGATGGCGGCCTGCCACGAGCGAGCCCCTTTGCGACGTTCATGACCTCCCACAGGCAGATGGCATTGTCACTAGATCACTTGGGCCTTGGGCCGCCGCACTTGTGCTGCTGCGCCGCCCATGTGGTCGCGTGAATGACGGCATTTGTAAACCTATCGGTACGCTCGGTCGCTCCTGACTGTAGCCACATGGCTTGTTCTTCTCGAATCATCGCCTGTCCCTTCAATACTCGCGGCTGCTCGACCCCAAGAGGCACTTCATCTTGAGCCCATCCTTTGAGGGTTTCGATTTCTTGCAGGCCGTCCTCGGCCGGCTTGCAGTTACGTACCCTAGCACACGTGTGCCCCCAGGTACCACCCATGTCCCTGGCAGCCAGCGAAGATAATGATATGACGTCACTGATAAAAGGCGGTGCGTGGCGTAGCAATCGAAAAAGATGATTGTTGTTTGTCGGCTCGCTCGGAACACGGGGGACGCACAGACCTGGCCACCTGGTCCACTTTAAAAAGGCGTCTGTCTTTGGGCCAACATTCCATCTTGTCTCACCCCGCCACTCCACCATGCGCATTACTGCGCTACTCGTTCTCCTGCCCCTCGTTGCGGCGGCGCTGTGAGCGTCGAGCCCCTTGGTGTAGGGGAACTCGGAGGTCGAGCCGCTCGGTGGGGTTCGAACGGGCGCTCTCGCGCCCGTTCGAGGGCGTCTTGGATTGATCGGGGGTGGACAGAGGTAATCGGGCTTCTACTAGGTCTCCAGAAGGCGAAGGGAAGGTGAACGGCACAATGCAGAGTATAGAGATTAGTACGGAGTAGATACGGAGTACAATCTCTATATATGTGGGACCGCGCGCCCGTAGGTGTGCGGTCGATAGCCAATCGTATGGTCCTTAGATGTCAGATCCTTGGCGCAGGAGTTGGTTCTGGCTCGTACGCCATCGCTCTCGTGCGCTCGGTCTCGGTCCTTGCTGTTGACGCCGGTTCTCGTTCGTAGGTCATGTGTCGGGGGAGTTCTGGGTCGGTGTCGGGAGTTCTGGGTCATGTGTCGGGAGTTCTGGGTGTCAGTTGTTCTGGCTCACGTGATCTCGACCGCACAGGTCGAGTATCTCCGTAGCCGTTCGGGTACGGTCGTGCCAGACCCTGACAGAACCAAACATACCACCTTGCACACCAAACACATGTGCACATGGGCGGGTCAGGGCGCGGGTTATTTTTGGTGCACCAATCGGCTAATAGCAGTCGGCGTAATACGTAGTCCCAATCTAAACAGGGGATTCCGTAGCCAAAAACACTTTCATTCACACCTCCTAACTCCACTTCTCGAAACCGAAGCCGAAGCCCGAGCCGCAATCCGAATGCCGAGCTAGCATAGCGAGGTGGAAGGTGGAGGGTACAGAATGGCGACCAACGCACGTCCGTACTGTAGTTCGGGGTAATGCGAGGACGAACAAGGGAACGACACTGCGGTTCAGATTCGAACATAGCCTGTTTTGAGCAAGGAATTCTCACTCTTAGGCACTTGGGCACTCTCAGCTCATAGGCCAACCGAAAGCTAGGACTATAGGACATAATGCCCATCTGTCAGGTTTACGCGACGCCTATCCAGTACCGTGATACCGTCATGAGTGAGGAGCGAGCCCAGCTCCGGGACCTCCGGAGTACAAGCCATGCGCCATGGAAGCCATTCGCCGGCCGCCGCCCGGCCACCACCCGGCCACCACCCATCCACCAGATGTGCGGCTGCGGCTGCGGCTGCGGCCGCCCAAAGGGAGCCTTAAACGGCCCTTCTTACCACCTGGTGCGCGGCTGCACTCTGTGATCGATAACTGCGCCAGCCGAAACGATAACAGAGCATGCCGAGCCGCCGCGCTTCCGAAACGGAGTGTCTGTCGGGAAAACCGAGAGACGCCACATCGGTCACCAACAGTCGTCTGACCCTAACGTAATATCGTCAGATTTCGGTTACCAATCCTTTCCAGCCCACCCTATCGCCCTGACTACCACCACAATACAAACCAGTGGCATCAGCCGCCACCGGCGAGCGCGGGGCCCGCTGGTTTTCGGAGATTGACCAGTATCCCTCGTTAGAACTGCGTTGACCCATTTGGTCCACCGAAGTCTACATTGGGATACGTGCCCCACATCATGGATGCAGGGCAATGGGCCTGGCACCTCTGGGTCGCCGGCCCCGGCGCCGGTCGCGGATCACGGATCGCTTGGATGTTGTGGAGCTCCAACCAACCCCACAACTCACATCTAGAAAACCAATCGATCTGGATCTAGTCATTTAGCGAACTCCGCCTCATAAAGCTGCATTCAACCTTGGAGCCATTCTCTTCCCGCATCCAATTTTGGTTCACACACACACACACATACGCACACTACAATGGAGCACCAGCGCGGACACCGAGCGCCAGGAGATCTTGAGGGTGAATCGACCTCATCTGGCGGGTATTAACAACCAGTCGGCGCGACAGACATCTTCCTGCCGCATGAGGTTCCTCACACTGCGCCGCGGGCCGCGCCGCCCAACTGGCTTCTTGTGTGGGAGGAGAGGCGCCCCCGGTTCCTGGCTGAGATGGTTGCCGAGGCTTTGTGAGTGGGAGCTGTGTGTGATGGGCTTGAGTGACCGTTTACATCGGCGTCACAGTTCGGACAAGATGCTGACCACAGTGGCGTCTTCCTCTACTGTTGGGCCGGTATGGGTGCCACAGCCGCGTGGATCATCTCCTCAGCCAATAAGGAGGAGGGCTTTGGTAGCCTCCAGACCGTGGCATGGAGCTACTCCATTGCGTGAGTAGTTACTACCTGATCGCGGCTCACTCGCAGTGTGGCTGTCGCTCTCATCTACATCGCCCCAACCTCTGGTGGCCACCTCTCTCCCGGTGTAACCATCTCGTTTGCAATCTTCAAAGGTTTCCCATGGCGCAAAGTCCCGCACTACATCCTCGCCCAATTCATCGGCGCCTTTCTGGGCTCGCTCATGGTCTACGCCCAATTTGCTCCCCAGTTCCATGCTGTTACGAACAAGATGCTTGCCGCAGGCATCGACATTTTCACTCCGTCCTCACCCGTCGGCGCGATCGCCCTCTTTGTCCCCGAGAACGCAAACCTCGGCATTGTCCTCCTCAACGACTTTTTCTGCACATTCATTCTCGGCGTCGCAATCTACTGCGTCATCGACCCTACCAACGTCTTTATCACGCCCTCTAGTGGACCCCTGATCATCGCCATCACCTTCTTCTGCGTTATCGCGTGCTTTGCCCCTAACGGCATTGCCCTCAACACTGCACGTGACCTTGGCGCCCGCTTCGCCATGGCATGTATCTATGGCCGTGGCGCTTTCCCGTCCAAATACACTGCCATCGCATGTCTCTCCAACATTGCCGCGACACAGGTCGGCGCCATGTTCCAGATCATGTGGCTCTCTGACAGCATCCGCCCGCACTCGTCTGGCGCGATCGAGACCCACAAGCACATCATCCAGGTAGAGGAGGGCCACATCGCCCGCAAGCTCACTGCGCGCGCCAACTCCGGATATTCCGAGGAGAGTGGCCCAATCTCTCGTATTCTCTCTACTGGTGTCCTGTCTGGCAAGACCCAGAACGGTAAGATCCCCGAGCATATTGAGAAGGTTGCATAATCTCCTCCGTGGATTGGTTAGGTAGTAGGGCTCGGTGGAGTGGGGAGATGAGGCGCTGGTCGGTTGTGAGCTGTTGCGTGGGTTGTTAAAAATTGTGGAGTTGTTGATTGACATGGCCATATGCATTGTGCCGAACTGCGGTGTTACAGATGAATCGCGGAATGCTCTCCGTCCTTTCTATCGCTAGCGGTAAACTACGTGATCTCTCGGCAGGCACGTCTAACTGACACTGCGTTGCAGGGAACACTGCCGACAGAGTGAGCCCTTCCATGTTCAGAACAAGCGCGCTGCAGCGATAATCAAGCCACTCATGGTTAAGAATACAGTTGGATTGTTTTGAATTGCTTGTTGATTAATCCGTGTTCCTAGTCCCTAGAGGGTGCCCCTCGAGGTCGTGTTGGTTCAGGAACTCAGATGCGATCACGAGCGTGTCCTCATGCGACCGGTGCCGCCACCTGAAAGGAGATGGGGAGCACTACGAAAAAGTCAAAGCGGTAGGTGTCGGTAGGCGATGAGACAGTGTAGAAGACTACAAGCTGAGGTTTAGAGCTCTAGAGGTTGGACATCACCGTTGTCTGAATCGCGATGGCCGAGTGAGGGCGTTCCGTCCCCAACAGTATGACAAAAGCGATGTCCTGTACAGGAATAACGACCGCCAGCTTACCGGCGAGTTGAAGATCGGTAGAGTCTGTAGTGTGCCCAGCTGGACTGTACTCATCTTGCTAGCCGGCTGGAAGACGAGAAGAGCCCACAAGATCTTTCTGCGGCGTGGTCGAATCTTGGCTGTCCGTTCGGCTCTGTGCTGCAGTTTCTGGCACAGCTGCTAGAAGGCGCACAGGCCTATGCGTCAGTCTGCGCAAAAGCGGATGCGGCGGGGCTTAGGGTCCCAGGATGTCTGCGTCGGAAATGCGGTCAGTACCCTCGTCTAAATTATCGATAGTGCGTCGCCATGCCATGTATGTACAAATGCACCTGGGTGACCCAGTTTCGCGGTCCTGGAATGTCGCGCATTCTTACCCGCCTGCCAGGTGTACAAGAACGTCATGACCTGCTTCCTCGCCCGAGGGGACAAGGCTGGGAACCAGGAAGACCTTGTGGAGCGGCTTGGGTAAGTTCAGCTGCGCCGTATGCTTGACGGTAGCGATCAGGTGGAGACTTGACGTGCGTGTGGCAAGGCTTTACGCATGTAGGCATAGGGCATTGTCACGCGGACAGACCAGCTCCTTACCACGGCCCACGGGCAGGCGCACCCCGAAGAATACCACACAGATATGCTTCTCCAAGAGCGTCGTCAACAGTCGCCGGCCGAAGCGGATGTTGAGCCCCTCGAGCAGGTGGCAAGGGATGAACCTGATGTCAGGACCACGTCCAGAGATACCGTCGAGACGACAGGCCCGCTCTGGCCAAGGCCGTGTCCCTCAACGAAACCTGCGACTGCGAGCATGTGGGTCCACAACCATAGCTCCCTCTAGTAGCCGTGGTAATGGTGCATTTGGAGCGGTGATCCACTTAAACCTCCGGCTAAGGCCATACCCCCAAGATGCCCACTCAGGGTTGTTGTCGGCGCGTTCAAGTCCCCATGGGCGTCAAACCAGACAACCAGGACGTCGGGGACATGGCGAGCTACAATGGGAAGCGTGGCTAGGCCGACGGCACAGCGGGAGCAAACGATCATGGTGTGTTGGATGTTGCGTAGTGCATCGTTTAGTGACGCCGCAAGGTCCTTCAAGAATGGGGAAGCTAGGAAGAGCTCTATTTCCCAGCCTGCTGCCCCGCCTAACCCCCTAACCCCTAACTCCCTAACCCTCTCCCTTGTTCTGGTTAGGGCCAGAGTGAGGAACTTTGACCTGTAGTGCACTCCAGAAAGTGCCAGAACCCAGTCATCCCACTGTCCTTACTAAGCGTCCCACCCCTCATACCATATATAAGCAGATAGAAATGTGATGCACCCCCTAAGTTTATATAAACACGCAATGTCTCGTGGTTCCATAACAACAGATAATTCTACATAACCTTCAGCCTCAATAAAACCAGTTAACCATCTGTTAGTCCCTAATGAAGTAGTACCTATACCTAATGGAATAATATTTAAAGATTTTTTTAGCATTTAGATGTTTAATAAGAAGGATTAATTGATTATATTTCGATCCTCACATTCATCTTCGTTCGTCATGGGTTCTGGCCGTCGTGATCTCGTCCGGCCGAGCTGGGCGGTCGAGTCCGTTCATAGTAGTTCAAGACCGGACAAGCAAGACCCTGACAACTGCAAAAAGCTTGTCTGTTGGAAGCCTGACATTATCAACCACGCAGTTTCCCAGGAATTGGTTTTGTGGCTGGTAAATCAGTCCCTATCTGTGCTTCATACCTGTTTTTACAGTATAGCACTGCCCAGATATGTCAATATTTCGTATTATGAATTATTGGGAATCTAACTCCTCCAACTCCGTGGCTGAGTCGATCTCCCACTGCCCTCAAGAACGGACATCTATATTATCCCCGAAGCTGGTGAATTGTTGGGATACGGAACGTCATTGGTAACACCCTATTAAGACCGATCTCTCGTATCAATTCATGCATCTGCCAATACTACCACTGTAGCGTGGTACCGAGAGGCGCTTATCTCAACACCAGGGCTCGACGCTCACAGCACTTCGGACTACTGTTTTTATCATTTCAAAAGGTTCTCAAGCATTGCAGTGGCAGAACAGGTTGAGGAAGCCGCCGCACTTGCCCGAACGCTTCCCACACTGCGACCTGCAGTGGCTATCGTCAGGGTGGCTCACTCCCACAGCTTACCTGTTGCACCGGGCGTTGCCACCGAGGCATGGGTGGCCAGTGCCACAGGCGCGGGACACGAGGTTGACCTCGGCGCGTTCTACGTTGGACTCGGCGCGTTCCTCCACAATAGGCGATGCAACGACGAGTGCGGCGGTGGTGAGAGCGATGAGGAACTTGAAGTGCATGTTGGCAAGTGTGGGGACTTGGAGTACCGAGATGGGGACCTTATATCTGCCCGTCAGCGGGTTTGTGCTAAGCCCAACAAGAGTGGGCATCTCCAGACACTCATGTCATCATCCTTTGCCCTGCTTGGCTACCGGTCCTATGGCGTACTGTATACGAGTCTAAACCTTCTGGCGTTGATGGCGATGAGGAGCCTGAACTGTATATTGGCGAGTGTGGGGACTTGGACGACCGAGATCTGGGACAATACACAGTATCTGCAGGTCGGCAGCTTCGTAATCAGCCTAACGAGCGCCAAGATTTCTCTATGTTCCATTGTCATCATCTTTTTCACCCCATTGTTTACTCGTTCTGGGGCCTACACGAACCTAAATCTTCAGGCGTTGACCGCGATGAGGAGGTTGAACTGCAAGTTGGCGAATTTGGGGATTTGGACTGTAACTGCCGGTCGGCGGCGTTATCAGCCCAACGGGCGCACGCACGCACCTCGCTACGGTCCATTGTCATCGCCCTTGCTCCTCATTGTTTACCCGCCCTGGGGCCAACACGAGTTTAAACCTTCCGGTATTTAGATGCGGTGCCTCGGCCTCGGACGCCACCTGATAACAGACACGTGTTCCTGAGACTCGCTTCACCTCTTCACATACTGTACAAGATTAGTGGGACTGGCCAGTCTGCCAGAGGAAGCCGTCGGACTGGCCGCAAGGCCCCTTGCACTCCCTCGTGCCGCCGGGTCCCACATATCCGAGTTTATGGGCAGACGGTGCAAGCGGAGGTCCCGAGCTCATGAGCGCGCATAAACGGGTTCTGTAAGTCCGTACCTGCTCTTCATGCAACTACTGTACTCACTGTCACTCACGTACGCATGCCCAACAGTAACTGTCATGACAGTAAGGGACCGCAGAATGGGCGCCTTCTGACGGCGTGCAAACCTTGCACCACCATTTTTCAGCCATGGCGACGGCGCCCATTCATAGTTGACTCTCGGCAGCGGCATTCAGATTGCAGCCTCCATCGCTGCAAAAGACAGGCATGCGGTTCCTGAGGGGCCACAATATATCGCACCTCCGGTCACCGCAACCAGGCCGAAACGGCTTCAGGGACGACGTACGTCGTCATCGTCGGTGCCCCGACAGGAGATGCGCGATGCCGCGGAGCTCCACGGTGTGTGTGGGTTAAACCTTCCGTCGTTGGGGTGCGGTGCCTCAGCCCCGTCCGCGACCTGACAACATACAAGTGTTCTTGGCACGGTTGCGATGTGACGCGTCTCTTATCTTCATCTCTAGGCCTACATGACTAGTGGCACTTGCCGGCCGCTGCCCCCTGTTTCAAGAGGGACGACCTCCGCAGCTTGCCGGCGACCTCTCCGAGTGGACAACAGCGTCCAACGGACCGCTTCGAAATAGCCGAGCGCCACGAGAGCGCCAAACATGTTGTCTGCTCTAATCTGGAGTACTAGCGATGTGTTTAGGGCTTAGAGTTGCACATTCTCATGGGATTAGGTTTCAGGTCCGCCTCGACAATAGATCGTGCCTGCCGCCGGCTCAAGGCACAAGCGACAACATGCACATTGCCGGCGTCGCGGTACGGAACTCCTGGGAACGCGGTGACGCGGATCCGGACACATGAGAACGCGGCGACTCTGGCGAACCCCTCGAAGCTTGTCGTACAAGAGGCGCTCCGAGAGGTCAGCGTGGGGTGGGCGACTTGGCGCCTTGTCAGTGTCATCCGTCAGTTAGACCAGTATCAGCCGTAGCCATCATGTCTCACTACGGCACGGTAATCATGGCCTTGCCCCTTGCCGAGCTCGAATAGACGCGGTGTACGCGCGCTGACACTGCTCCAACGGCCCGCCTAAGCGAAGCCCCTGGCGGTTCTGGCGTGGCGGACTGTGGGCGTCGCGGAGTGTGGGTGGGTGTCGCGGAGTGTGGGTGGGCGTCGCGGAGTGTGGGTGGGCGGCGCTGTCGGAGTGGACGACACGAAGAACGGCGAGCAACATGGAGGGCGATGGGGTGATTGGGTGGAGGTGGGCACGTGGGCACGTGGGATGATGTAACGCGAGTATTTGGAGAGGGAGGGGTTTTGCTTCCGTTGTCGTGCACAGTCTGAGCGTGGACTTCGGACACTGGTGATTTGGGGGTGTCATACACGTCATTCTCCGGCTCCTCACTCTCCACTGCCCACTCCTTGTCATGTCCTCTCCACCACTAGGGTTTCTCATGTCCGGAGCGCGAGGAGGCGTGGACAACTTGGCAAAGATAGGAGGACAGTCGTTGGGCCCGCCATGCGGAGTGAGTCGGTACATCGACCATCACAGCTCCGTGTGGGTAAAGCAACACTCACCCGCACTATACACTCCGGCTCATCCACCACCAACGCTGCCCTGCTGCAGGCTGACCAGGAGAACTGAGCACACAGACACCATTATTCGGCAGCGCAGCGGCGCAGCTGCTATCGACGGCGACAACATTCGGACACAGGGACGGCAGACACAACACGCAAGCGACGGAGAAGGCAGCGGGAGGCGGACCTGCACAGCGGCCGGGTTCTGGACGAGTGGTATGGATACTACAGGGCTCTAGGGGACGAGCCTCCGTTGCTAGCTCGGCTGCGGCCGTCGCTTCGTCTGCTGCTTCGGCTTCGACACAGGGCTCTAGGGGCCAGGTTGTGGGATTGAGGCGAGTGGTGAGGAAACGAGCTGTGGGATTGAGGCCTCCGCGGCGGACTGGCGTGGGAGGGTAACCGCACAGTTCGTTATTAAGACATACACCTGGACCGGCGTGCGACATTGCTAATGCCCCCCGAGGCGGGTCCAACGCCGTTCCCAACGGTGTTACTGTCACTCACGCGCACATATCCCTCACAACGCCCCTAATACCACTCCCGTGCCCAATGTCCTTTGCAACGCGCCCAATGACACTTGCAACGCTACTAATGCCCTCAGGAATGCTCTCAGCGGTACTCACAATGATCGCAATACTTCTCCCGGCGCGCCCAATGCTCTCAACCACACCAAGCCGGACTTGACGCTGGAGAAAAAAGCGGCGCACATGGGGGACGGGGTGAAGGCGAAGAAGGCCAAGGACACGCGCAGGCCTACCCAGTCCGAGACCAAGACCGGCCACCTCAAGACCGTCCGGCCCAGTCCCAGCCGCGCCATACCGTGGCCCCCAACACCCCACCGTCAAAAAGGCACGTTGCCACCTCGGGGCAGATCTGGCGTCAGGCTGGGGCTCTCGCACTCGGTGCAGAGGTTGAGCAGGTCGCGAAAGTCCCCCAAGGGCCGGTCGAACAGCCACAGTTCGATCAGGCCGCACAGCCCGACGACTGTTAGCCGGGCGTGAATCACGCTGGCCGGCGAGAGGGTGGAAACCCACACACTCACCAGCCAGTGGGACGAGCTGACGCACGCCGGCGCTAGCCGGCAGCGCCGGATCGGGGACAGTGACAGGGATAAGGACGGCGACGATGAGGGGAACAACGGCGGCGACGGTGACAGCGACCGGGACCGGGACGAGAACAAGGACGAGAATGAGAGCAGGGGCGAGAACAAGGGCGTTAGGGGGTTAGGGGTTAGGGGTTAGGGGTTAGGGGTTAGGGGTTAGGGGTTAGGGGGTTAGGGGTTAGGGGTTAGGGGTTAGGGGGTTAGGGGTTAGGGGGTTAGGGGTTAGGGGTTAGGGGTTGGGGGGG